>OU015491.1:91291537-91476537 GCA_907164885.2 Dolomedes plantarius | reverse complement strand
TTTTGTTTCACCACAGCTACTCTAATGCTATTATCGGATCCTGGATCACTTCTTGGAATACGTCCAATCAACCATTACAATGTGGGCAAGTGATCTTCTTTAACTAAAACCATAATTAGACCAGGTGTAATTTGTGTTGCAACATGCCATTTGGTGCGATTTTGTAAATGATTTAAATACTAATCTGCCATTTTTTCATATGGCTTGAACAATTTTGTGGTTTTTTGGCAATTTATTAATAAATTACTGGTTGGTAAAAAAAAAAAAAAAAAAAAAAAAGACTTCTGAAATTTTATGACCTTCTACGCGAAATATGCACACACATTTACAAAATTATATTCGATAGCAAAGAGGTGGAGAAATTGTGTTGTATACCTACTAAGACTAAAAGTCGTCAATTTGACGGCAGTATAGGAAACAGGCAGAATCTTGAAAATAATGCCTGAAAAATGTTAGTTATTTTTCGTCTCTTTTGCCAATAACAGAAATATTGGTGTTGAAAAATAAGGATTGCGCAAACTATGCATATATTTTTACGGATCAACCCTACCAGGTTGTCAGCTCGGCATACCTGCATAAAAATATAGCTAATATATACGAAATTATTATATATTGGTAAGAAATAGTTAAAAATTGTATTAACCATTTTTTAAAATTAAATACTTAAAATTTTTTATTTTATTTTAACCGTCAAAATGACGGCGTTCAGTCTTTTTAGGAGGGAAAAAAATTCCGTCTTTCTAGTTTAAAAAAAAACAGCTTCAGTAGTTTTTCGACTTAGGTTTTTTTTCTTGCGTGAATTTCCTACAAAATTTTTGCAGTTTACTGTGATTCTGTAATTATTTTTCAAACATTTCATCTTCAAGCCACAGTATGTTTCTATTAAACGTTTCATACCTAGGGTCCACGGAGGTCTTTTCTGACAAATTTAGCCTTTTCGAATAAATATTAAAAGTATGATAAAAAAAAGAACGCGGTAGTTTAAAACTTATTAGCCTGAAAAAGAAAATATATACTACGTTTCTTTGGGTTATAAACTTAATAGTTGCCCCTTCCCAAATAAAAAAAATAAATCAAAATAAAAAATGCATAAAATTAGCCTGGCATTTCTAACCTCTAAGCAAAAAAAAATAATAAATAAATAAAATAAAAATAATAATAATAAAAATGTTTATTAATATATGTCGGGAAACTGGTTTATTACAACAAAATAAGTTAAAAAAGAAATTTCTTTTCATTCCAACGGATATGAAATAAAATTACACTTTATCATTTTTTTAATAAAAAATTAAAGTAGAATAATTGAAAATTATTTAATTTCTTTAACATTAGAGTTTTTTTACATAAATCATTATATATATATTATATATATATATATAGATATATATATATATATATTATATATCAGATATAATGGGTTATTAGGTAATTAGAAATGAAGCTTTCTCATTATTTTACACAGAAATATACTTCATATAAAATTTTGTTTAAGACGTTACTAAAACTATTGAAATATCTTTATAAAATAGGGAGGAGGTGTAAACTTTCCGAAAACAATCAATAAAAATAGGTTAAGCCTGAGCATCTTCGATTTAAGCACTTTCTTTCCGTGTCTAACGACATGCCGTTATTATTTTTTTAAATATTCTAACCCCGAGTGACGTTTGGATACAAACATTCATATGTACCTCTCTCTAGTAGCAGGAAGCTGGTAAAATGTAACAAAATGATTCAGAGCTATTAACAGCGCCATCTATTGTATACTAAACGGGATGAATAAAGTCCGACAGAAAACGATCTTGGATAGATGCAGATGTATTGGATTAAACTACATGTGTTTCTAAATACTTCTGTATCATAGTCTGGACACCAAGTGTGAAAACATTGTTAAATAAACATATAAACACATTTTTAAAATTTTCATAGCTAATTAATGTATTTTCTCCATGTTTTACTTTTATAGTTGAAATATAAGATAATGTGTGATAACTGATATTCTTTATTAATATGAAAATTATTATTGATTTTTTAGTGGGGGTAGGGTATATATGTTTAAAAGACTTATATATAAGAGCCTTGCACTTGAAAGTTTAAGCGATCGCATCACATTTTAAAAAATTAATCAGAGGGAGAAAAATATATCCACTTACTACTTAAATAATTAAACATTTCTTCGATTGAGATTGAGAAAAAAACACTACTTTTTACAAGTTGTAACAAAAAAATACGTTAGGGGAATAGTTGCTTTCAGCAACGATGGAAAAATGTAAAAACTTGTCATTTTTTTAATCTTTGAATAAATTAATATATAATCTGAAATGTATTTTACAGGGCAGCAAAAATACTGAACATGACTTTAAACTTCAAGGACATCAATAAATTGGAAGGATATTCAAATTTGAAAGAACCACATCAAAACATTGATACAAAGTAGTTACAGACTTTTTATTTCTGTAATCGTTAGAAAGTGGATATTAGCATTTAGGTAAACGTAAGAGGTTAAATTGTAAACGGAATTGAGCCGTCATTTGCTGGAGGTCTGAGAATTTAAATACCGATTCTGGCACGTGATACCTAACGGCCTTGATTGATACAAACGGGTATATTTTCAGGGGATATTATACATTTGTCGTGGAATTACTGATTCTCGACATGAAGTAAAATTATTATTATGCACCTTTCCACCGCTTATTGTAAATTATAGATTATATTTACAATAGCGGTAATATAGGCTTATTAGTTTTTAATTTATTTTTACATTTAATGATTTTCAATAGTTGATAAATACAGCTAATCTTGACTTAACGCGTTCATACATTCCTTTAATTGTATTATCGAGGGACAATAAGCTATGCGATAGATTCATTTCTATGACGCACATGAATGCAAAATCTAAAGATCTAATTGCAGATTATACAAGTTTGTTTGACTGACTTTTTAGAGGTCTCAATGTTTTTTATTCAAATTTTATGACATTTTCTTAGTTACATTAACAATATTATCCAAACGACTAAAAATATATGGATGTTTAATGGACGCTGTTTGATCGGGGATCATCACCTAACCTCAATGCAGGTATTTTTCTTTTAAGGCAAAACGAAATAGAATGTTTGTTTGTTTTTAATTTAATTATTTATTAACTTAGTCAAAGAGGCCGAATTTATCTTTTTTCATTGCTCTTTAGCATAGTCTGTAAAGGACCGCGAGCATCGTTTAACTCCAAGGATGCTATTCTACCAATTGACTACCCCGACGATGTGGGGTTAGTTGGGTGGCTTATGAGCCCACGGGTCAACACTTTTTCTGCACAAACACTAGTTAACCAGGGCATACAGTTTAAGCCGGTTCCGAACGGCTACAAATATCCATGCCAACAGTGAGACTTGAACCCACAGTCTGAACGCCAGAGAAATAACGATGTTGGGAAACTGTTCTTAATGCCATTTCCCACAACAAGAAATTCAACTGATTACAAACTTTTGTTGTTGATCTCCCTTTCTTTGTTCTTAAATTCTCTCCCTTTCTTTGTTCTTAAAATCATGGAACAATATGCCCGGCAAAAATACGCAAGAATTTTTTGTTTATATATCTATAGCAAGTGTTTTTATTTGTCACGGTGGGGTTTTCTAATAACACAGATCAGTAGTAAGTATCTATGAAAGTGACAACATCCAAATTAATGGTCAGAACAGAGCGGGCCAAATTCAGCATTTTGAAAAGAATGACCGTGGCACTCGAGAGAATTACTTTTATACATCTGATACAAATCTATGAATCCATATATTATTATGAACTACAGGAGGGGGAAAAAAAAGAAATTTCCACCTCGTATATTAAGGGGATGGTGGACAATGCAAGCGAATTTTGAAATTTTACCTCCGAGATAGGAAATTTTGCATATATATTCATTAAAGTATAACTAAAAAACAAAACAAACCTCATGGCGCAACAGTCCGTTGCGGACCAAGGCCGGCGGTGCCATCTCCGCTTTCTCGACCGTAGGCTTGGGGTGCCATACAGCATATGTCTCAGTTAGGTGGTCAACCTGACGTGGGACCCCAAGAGTTTAGTTCCTAAGCAGGCTTGGTCCTCTTTTATCGACCCATTCAAGGGATGAAAGGCTGAGTCGACTTTGCCCAGTCGCAGGATCGAACCCTGGGACCTGTGGGGTGCTGGACGCTTTTAAGTACTACGCCACCGGGCATCATAACTATATTAAATACCTTATAAAAGTAAAAATATCTAAAAATTTAGTACTTAAAAAAATTGAAATTAATTTTTTTAAATGTTCCTTGCGATCCAATTTGTTAACTTTCCCCTGTAATTTTGCATTTATATTGCTGTATAAATATATTTTGAACAGAGTTATGTATTTACTCTAGCTTTCGTTGAATAGTTAATTTTTAGGAAATATTTTATGCTTGTACTCGGAATTTTCGCTAATTTTTGTAGTTTTCTACACTTTCGTTAAATTTTTGTAGCTTTCTAAACTTTGTATAATCTGAATGATGTCGAAACTTAAAATGGATACATAACTTTTATTCGATGTATTACAGGAGTCTTATTATAAATTTTATAAAATTTCGTCAAAAATTATGACGCAAGGAGCGTTTCAAAGACTTGCCAACTCTGGAAATTACTCATTTGAGAAAAAGCCATTTAAAAGATGTGTTTTCACCTACCTTTAATACTTACTTCTCTAAAGCCCCCAAGTTTTCGTTTTACATTTCACTACTATTTTAAACGTATTGTATTCCAACATTCACATATTTTTAAAAATATTAATACACTCCCGAAAAATTCCAAGTTTGTTCGATTTTTGCTAATTTGAAAGTCTACCATCCCATTAAAGTACATAACTGTGTATTCGCTGCCTACAAAAATACATCGCTGCATTTCTGCAGGACCGAGGATCATGTAAGACAGGGGTGTCAAAACTCGCGGCCCGCGACGAGCATTTTTGCGGCCCGGACAACATATTGGCAGACAATATCTATATATATAAAAGAGCTTGTCTGTTTGTTTGTCCCTATAGAATCATAGACTGTTCACCCACCGAGACCAAATTCGGCACAGTTAATGTTTTGGACCCGCGAAACTTAAATCAGGAAAAAACGAAATTTGGGGCTCAATTAGTTTTTTTTAAATTAATTTTTAATGTTTTTTGTGCCCGATAGAGGTGCGATCTACCCCCTGTGGATTCCCCTCGACCAGCTGCGTTAAGAGGGGTGGTTTGAGGATGACGGAGGGGGGGGGCGTCAAATTCCAATGCACGGGAGAAAGAGGGTTGGGAATGACCTTAAAATTCAGACGAAGGTCCGCAGGCTCAAAGTTTCTTTCTTCTTATTGTTTGTATATCATTTCAGTAGAAACGTGCTAAGCGCATTCTGTCTGGCCAGATGAACATGAAGAGCGGGA
Organism: Dolomedes plantarius; assembly: GCA_907164885.2. NCBI lineage: Eukaryota > Metazoa > Arthropoda > Arachnida > Araneae > Dolomedidae > Dolomedes > Dolomedes plantarius. Next base: position 91,471,119 of record OU015491.1, on the reverse strand, counting down.
GTGCAGCCAGTATTTTTTTGATGGAATGCAGGAAATATTTTATATCTATATATCTACCCGGGCAACGCGGGCAATAATGCTAGTATATAATAAAATAAACCGACGCAGATTATAATACGATAGGAAGAAATTCGCTAAATGTTTTTTTAATATACTCTTTTTTTGCTATTATTAAACAAAATGCATATATTATGTTGAATATACTGTAATTAGGTAAATAAACCTACGTTTCTAATAATATTGATGTTTTTTTTGCGGCCCACCTATAGTTAAACCTTGTTTGTTTGCCCAAGGTAGCCTTGAGTTTGACACCCCTGATGTGAGAGATCACAGCCGGAGGAATTCCGGCTGTTCTACCCAATGAACTTTAACGGTTGTTTTTTTCCGATGCGGCAAGCACTTTTCCCCGAGAACATTCAGCAATTCCAACACCTCGTTTTTCATCGGCTACTTATGTTATTAGAGCACCTACAGGCGAACCAACATTGCTCCCACGAGGGGAAAGCAACCAAAACGGGATCTGAATTCATGCCCACGCAAATCGAAGCTTTGCAAGGCTAACCACCATACAATGTTGGCGACGTAAAGTTTATCAGTGAACTATGTATTAACATTTCTTGCAGGAATACGATATATGTAAAGAATTAAAGTATGCGAATGTGCATGCAGTTAGAAATCAAGAAATAATATAAATGATAAGCATTGTTTCAGCAGCGGTCGTCCAAGTTTCGTTAACTGGAACACGCTACGCAATTATCGAGCAAACCGAACGCGGGAAAACCTCATAACCATACATTATACGATGACACCCGGCAACCGAGAGACGCTCGCCATATGGCAATTCAACCTGTCCTAGACGCAACCATCCGAAGATTTATCTGCACATCTTAATTCTGCATGGGCATGACCCCTGACTCCTAATGTTTACATTGGGGCCATACCGGCAGTGTAAGTGGGCATTTGGATGGGGGGTGCATGCTTTGAATTTAGAAAAGAAGTAAAAAAAAAATGCTCTTCAGATCTGATTTATGATGCGCAAAATTTTCTAGAACATTTAATTCAGATCTTTTTTAAATTTTATGAATAATAAGTACGTCCCTGACATACGTAAAACGCTGCATCTGCCACCCCATATATTAAACAGGATTAATGTCGCAATTTAAGACTGTTGTTCAAGGAAAATCACGATTTCCTTCTGTAAGGTATCCGACAGGGATACATAATTTTCTCAGCAGTGGTGAAGATGTGTTCATTCATAGATGTTCTTTGAAAAATGCTACACTAAAGCTATGTAACGAAGCTTTTAACGCGATCTAGTCAGAAATTCACTGTTGACCTACTAAATCGCGACTACCAAATTATCCAATGCATCTTTGCATGCACATTTTCCTCCACTCTATGAGTGTTATATGCTCATCATCTGAAAACTCTCTGAGAATGCAGCCTTAAATTAACTATATTTGTGGGTGTGATCTAATTATCTTAATTCAGTGGACTGTAGGAAAGTTAGTAGATGCGAAGCAATGGCAGAAAAATAGTCGTTTTATTTTTATACATGACAAAGTCTGACATTAAAAGTAATATGCAGAGTAACAAACAAAAGTTAGCTATTACTAAGAACGTGCCTAACGGCAAAAATGCGTGCTCATTCAGAGCTGGCGAAACGCAAAAAGCAATACATAGAACGTGCGTTCACCTCTTAAGTAAGAATTCACACTGTTCGCGGTTGCGCAGAACAAACATGCAAATATAGATGAAAATGCTAATCTTCATTTCAAGAAGGATCACGGTTGTGGGAACCGACAATATCATAAAATTTCTCCAGACGATCTCGTGGAAAATCCCCTGCTGAACTCTGTGTTACCACCCTTTTGTGATAAAATCGCGAATTCACACAGACTCTTGATAAGGAATGGGACACCGAGTCAGATCTCGATTACAAAAATTAAATACAGTTCTGATTGTACAATTTTCTCTCTAATGTGAGTGGATATGATCATGCATGGGTGCCCCTTGAAAAATGCAAATTTAAGTAAATATAATATAAAATATTCTCTGAGATCACATGATCAATTTACTTTTGAAGCTTTTTTTTAACTATTCTGTTCTGCTATGTTGGTAGGGGAGTAATCTACTGCGCTGTGACACTTTTTCAATACGACCGGGATACTGTTTCCATGCTGGTTCCGGATGGTTACATACACACTTGCCTATAGCGAGATATGGAACTCCAGACTCCAGACCAACGATCAAGAGACATTCAGCACCATCCGGGTCCCTTTGTGGTATGATCCCAATCTCAATAGTCTGAGATAGATTTCTATATAAAAGCTGACACTGACTAGGGGAATATTTTGTATACTATGTTTATTGTTAAAAAGAAATTATCTTGTTTACTCATTGTTTACGGAATATCCTACTGGAGGTTATGAACAAAATATTCGTAAAGACTTTTCTATTTGCTATCTATAATAAGGCGTGTTATTTTTCCCCAGAGGATCCATTTTTAACAATTAGAGTACAGAACTTCCCAAAAAGATTATTTTTACCACGTTTTTATTAACTCGCTTTCCTTGTTTGTCCAGTACAAATCTTGCAAATCGATTTTTAACTAACTTCCCGACTAGCTAGACATTTGAAACTTAGAATAGCTCAGAAACGATGACAATGATCTTCGTTTCATTGATTCTTTTAATACTTTTAATTCTCATTGATTCTTTAATACTTTTTAGCCATCTTTAAGCAGAAAAATCAGATAGGTGGGCGCTTCTGTCAAATTCAATGCTTGCACTTTTGCGTAACGGTGTTTGACGATTTTGAAACAGAATACACGTAAATTTAGTTTGTTTACAAAAATATTGTGCGAAAAGTTTTTAAAAAAATTATAAAGTTAGCAGTTTATAAAGCCTGTGAATAGTGGAAACGACTAAAAAGTGATTAAAATTAAATAAAAGAAAGTGAAAAAGAATAATTAAGTGAAAGTTTGTGCAATTAAGAGAGAAAAGGTGAGAAAAATAAAATAAATACAAGTGAAAAATAATTAAATAAGAAAATATTAAAATTGTGATTTGGCGAAATAAGAGGTTTTCCAGTAAGTTTGGAGCAGTCAAACTCTTCGATGCGCAGTCCTTCCAAGGTTCTAACTCGGCTTAATGCAACGTAAGCCTGTCCCTTGGTGAAGAGTTTTTTCTGAGGTACAGATCTGCGTGGTTCACGGTACATCCTCCCATTATGTGCACAGTGCAGGCCGATCCCTTTCTTTCAAGTTGATGGGATAATTCATCAAAAAAAATTTTAAAAAGTATTTATTAATACATAGAATTGTCAAGTTTATATGATTCAACAGAAAATTTAAAAACGTTGTATATAAAAAGTTCTTTTTATCTTGTAATTATTGTTTGACAACTCCTCTTGAGCTAGAATATCGTCGTTAAGAATTTCAGACATTGCTGACTGACCGTCTGACTTACTAAGTGCGAAATCTCTTTATATAATCTATCATTTTCAATTTAAACTTCTCGACCCTGCTACCCAAGACAGAAATCGCAAATAAAGAACGAGAAAAGATTTGTTTTAAATGAAGTTATAGATAATCAAAGACTAACAATAAATAAATTATGTTCTCATATTTTGAAAAGAGTAAATTCGAGATTTTACGATAGATATCGAATTCTCTAAATGCAATGTGGATATCTGTTGCAACAGTTGAAAACTTTATTGTAATTTATTTGATTTCGACGCAGATTTGTTCATGAGATTTCGATGTTGATAAAGCAAAACACAATAGAATTTCAATCTGTCATTTCGCTGTAACTTTCACCGTTATTAATTATTTTCGACGAAAGACGGCAGTGACAGAATTTAGGCCAGCATCCTTTCTCTAAATTGACTTCTTTCAAGGTTATGTAAAGTGAACGAATGAGAGTGAACACAGGAAAATAGTCACCAATTCTCCAAGAAATGCATTTATTATTGCTTATATTTCTCCGAAATAGTGATCTGTTTTTCGTGAAAATACAAAATTTAACTCGAAATTACACGCGTGATTTTAAAATTCAACGCAAAGAAAATAAACTAGTGATTAGTTGGTATTTTCGAATATACTCAAAGACCGGAGATTGAATTCTACACTAGACAATGCATGTTTTACAAAAATATTGATAAAAAATATAAAAAACTTTCCACTGATAATAACAGTCATAAAAGAAGAGAAATGTTTTTTCTAGATTTGAAGAACGTCAAAAGCAATTTCTTCAAGCCGGATGCTAAATAGGTTATTTTTCATGATTTAATCTAAATAATTTTTAGAAAGCACAAATGACGTAGAAAAAAAAGGAAAAATAAAGAAATTTCAGAAATGCAATATTGCACTGATCTCATTTTGCCCCTTTTTACTAGCTCACGTTTCTTGACTAAACACCACTTTAGAACACTTGTACATCTAGACACTTGACCAGAAAGAAAGAACAAAGCCAAGGGCTCATTTTGGAGTATATGTCTAACTGAGTAGAAGCAGCCACCACAATACGCTTCTTCTTTACTTATTTATTTATTCTACGCCCGTCTCAGTCGACCATATAAAGACGGGTAGCCCAATATAAAATCGCGTCTAAAGTGTTGATTAAAGATTATCCGTAGGAAGGGTCAGAACTTAGTTCACTAAAAATGGCCAGAATCTACGACGTATTATTACTAAAAGTTAATTATTTTAATAATGAATTATTGATAAAAGTTAATACTAACAGCTTATTAGACAGTTAAAATAATTTGTCTAGCAAGTCATCGAATAGAGAAACGGTGACCGTGGCTTTCTAAACTGACCAACCTACTAGCCAATTACATGCATTACCTATCTAATTAACTAAATTCTCAATATAGTTGGTTGGTTGGTTGAGAGTGCTACGGTTATCTTTTTGCTACTAGACGGTTTATTAGCCGGAGATTAAAGCCGATTCCAAAGGGATATAAACAATCCTGCCAACAGAGGGACTCGAACTCGTAGACTTTGGAACCCATGGCATTGCTAGCGCCCTCGCAATGGGCATCCCAGTCGGGGAATAAGAACGAAACAATCAAATTATGAAACTCTATCAGGCTAAAAGGATTCTAAAGCAAAAATCTGTAGAATGTCCCAAGCCAATAAGGAAAATTACTAAAATAGGTGATTAGGAAAGGCCCGGACATTAACACTCAAAGAGGGGAATTCATTCACCAAGCGCCAACACTTGGACATTTGGGACTATACCTTGACAATGACAGACATCTAAGACTTTGGTTCAATTCTGTCGCAAAATCACTCGTAGCTGTTGAGGGAAGTTGAGATCGCTAGACCCAAATGTACGGAATAAACACTCGGTCTGACGTGAGAAAGCCAAACAGTACTTCGAACACAGTGAGAGACGCCAAGACAAAAATCTGAACAAAAGTTGGAGATTAAAAACCCATACTATTATAACTGCGCTCTTAAGTCACAGGGAGCGAATCATAGGATTTGTACCAAAAGAGCATGAGGATGCTTGGCAGAACTAAGAAGTCGTGTCTTAATTAAGTCTGGATGTTTCATAACATCCAGACTTAAGACTCGACTTCTTAGTTCATAAAATATCAAAGCCCAAAAAAAGTAAATGGTTGACCTTATAGCTTGCTCCTGAATTAGTCATGAATGTGTGAAAGGGATAAAGGATAATTTTCAATTGAATGATTAATTATAGGTGAGATCTGGAAATATTGCATCTGTTTGCAGTATGATCTGGTAGCGAAACTGCCAAAACACTTCTTCATCGAGTTCCACACTTGACAACTGATAGCTTGCGACTGATTCTTTTATAAATATATAAGACTATAACAAGTCGAAAAAATGATGAAAGCAATCAGAAATAGCAGCAGAGAATATCTAACAAGTCCCCTACATGTTCTATTTCAACACGTCCGGTTTTTTTTGTAGAACTGGAATGAGTAATCTACAACGAATTTCGCTACCTCCAGCAAACAAATCGTTATTCATCAGATATGGACTTAGTTTATACCTTAGTTAATAGCTATTTAGTATAGCATAATGGAGGGTTACCCAGGAGACAAAACCAAGAGATAAATTCCTTTTAATTTTTGCTGGCGAGTGACAGATTTAAGAAAACTCAGCCTGCAATGTAAGATGGCGTTTCCCTAGAAGTCTGATGGTTCACAGCAAAGTCGACAGTAATGTTCAGACAGTTTTTACTTCTGTACTGTCACTCAGTTTCTTTCTATGGGTTGTTAGCCTCTCTATGATAGACATGTGTTCGAATTATTACGATTAGCCTTGTCGTACTGCAATCACATGCATAGCCATCAATGAGTTGTCTAGATCAACCGGTTTTAATACGCAAGATAGCTTAGTTCATCTCAGACTCTCTGGGGGTGCTCATGTGGTCATTTGAAACATAACGAGGGTTTTCTACAATGAACCAGACGGATCTGGATAAGGGACTATCAAAATTCTCGATGTATGTGAGCAACACCCTTGAAATAATATTTAGGTTAGTTTAGACACAGGAGTTATACGAATGCTCATGGAATATAAATCATTTCCTTTGAAGAGGCTTTTGCAAGTTAACTTTTAGGGTAACTTTCTCACACTGTCAAATATTTCCCTTCAGTTCATCTGCTTACGCCAGTTATACTTATATCTTGAAGAAGCAATGACTGAAAAACGAAACTTATGTATATCAATGAATTGAACTGCTTATAAATATACATTTGGGTAGTAAAGTAACAGAGATTGACCAACTCTTTCTTAGAGTATTTCATCTTCATCAAACTCCTCAACTTCAAGGATGGATACTTAATTGTGTTTGAGGCGCAACCTGCAATTTTTCAGTTTTTACCAACTGTTACTTTTCGGGACAGATTCAGATTTAGACCTTTATGAAAATGTAGAAAAAGGAACGAAAAATTAAAGTTAAGAAATGTATTCTCTCAAGTAAAACCAGGGAACCAAAATAAATTGACTTTATAAAATTAAAGTAATTCTAATGCTAGTTAAACATTTTTAGAAATGTAAACAATTTTTAATTTTCAATAGGATTTATGATTTTACTATATAAACTTTTATAAATCCTGTCTTGAAATTTAAATATTGAACCTTTATTTAAAAAAATGAAAAAAAATACTTTTCAGACATAGTAAACATTTTCTTAAAAATTTCAAAAATTCAAACTATTACGTTCCGCAAATACTTATTTATGCCCCCTTTCGTATATTTTCATTTTTTTTTTAATCCGTGTCATTATAATTTGTAAACTTTCTCTTACCATTTGTTTCTCAAACTATTTAAAAAAACTTAAAATAAAGTCTTATTAGTGTATAATTCATAACTCCTTTTTAAACTAACTTTTAATTAAGTCAACAAAGAAGTTTGAAATAAAAATAAAAAAATGTTGCTTGTGAAAAACATGACATTTGGCGAGTTTCATATCTTTAGTTTTAAAGTTTATTATTTACTACGATCACACAACAGGTACCCTTTTCTTTGAAGATAAATAGACTCAGTATGTCTAAAAAAGATCAAATATTATTTTCTAAGGGACCAAAAAAAAAAAAAAAACGGATAAGGTAGCCTAAAAATTTTTCACAATTTCTGTCACCACGTGGATAACTCTATACCAATTAAATGAGTTTCTTTAAACCTAAACATAATTTTAAAGAGTTTTCTAAATATATGTTAGTAGGAGTTCCCTTTCCTAAATATAAATCGAAGCATAAATCCTAAACACAAATTCTCTGCATTTTGGACAGATATTTTTGCTTGTCTAGTGTTCTAGATTCTGAGGACTGAAATGAAATTGCGATAAATGAGATCAACTCAGAAGATAATTATGTCTGAAGAAATTTCTGATACGATTTAAAAAATCATTCGATAATCGCTTTTACCGTTTTGCATTTTACTTTTCTCCGAAGTTCACTGACCAATTTGCTGATGATGTTGATTCCTTGAAAATTTAATGGATCAGATAGAACATGATTTTCGTGCAAAAGTTAATAAAAATAAGTATCGCAAAGCAAATCCGTGATAGTTGTTTACGTATACAATTACCCCGTGTGTTGACGTTTAAAGAGAATAAATAAGATTATGTATCTTGACACATTGTGAATTTCAAGGCTATTTAGTATTTCCCGAGGGTTAATATAAGTATAAATATACTCCATTTTAATTATCATATTCTCAAAATTCTAGAAAGGGAATATACTTCAGTTTTCCCCAACTGCGGTACCCCCTTTTATCTCGTAACACCGAAACTTCTGAGCTGCTACCTGAAGCACGCCAGAAACTGTTTCAAGGGGATATAATTCAATTTCTGGGGGAGAAATTCTAGTTGTAAGGGCGTTCATGGAGAAATACACACTGAAATCCCCCTTTTTTAAAGCTTTCAAAATTTGGTAGGGTACAAAGGAGGACAACTTGCCGTGGTTGCACCATTAATTTCAAGCTAAAACGAACACTTGCTAAAACGAGCTAAACGAGCTAAACCTGCTAAAAACGAGATTGTGAAATGCAATTGTTCGAAACATGTGACGATGAAGTGATTACAATGTGAAAATCCGACTGATAAAGATATTGTGGAAGAAATTAAAATGAATCATTCTGAAATCGAAGATTCTGTATCTGACGCTGATGAAGAGGAGCACATAAATGACGAAATCCCCACCGTCTCAGATGCTACAGCAGCGGTGAGTGTAATTAACAAGTTTTTGTCTACACAAACAGTGGAAGAAAGAGGGTTGGAGTCATTGGATTTATTGGACAAAGAAATTCATAAAATATTTTTGAAATCGGCATCACGTCAGCAGAAGATTACCGATTATTTCTGTATTAAAACAGTGAGCAGCAACTGAAGGTAAAAATGAATTTATTTCCATTTGTCTTCACTTTTAGTTAATTTAATTAGTATTGTATCAGTTTAATGTAACCGGTTTTAGTCAATTTAATTCATTAATGATCATTATTAATAGATGCTATCATTTTTTTAATACATCATTATTGAATACACACAGCAACTAATGAGTTATACATTTTGTGAACTAACATTTTTCTTAACGGTTCGGATATAGCGAACCACCGTGGTCCCTCGAAGTTCGTAATAACGGGGTTCGACTGTATTTAAAAGAGCAAAATGCAAAAAGAAAACACCGCTGTCTCAGCTACAGAATTTCATCGGTACTATACAAAGAAGAAAAAAATTATCTTTTTTTCTTCTCATAACTGAAAAGTTTCTATTTCCACCACCAGACGGTGCTATCCACGCGAGACTTGAAAATAATGAACCCAAAGAAACAAACAAAAAAAAACCCAACGAGAATCCAAATAATTTGACAGCGAGGATCCGGCCCGCGTATAATGCAGTCCAAACACCACCGATAAACAATGGTGACAAGATTCATTTTTAATATTTCCCGCTGCGCTGCCGCGTAATCAATCTTTTTTGGATGGCTTTTTACGTTCTTCGGATGAAAGGCAAGAGGAATGAACAGGAGGGGGAAGGGGGGCCGGTTGCAGGTGCCGTCTTTCTGTTCGACCTCCGTCAGGTGTTTAAGGGAGAATAAATGGAAGTTGGCCAAAAAAAGGGGATATTTCGTTCGGATTGGCAGGGAAAATGTTTACATATTTAAGGAATGCATGAACGGTATGATGAAGCTGTTATGGAAGAGTTGTTCTCTCTAGGAAATTATGAAAAAAAGGAAGAAACAGAGCTCAAAGACCCTTTCCGGTCATTATTATTAATTGATTTTTCCTAGAATTTGCGTTTCTTTGCTGCATAGAGAATCGCACAGGGACAGCATTAGCGATAGAGGTTAATGTATGTTTTCTCCAGTTTTTCAAATGTAGAGAAATTACGAATCAAACATCTTTTGATTTATAATGGAGACACCAGTTGGTACCCGTCAAAACATGATGGCTGAATAGTAAACACAGTAAATACATAAATTATACTCAAAAAATCATTGCCAAATGTTGAAAATCATAGTATTAAGAATAGAGAAATACACTTTAAAAAAATACTATTGAACCCAACAAAAAGAAATCTGGTTACTCAACAGCGCGAAATAAACAATTTCCGCCAGGTTTAATTCTATATCTCACAAACATAATTAAAAATAAAATGGCAGAGAGAGAGAGAGCTAGAGAGATTCCTGGAATAAAACAATAACGTGTTTATGCGGCGTCGTGCTTAGTAAGTATATAAATAAGTATATAAAGCAAGATTTAAACATGTCACTGAGGATGCGCAGAGACAAATTAATGTGTTTATGCGGCCTCGTGCTTAATGAGTATCTAAAGCCACATTAAACATGTCACTGAGCGTGCGCAGAAGTCAAATTTTAACTGTGAATTATCGCTAATTAATAGAAATTGCGGTTACAAAAACCAAATTTGACACATCTACAGATTAAAATCTTTCGTTTAAGACCGAAATGAAGTATATTGATGCAGTAGTTTTCTTTCCCGAACCGCCCAAAGAAGTCAGCTTAGCAACTTAAATATATAGATTCCTCATTGATTACCTTGTTGCACTGAAGCTTAAACTATCCATCCGTTTAGAGACAAAGAGAAAAGGCATAAAATTGTAACTGACCGGAAGAACTACAGTATAGCTTGTAAACAAAGGGATATATCAGACATTTTCTAGGAGAAAAACTGGAAATCAAAGAATAAGTTCTATTATTATTTTAATTGAATGTTGTTTAAAAATTATAGTTTATTTCAAACCCATGAATATTTCATTTTTTTTTTTAACTAACAAGCTTATTTTTTGGATTATCCTTGTTTTTCGATTTTCGTAGAATACTTTATGTGTATTATTTAGCTCCAATAATGGGGAGTTCGGTATATCCAAGGAAAAAAAAAATGTGTTCCCGCATATGTGCAATAAAACAATACATATCACAAAATGTGCCTACCCGTGCTCTACCAGTGTTAAAGGGAGAAATAAAATAAAAAAATTCATTGAAATTAAGATTTTGGTCGAAATCAATCATACGATAATGAAAACATGGTGATTTGTCAATATGTAGCAATAGTTTAGATAGTGAGCAAATGATGGTATAGAGCAGAGGTGGGGAACCTTTTTACCATTAGAGGCCACGTGTAAATTAGGTAGTAATAAAGGAGGCCGCATAAGTTGATGAACCTATAAATGCGACTTTTATGAAATTATTATAGTTAGATATAGTTTTAACAATTTGGTGCATTATATAGTAAAATAACAAAAAAAATTAAGTCCTTATTTATTTATTATTTGGCATAAAAAGTTACAATATAAAATATTTTTGTATTCACATAAGGATAAAAATTTGTTATAACAATCATTAATTATTTTTTTTTTTTTGCAGAAAAAATAATACGTTCGTACATGGAGTCAGTCACAACAATAATAGTAAGAAAATAGTTTTTGTGTAGAGATCATATAACATGTCTGGTAGTATTGCTAAGAAACTCTGAGCATTAAATTACTTATAAAGTGCAGTTAAAGTATCATACACTCAAGGTAAACGAAGCTCATTTGGATAAATATACAATTGTAGCGACTTTAGACAGCAATTTCAAAATGTCAACTTTATTTTGGCCGACACTTTAAATACATTCATGTCGTTCTTTATTTATTCTACTGATTTGGAATTTGTTGTATTAATTAATATTTAATTATATAGATTGCAAATGCTAGCTTTTATGAAGGCCGCACGTTCGCCACCTCTGGTATAGAGCTTATGAGATAATACGTTTAAATTAAAAGTTCCACACATTGCCTCGGCATTTTAATGGTTAGAACATCCATCTGCAGATAAGAATGTCCATAATGTTCGGCTTTCGGTTCTGGCAGAAAAAAAAAACCACGTTTCGTTTGCAGCCTACTAAAGGGTGTGCACAAAATGTTGCTTAATCAGCATGTTATTTCAACCAATTATTAAACAACACGTCTTGCTAAGCAACATGTGTTTAGCAGATCGAAACGTTATAACTCATGATTCGTTCATTATAATGTGCAAATATTAAATTTCTACCAAAGAAAGACCAAAACAAGCTGAAATTTTAGATACATTTGACTTTATTAATCGTTTATTTCAGATTTATATTTTGTTTGAATTAATATCTCATATACTGAAATTTCAGTTAGAATAAAAGAAAGAAAGGTAGAAATCAATTTGGAATTAAAGGTATATTTTAATTCCAAATTAAATTCAAATACTCAATTTTAATATCAATTCAATGAAGGTGCGTTGATCATTTCACTGTTCGAGCAAAGAAATATGTTAAGTCTAGAATTTATCATTATTATTATTTTAATATAATACAACTGTAATTAAGACTCAACATGATACGCGGCAATACAATTATCACAATGTAGGGTCATTTAGGGCTCAGTTTAAGTGCTTATATTAATCAGAAAAAATGTTTAAATCTCACCTTGATATTTAAACCACTTTTTAAACTGAAAGGATTAGGTATTATTGCGATTAATTTATCAATAGGTAAAGAAAAAATTTCGACTGCAGTACCTTTAGCCTAAACTGAACAAAATCTGTTTGAAAATAAATTTCCTCCCATCGTCTTATTAGATTGTTTTAATTAGTAAATGAGAAAAGGACAAAGCAGTATTTTTTATATTAATTATTGCAGGTACTGTGAATTTTTTGCTCGCGAAGAGAAGGTATTGAACTCAAAGATAGTTAAAGATGCCATTTCTAACATTATACTACCAAAAGGATGTAAATAGTTACAGTGACATGATTACTTACTCTATTTCTTAGAGCTAACAAAAAATATACTCTCGTTGTCGTGATTTTCATAATCTGTTAGAATGTAATCATCCTTGGAATGCAGGGGAAATAATTTATGTAGTGCAGTCGAACCCCGTTATAGCGAACCCGGTATATAACGAACTCATGGATATAACGAACGAAAATTTTGGTCCCGCCATTTTCCTATTGAACGTAATTTAATTAGTATTGAGTCAGTTTAATGTAATCGATTTTAGTCGATTTAATTCATTAATGATAATTTTTTGATAGATTTTATCATTTATTTAATACATCATTATTGAATACACATTGCAACTAATGAGTTATACATTTTGTGAACTCTAGCATTTTTCTTAACTGTTTGGATATAGCGAACCACCGGATAAAGTGAACAAAACCTTTGGTCCCTTGAAGTTCGTTATAACGGGGTACGACTGTAATTCATACTCAACGGTATAAAGAGATTAAAATATGTATATTTTCAGAGAAAATTAATGAAGAGAAATATTAAAAGCAACTTAATCTCACCAAAAAGAAAAAGTAAAAAAAATTGAACATTCTACGGCTTACATAAAACATGTTTGATTCTTAGTAATCAAATGATGGTACAGTCGAACCCTGTTATAACGAAGAAATGTTTCGTTCGCTTTATCCGGTGGTTTGCTATATCTAAACAGTTAAGAAAAATGCTAGAGTTCACAAAATGTATAACTCATTAGTTGTAATGTCTATTCAATAATGATGTATTAAAAAATGATAAAATCTATTAAAAAATTATCATTAATGAATTAAATCGACTAAAATCGATTGCATTAAACTGACACAATACTAATTAAATTACGTACAATAGGGAACTGGGCGGGACCAAAATTTTCGTTCTTTATATCCGTGAGTTTGTTATATACCGGGTTCGCTATAACGGGGTTCGACTGAATACAGTTTATGAGAAGACGTTTAAGAGCTCCTTATGAGATAAGACCTGTGTGCGATCCATACATGAACCTAAATATCATTATACAATGCTAAGAGACTATCAGTATTTTATACTGAGAAAGCTGTAGGAGCCAAAACAACTACATAGAAGTATGCTTGAATAAAACCTTTCGACAGTTCATCATTTCATCACCTGAAGGAATTTCGCTCTCCCATCTTCAGCTTTTAGTCCCCAAGCGATGACAACAGAAGCGATGGACAATACCACGTGACTCTGACCAACCTCCTCCCCTTTTGCTCCTGGATGACAGAGACCCCTTTTTTCTCCCTTCCGCATCACTTCGAAATTTAAATATTTCCTACAACGGGTTATTACCCGGGCAGCAACTTTCGTCCTTCTGATCCTTTCCCCCCTGTGGAATAGCTGCCGAAAGTCAAGGATGATACTCCCCGGCCATTTTTGCCACTGTTTTTTCCCCTTCTTTTTTCTAAATCAGCATTTGCGTCAAAGAATAGGAGTTCGAAAGTTTAAACCAACATTCATTGAACCTCAAAACAACTTATTCATTTCATTGGCGGCACATAAGTGTGCTTCCTCATAATACATCTTATTACCTATGCTGCCGACCTTTTTTTTTCATTGTTATATGGTAATACAAAAATAACGCAATATTTAATATGAATTAAAAAAAATTAAAAAGTTCCCTTTCCTTAATTAAAATTTTCGCAAGGTTGGCACAGAACATCATTTGGAAAGGCAGACTGTGGACAAAAGGTAACTTTACACAAATTAAAGACTTAAATAAATATTGGAAACTATATTTTCAATGAATACCGTAAAATCTTGAGTATAATACGCACTTTGTTTTCGCATTTTAGTCCGCAATAATGAGGGTGCGTATTATACTCGTGTACAAAAATACCCGTAGATTTAAACATTGAATAAACAACAAATAATAGATGAGCTGTATTCTGGTGAAAGTGATAAAGACTGATAATTTCACAGTATTGTTTGTTTTGAATTAAGAATTTAAGTATTTTTCTACCGAATTTGACGTTTTCGTTTATTTTTATTACAAATTTTATATATGTTAATAAATATTTGTGCGATTTTGTAAATAAAATATCGAAAAATTATGGGTGCGTATTATAGTCGAATTTTAATTTTTTTCGAAAATTGCGCAAAATCAAGCATGCGTATTATACACGTGTGCGTATTATAGTCAAGATTTTACGGTAATAAATTACATTAAATTATGATGAGATTCATTTTTGATTGAAAAGATTATTGCTAACATTTAATCAATATTTTTCAACGTTCAATCAATGGTCAATTAAGTGTTTTTTTTTCAAATTATGTACTACAACAGTAATTAAAAAATTATAAAAAAAATGTGGAGATAATTAAAAATGATAATGTCAATGTGAAGGTATTTAATCTTTTATCTCCCGAAAAAAAAATTGTTAACTTTTAGCATTAGTAACACTGAAATTAAAATTTTTTTTTCAAGTCTGAACTTTTTTGAATGTATCATTTAGTTTTACAGAAACTTGTTACTTCAAACAAACAGTCATTTTCTGTAAAATTAATTACAAGCGACAGCTAAATATCAGATTTTAAAAACAAGCATAACTTTCACAGAAAAAAAAATTCTGAAAAATAACTTCTGCGGCGCAATTTGTTTTAAAATGTTATGACCTTTACGCTAATCTAATTGCTTTTAACTCTTATTTGATTTCACAGATATTTTTAGAAGTCATGTTGCTAAAGTGAGAGTAACACCAAATTAGATGGAAGTAAAAGAGGGACGTTTAAAAGTGGTCAGTTGCAATTGCCTTTTTCGTTTACTGTAAAACTGCGGCCATTGCTCATGTCAATTATTGCATGACAAGTGCTTTGTTTTTTTATTCTTTACGTTAACGTTTTATTTTTTTTATTCTGCATGATATTACGTTTTGAGAACATAAAAAGAGAAACTTGTCCCATAGAATCATTGCTCCTACAAAATTTCTGTATAAAACCTATTTAATGAAATAAAACAAATTTTGTTCTCGCTATACGATTTAAGATGGGTACCTGCCCATCCTAAATCATGAACATGAGTAGCATTTCCCGTACAAGTACATGGATATATCGACTTTAAAGTAAAAGGATTTTTTTTTTCAAAATCACATATAACTATGTTTAAATCGTAATTTACCGAATTAGCCGAATATATTCGAGCAAGCGTTACTTGTGGAAATGCCTTAGCTCCGAATAAACACAGGAAGTGCTGTTCTATCAAACAGACACTTGAACGATTCACAAATATTCACACAAAATTTATGATTTTGTATAATACTAGCTGAAAACCCGCACTTCGCTACTAAGTACATTCAAATTAAATACAGCGGTCAATGTATGCAATTAATGCCAAATATATATATATATATATATATATATATATATGTATAATAAATACGCCGATCAATGTATACAATTGATGTAAAAAAAAACAAAAAAATATATTTATAAAAAATCGTAATAGATATTTTTATAGACAAAATAATGCAGAAGAAAATATTCAAATTAAATCTAATAGGACATACTGAAGAATATAGTACAGTTAATATAGTACAGTTTGAGGAACATATCTTTTACTGTATTTTAATATTTTTTTGGATAATGTCCAATCGTCGCCTGCCGCATTAGCAAGGGAAAACTTTTTTTTTGTCTATTTCATTGTTATGGACGTGACGATAAATTTATTTAAAGTACCAGAAAAAGAAATCACGTGATCATCATTTAATAAATTAAATTCTAAAATTTAATCTTTAAAAATTCACCAAAAATCAGAAAAGGGAGGTAAAGATTCGAAAAAGTTTCATTTTAAAGGAATTTTATGATCTTTCTTATGATATAAATTCCATAACCCTCAAATTATTATTTTAAATGCAAACTTAAAAAAATTTACTAAAACAGCTTAAAAATTTAATTTTAAAAATCTAAGAATTTTTCAAAAATCTTTCTTAGTGCACCCCTACACTATAAGAAGAATCGCCATGCAAAATTTCAGCCCTTTAGGTCCAGCGATTTGGTCTGTGCGTTGTATGTCAGTGAGTCAATCAGTTACGGAACTGTTTTATATACGCATATAGATTAGAATATACAATGTTTCACCATTCTTACGATTATTGATTAAAATGATTCATAATATTTTGAGGCATATACTGTAGCGGATTTGTAGGAAAGATGAGACCATTTCGAAGAAATGTGCGGTCTTATACATTTTACTATTGATCGTGTTTTTGAGATGGTAAAAAAGAGCTATCAAGTAGTCTGGGAACCGCTGCCATTTTATTTTCTCTCAAGAAAAAGGCATAAGGGATTAAATCTGTGGCTTGGCAGAAGAAGTGCGTAAGTCAGTTTTTTCCAAGATGACTTTGTTTGCTTATGTCTCTTTAAAAAAAAATATTATTTTCAATGTAAGAAGTACACAACTCTGTCTGATGCTTTAAAAGTGTTTTCTAAACCATTGTATAGACTTGGGTACTTCTTACATTGAAAATAACATTTTTTTCAAAGAGATATAAGCAAGCAAAGTCATCTTGGAAAAAACTGACTTAGGCACTTCTTGTACCAAGTCACAGAAATAATTCTTTGTATTTTTGAAATTTTTGTCATTAAACTGATAAGAAATAAAGCAGTTAAGAAATGTGTGCAGGTACTGCTGGGAAGTTTTTATATAATAGGAAGTTCCATATTTTTCATTCGTACAAAATCAAATGTATCGATCGATCTTAAAGCAATTTTAGGAGAACTTAAATATTTCCACACATTCGCCTGGTAGGCTTTATCCAAGAGTGATCACTTCCCTCGAGAGAAAGAAGTTTTAATTGCGTGGGACACAAATATCTATGGTGCCTGGTATAAAGGGTTTAAGTCAAAAAAAGGGATTTTTAGATATTTGTTAGTATTGATAAAAAAAATCTTTTGACTTCTATAAAAGGCTTAAGTCTATCAATTTTGAATACAAAAGTGCATTTCTTTACACAAAAGACTGAAGTCGAAATTATTGTTCTGCGATTGGTCTAAAAGCTAATAACGTGGTATATTTAAATCACTGTTTTTGACTTAAACTATTTATACTGGGCACCATAGATATATTACAGCACACTTATCAATTCTTGGGCTATTGTTATTAAATGTTAGACAAGTGAAAAAGAATTCACATGAGTTCGCTTCCAGGTAATTACACTTGAGCAAATACAAGTTACTTGCGAACTGTATGGAAAATGAAAGGGGCTTAGATACTATGAATTATTCATAGGCATTTGTCTTCATATGGGGAAAACGTGATAAGTTGTGCTGGCCAGGGGGAGAGGAATTATTCTCCCGAGGGATAAATTCCCAGATCAGGAGTAAGTCTCAAGCTGTGGGCGAAGGAAAAATCGGCCGCGTGTCGTGTTACCGGAACGAAATGAACTACTATTATAAGCAGTCAGAAGAAAAATATCTCCCTCTTCAGATACAAAGACGTCGCATAAATAGACAACTAACATCAGATTTGTTGTGTATATTTGAATAACTCGTTACAACGCTGCAAAGAAATACGGAATTTTTTTTCAAACGTAAAACAAAAACGTCTTTCTAGTGTGACTTTTTACATGTCCATCCACACATTCATTTATCTACAAGCACACGAGAGCTGAGACTGAAATCCAAAACATTAAGGAAACCTAACGACAAATCTTTTCCTAACAGTGCAGACATTATTAAACGAAGGACTGAAAGATGTGATCTTCAACGTAAACTCACCTTAGCACTCGACTGAAATGGGCAAAATTACTTTCAAAGGAATATGCAAAATTACATAGCAAAAGGAACAGCTACACAACAAAGCATATAAAAAAAATCAAATGACTTAAACGGAAACCCGTAATTTCACCAACTAAAACAGCGGAAATACTTAGCTGAGAGAAACGTTCCGTGTCATACGGCAAGCAGCGCAATTACGGGAAAATGATGCCTGTGCTGAAAGTAATGTGATGCAAAAAGACAACTTATTCAAGGCAATACTTAAAAATACTTAAAGGAAAAAGAAATACTGCCTAAAATAATTCAACATTAGAAAAAAAAAGAGTTAAAATAGTTAAAAATATAAACAAAATTATCCATAACAGCTACAGAAAAGCTGATTGTTAGGCAGTGACCATAGTAAAATACTTTGAAATCTAAAACTTTGAAATTAGTTTGTAATGACCGTCTTCCGGGGTTTCGAACACCGGTCTCTTAGCAACGAGGTTGATAGTCTACTTATTCAACTGTCAAGCAGACCAGATGAAGAGAACAGTCTATTTTAAGCTTTATTCCTCACAAGTTTAACACAGTTTAAAATAAATTTAGCAGATAAATCTAAGACAAAAGATGCATCGTCAAGATAACAATAAATAAAATTAATAAATGCTAATTGCAGCCGATTCTAGACATTAGCGAGCTTACTGTTCACAGATTTTATACGAGAGATTGTCTTCAATAATGAAACTGGAATTTGTTTGGAGCTTTGCATTCATCTGCTGTATAACAATTATTTAAGCTTATAAAGCGCAGTTCCGTGGAGTATATGTAAACCTGATCGTCGTGATCCGATGGTATAAGCCATCCGTAATTTTAATGTATATCCGTAATGTATATCCGTATTTTAATGTATATCCATAATTTTAATGTACATCCGTAATTTTAATGTATATACACTAATACATGTCTATTTACATCTTGTTTATTATAAAATCAATATCTAGACTAATATTAACATAAGCATGTTTGTTCCGAAGAACCATCATACATCGACTCAGGGGCGCGGTGTTCATAAATCAGTTCAATAGAGATCCCGTCTCTCCCTATTCTCCCCGCGTCGTTTCGGTAAAGTCCAGTCCAGTCTATTTTTTTTCTCTCGGTCTCCTCTATTTATCCCTTTTTCTGTCTGTCTTTCTGGAACAATCTAGATCTTTCCACACCTCGGACCTCCATCTTCCGGTTTCCTTTTTCCGTGGATCACCTATAGCGATTTTCCCCACCGTCGGCTTTCGCTTTGTTGAATGCCGCTAACGGCCTTCGCTAATCATTCTAAATGATGTGTCCATGGTCCTGTCGCTCACCTTAATTTCAGTCCCAATTAAGAATGTCGGACGCGAGTCTGACAGTATATAACTGTGTTTTAAAAGCTTTACTGCTTAATAAAACTGAAACACTTTTTCTTCTGCTGAAATGTTGGTTATACATTGCCAACATAGACTGTATTATCTCGATCTCACTGCATTTGTTATATGCACAAGTGTTTCGCCTGCTTTGTATGATACCGTAATTTCCAATTTATAAAGTATACTGTTGCAAAAAAGTACATTGTTTTAATTTTTAAAGAATGGTCAACAATAATAGAAGTTTAGGTTGGGGAGACATACAGATATTTTGCCCTTTCACGGGGGTCCAGAGGCACCCTAAACAACCAAGGATATTTCAAAACAAATCAAAATGCAGGATTAAAATGCAATACAATCGCTCCAGATGCAGTATACTATAAAAGATTAAAAAAAAAAATATCCGTCAGAAGATAGTAGTAAATACGTCTTCCATATTTGTTATTGATTTTAGATAATCTGTCGGCACTGTTTTTTTCTTGAAGTCAAAATTGCTCATTGAAAGGAAATAACTGAAGTTACCTAGAAATTCAAATAGTAAAGGCATCAGAATTGCTCATTGAAAGGAAAATGTCTAATACATTGTTCCTTTGGAAATTTGAAAATTATTTTCCCTGCTTTTTCACAAAATTCCCTGCCCTTTTACTAACAATTGCTTAAGAAGATTTTTTTTCTTGTAAACATGTTAAGTTATTTTCTTTTAAACCGTTTTGAAAGGAAACTAGTATGAAAACTCAACGACTCTTTTCTTTTCGTGTTAAAGTGATGTGACCAAATGAAATTCATCACATGAAGCTTTCCGACTCCGGAACTTTTCCGTACCAATGATAAACCCAAGTTAAAGCCTTGGTGAAAGGCCATAGTATCATACAATTTAATGTTGCCATAGAAAGAAAGTTTTGAAGCATTTGCAGGCAAAATGCGCAGTTTTGTTGGGCTGCTTTAAACAAGACTTTTAGAAATCGGGTACAAATGTTAAGAGAACAATTAATAAGAAAAATCTTCTTGAAGTGTGAATTTTTATATATTCTCATGTATTTTAAATTAACTTTAAAATTTTTCCGATTTTTTTGTCGAAATATATAGATGCTGAATTTCTCGAATGCTGCATATTAAAAATGTTCTTCTATTTTGTATTTCTAGATTTTTCAGGTTCTCCGTGGCACAAAATAATTACAGTTATGTCGATTGTACACAAGATCACCGATTTATACAGATTCTTTCTTTTTGAACTTCAGTTATTTTGGTTAAAATTGACGATGTCGTAAATGTAGATTCAAGATTTGTTATAGGTAAGAATTATTTACTATCATTTTCGCTCCTTTATTTGATTATAATGTTAATTAAAATCCATTTATAATCTGAACTTTGTTTAGTTTTTCTTCAGAAAAAAAACATTAAAAGTTTGTTAGTTCATTATTTTTGGAGAGCTATGGTCATCTTTTGCAGTAAGAGGATAAAACTGTCTCAAATACAAACACCTTAAAATATAATATAATGGTTTGTAGAAAGAAAAACGCTCACTAATTTACTCTTAAATCTAAAAATAAACATCAATACTTATCAAAAAATAACACAAGAGAAATATCACACCTATATGAAGCAAAATTTTTTATGATAAAAATATAAGAACATGTGTATTATAAAAATGATTCGCTGTTTGTGGGCTAATTCTCAAATCAGCCTCTACAGTTTCAAAAAAATTCCAAATATAAACCCTTAACGATAAATTTCATAACGACGACTTTGCTTACTTTATGATATTGCTTAAAAATTGGGTAATTGATCAATCGCTTCATATTTTCATGTGAAATCTTTTTGACAGATCAATGTAGTGAGCATTTTGTACTGTGTAGAAATATTGATTATATTTACTTCGACCAACCATGCTTTTTGGACGAATAAATAAAAAATATGATTCATGATAAAAACATTTTATGTTAAGTACTCAATTCAACATCTTCCCATTTTTCCGTTATTTTAAGTGGCAATCATAGATGCAGTTCTAACCATTCAAAACACGCTATAATTTATGTAAAAAAAAAAAGAACGTTTAGTAAATTATTTACCACGTGCAGACACAAAATGGTGGATGGCACCTCGTCTGACATTTATATGAGGACTCTACCCCAGCGGTAATCCTTTTCTTCAGCTCTCCCAAGTCATTTGCATGCCTTGAGGGAGGGGAGTCGGTTTACATCCCCCACCCCCAAGTTGCCATGGTGACGGGTTCCCAACAGCATCACCCATCCATTTCCTCCAGATATATATTTAATAGATAAATTCCCCCAGGAGGATAGCAGATAGGAAAAAGGAGCGATAGGCGAGCAAGAGAAAGATAGTATAATTTTGTGCGCCCGCTCCTTTTTTTTTTTCGGTCTCTCCCACTTCTTAAGTTCTTTCGTTCCCTCCTCCTGGCACCATCATCGCATCCCGGCGTTCATTACCGACGAAAGCGACACATCGCGGCGGTTTTCCGAGGAGAAGTCGGCTCCCTAGGGGGAGAAGAACCCTCCTTTTACCCCAAATGGCGCCAACCCCCCTCTCCTCCCATTAAAACGTCGAGGTCCATAAAACTAATGAAAAGACAAATTCTTAATGACAAAGAGAATGCCTTCGAAAAGATGACTACCGAATAAGCCGTTAAAATGGAGAAAAGGTAAGAGGTGGATGACTCTCTTCATCTCTAAAAATATTAAAAAAGAAAAAAAAGGGGGGGGGGAGAAGGAGTCAAACAAATAAAAAGAAAAAAAATAGGGACAGCGGTACTTTTATGAAAGCGAGGCACAACACCCCAAGAGACGAGTCTTGAATATTTCAAAGACTTACTTTCTCCAGCGCGAGCTCCCGCGAGGTAGCTGTCCCAAACCCGACATGTACGTGTGCATGAGGGTCGTACTTAGCCATGCAGCACTTATAATTCCGCTGCACGAGGTGGTTGTCGTGGCAACGCACCATATTCCAGAGCACCTGTTGGCGAATATTGTGTCGCAGAGAGAATTCTGCCGGTGGGTGCTTCTTTTTTACGGTCGGCACTTATGAGTTTTCCTCACTTTGTTGATGAGAGTGGAAAGATGTGTGTGCTTTTAGCCCCTATCGCGTAGGAATCCTTTCGGAAATGGTTTATAAGGACTTTAATATGGAGATGGCTGAAGGTTACATGTGAATCTTTGATGATCCTGTTCAATGAATATTTGACGGGAAAAAAAATCACCGAGAAAAGTGGCTGAGATAGAGTGTTAAAATGTTTTTGCAAGCTGAAAGGAAAACAGAAGTCTGCTCATACTAAAATGTAATATGCGAGGAAAGTTATAATATGGATCTTCTATCCCAAGTTTTGGTTTCCGATCATATCTGGAATCACTGAAGAAATATCGAGAGCTGCCTTTTGCCAGATTCTGTTGTTGAAATTATCAGCCCTATTACAATTTTTAGTCAGGTTTTTATATTTATATGCTTCTTTTTATGAGCAGGTAAAAAGCTAAGATCTGAGAAAACTTATTAGATTTATGCATGCTGGCATTACAGTACAAAAATTTGATTCTAAGTTGATGAAAGACAAGTTAAGCAGGAGAGGGAAAAAATTGGAACAAGTTATCGAGTTATATTATTGGTAGTTGTTATTCAGCGTCTGTGACGCACCACACACGGATGCAGTAAATATGCAAATGTATTCCGGAAATTCATAGCGCCGTGTGTTATCTAGATGATTTTTTGGTTTGGTTTGGAGGGCTACGGTCAATTTTTGCTACATGAAGGCTAATCAGACCGGGACCTACTGCTTAAAGCCGATTCCAAATGGCTACAAACGTCTATGCCAAGAGTGGGATTTGAACCCACAGGCTTTAGTACCGAATGCCAGTGCCCTAGTCATTCGGCCACCGTCCGGCCTATATGTTATATAGATGAATGGAGGATTAACACCGCTTGCTGCATTTTGGAATGGAACCAAGAAAAGACATCTGGAATTTGGACTAAGGCGCCATTGTCAGCGTGAGATGTCAGGTACAGACAACTAAATAGACAGTTTTTAAAGAGAAATTACCTCTAAGATAATGTTAGAATGACAGGAAAACGATTCAGTTGGGCGGTCTACTGAGAAAATACAGGCGGGCAATCACTTGGCAATCGCATCAAAATTAGAACATAGGCATGATAATCTCATCTGATTTAAAACTATGTCAGAAACAGTTTTGGACAACATAGCCGAGTTGCTAGCTCGACAATAAATGTCTCTTTAAAGCACAACGCACATTGTGACATTAACTGGTGCAAAGATCTTTGACAGAGGGGACACGCACAGGGTTGCCAAATGAAAACACCGAAAATAAGGGACGGGTTTTGATAACTATACAACTGGGGAGTATGGAATATCCCCCAGGGAAAGGGGGTCCAGGGGTACTCCCCAGAAATTTTCAAATTTTAACTTTCAAATAGCCATTTTCAATGCATTTTTCTTTCAGTTTTGCAACTTACATAGAGTTAAGTAAACAATAATGTAATTACATAGAAAATTTGCAAATCAAAAACAATTTAAAGTTGGTTTAGGCATATAGTACAAAACTGATTTTTATTTTATTAGTTTACTACAACTAAGTAAGCGCCCTTATAAAGTGTTAGGGACGTGTATGTATAATTGTAATTTTATTATTGTACAATGTACATAATATAATGTGCGTAGGAAATCTTTGGGGGCGACTTTTGAGTCAAAAAAGTTTTCGAATGAGCATGTTCCCACAGTCCATTGAATTGTATGATATATTGTGCTTTACTGTGTTAAATATAGTAGCTAACTCTACTAGAGCGATTTTGTCACTTTCAGGGGAAACTTTAGTGGTGAAAAACTTTGACAGGTTGCTGCTAAAGGAAACATTTATTTTGTTTTTCTTGTGCTCGGCACCCTCAGCATGTTGAGTTTCGTCATTCCGACCTCCATGGGCAACCGAAAAATCCTTGTTACAATAGCTACAACGTGCCTTATTGGCGTTGTTGGGACTAGGCCTGAGCCAATCTTCGTCCTTCATCCATTCATACCTAAAACACATAACCTTTTTTTCGGCCCATCACTATTGGATTTTGAACGTTTACCATTACCACTGTTCATATTCAGGGATCAGTTTTATAACAAACACTTAATTCAAACGCCACTATCTATCAACACGATCACACACTAATCTGCATTCGTATTTAGCACTAGACTGAAACTGTCGTTGTGACATTCGGATCCCGGCGCATACAGACAATCTTCTCGCCAAGGGCCTGTTCACATAGGAGTCCGGTAGCGGAAGCGTTAAAGTATTGAAATATATTTAACCAATGACAAACCTCCAAACTATTAGCAACGAAATTTTTAACGCCTATGATTGGTTTATTTCCGTCTCAGCACCATCTTTCCTTTTACGCTTCCGCTACCGGATATGAACAGGCCCTTGTATGAGCCCAACTCGTATACATTAAATTTCTCATTTCGGCGAAAACCGGGACTTTTGCCGTCCCGTATCAAATTTCCCCGGGACGCGGGACAAAATTTACAAATAAGGGACTGTCCCTTAAAATCCGGGACGTTTAGCAACCCTGGACACCCAACAATGGATGGATGTCATATGATCCGAAGGATAGTGTTCACACTTTTTCGTGCGAGATCTCTAGAAGAGTTTCAAGCATTATACAACAGCAGAAGCATTATACGACAGCCGACGTAGGGCCAGGGAAAAAAAGACCTATACCATTTTTATACTGGTTAAGATTTTGTTTGAGGGCTAGCCTATGAACTAGGGCTCATTAGAAATTTTACCACCTCTTCCCCATAGGTCTTGTTGTCCCACGAAAAATGTGGGCTGCACTATAAGACGGGCTCGGCAGCTGTCACGTTAATAAAAATGTGAGTGTTCAATTGTTTCAGATTTGTTCCCAATGGTAAGTCTTACAAACGTTTAGTTACTTTCAATAAAATCTATTAAGAACATTTTTTAAAGAATTTTCTGATTAGTACATACATACTCTTTCACGTAGTAACAAAAATGCACAGTACCTTTAAAGCGGTGATTTGTTATTGTTCACTTTTTTCATAGCTTCTCTCAGGAAAATAAAATTAGCATTTTAAAATGTAATTTTTTATCCAACTTTGCTGACAATGTTAAATCAAAGCCCCCCCCCCCCCAAAAAAAAAAAAAAAAGTCATAAGGTTTGAAAAAGTCATAAGGTTTCTGACGAATTTTCTCTGCAATGAGATACCCATATATCGAAATCGCGTAGTTGTCAAAAGACTGATATTATGATACTGATAGTAAGAATGCTAATTTTTTATTAGAAAATTGAAGGATCAAGTTTTAATTGGTAAAAATCGACACCGTTTCAGAAAATTGTATTTAAATATTCTCTTAAAGAACCTTCATAGTTGCCTGAAAAATTTTTAAAAACTTAAAAACTGTAATACAGTTTGAACCAAAATTTAACAATATTACATAAATATGAAATTCATTACAATTTCATGAAAATACTAATCTAACAACGTATCGGATATTAAATGGAATATATTGAAAACCATAATAATAACCATTTCACATGATAGTGACTTAATCTTTAAAAATATCCCTGTTTAAAAATATTGTTAGATAGTGTTAAATACACTATCTGACTGCAGTAGAAGTAGCTGTAGACTGGTCTGATAAGAAAGGGTAACTTTTATGTAAGCGCCATTTTGAGACAATCAAATTGACTAAAAGTTCAGGACAAATTGTTAAGTCTATTTCTTTCAGGCTTTGGGCGAAGCCCAATGATGTCAATTTAAACCGTATGTCATCAGACAGTTTTACAGTAATTTAAAATGACACACTATAACACGTGAAAGATGGGCAAGTGGATGTACCCAAGAACAAAGAATATTAAATGAGGTTTACTCAGGCACTAAGAGCTTTGTTAAATTTGAATATGAAATAAAAATAAACTTCGAATTACCGTTACTGCATACAAGCATCTGTCATGAGTTTCTGACAGGAAATGAAACATTAGCTGCATCAGAAGATACAGTGAGGTTCTAAAAAGCTATTATTACTGCAGTCAAGATCAGAAAACAAACTTGAGTAATGAAAAGCAGTCGTAAAGTAACTCGATGTTATCTACTATTACATGCTGCTCGTTAAATTTTCAGACATTCCCTCTCACTCAACCTTTATGCGCCCAGTAATAAATCCTTGTGCCATTATTTGTTTTTAATGCGCCCATATCCCGCCAATATTAATACCGCATGTCCCCTCTCTGACACTGTTGCTGGCAACGTCGAAAGAAAAAAAAGGCACCCCAAGACATCTTCATAAAACCGGTATTTTACCGCCGAAAACTAAGCTAGGGAACTTCAGCGACATGTCGCCATATATATTCTCCAGCAGAAAAGCTTTCCTCGTGGCTCCTCGCTCGGCAGGGGGCACCGGGGCGCATTCGGAAGGCGCCCTACTGGGTCCAGCGAAGACTTCATTTTCTGAAAGGAGTCGGGCACCCTGCTGTGGTGTCCAAGGGACTGGGAGATGCAGAGACATCGGGATAAAGGGGGGGCCCCAGATTTATCGACCGGGGACACCCCGCAGGGCCCCTTTCTGCGTTGCTAGGGTTGTCGTCCCTCCACCAGGATGGGTCATTAATCTTGCAAACATTGTTAAGTTCTTTTTCCCTTTTTGCGCGTAGTAACCACCGGAGGTTTATTAAAACTCGGCTGGAAGTCCGAAGTTTGCAGATTCTGGGTTTCAGAGTTATTGAGCTGCTGCAAGTGACCCACGCAGCTGGTGATAGGGCTTGTTTCAGACAAACCGGAGTGACTTTTTCAACTGGGGCAGGATTTACGATGGAATGATGACTCAATCTAGGATCAGTTAGTTGTTTAGAGGTTGCCGTTACTGTTGTTTGAATATTTTAATTAATACGTATTTTGAATGTAAGAAACAGCAGAAAAAACCCAGATAAGTGTACAAATAAAGGCGAGGAGTTTAGCTAAACATAAGTGGGATTAGAATGGTAGGTAATTGCAGCGTTTGATTGTCTGTTGCTCTTGGATCATTAGTTTCGTCTCATTAAGGGTTCTTAGACGGAAATAACGAAGGAGACGCATGGACAACGAAAATGTTGTTCTTTGTAATGAAAATTAACGAGCAGCTCTGTAGCTCATACATTCGAGCAGACATACATTTTATTGTTATTTCAGTTACACCATCACTTTATTATGGGCAAACGAACTCAAAAATTTCAAGGGGTCGTTTTTTGTTAAGGTTGTTGAGGCAAACTAACTCCGCACGTTCTCCTTAACTTCTAAATTTTTAAGTTACAGGACCTAACTTAGTAAAGTGCTATAGGGTAAAAATATCACACGAGTATTGAAGAATGAGGTAGATTTGGGGAGAGTCGTAGAGTTTGGATAATAAACACTGGGTGAACATGAGAGACTCATTCAAACTGCTGGGAAAATGAAAGCTGATGGGGGATGGATTCATCACTGAACATTTAGTGTTGAATTCATTTACACATTTGTAGAAAAATTAACGGCAGCATCCTATTTGGGATGTATAAAAGAATGGGTTGTAGTAATTTGTCAAGTGCCATCAGACTTGGTCTAACGAGTCACCATAGCACCATACTGTTTTTCAATGATTCACGTCGTTACTGGTACATTTGGGCTGTTGGGGAGTTAAAGATAAATCTACATGTCATTATATATATATATATATATATATATATATATATATATATATATATATATATATATATATATATATATATATATATATATATATATATAGTAGAATCTTGATAGATCGTTCTCCGAATCATCGTGTTCCCGTATGTGTCGTTTATCTCGCTCAGTCTCGACGATCATATTTTCTTTATGTTCCCGCATCTATCGTATTTCCGTATTTATCGTTCAATTCAGTAGGTCCCTTGAAAAACGATAGATCGAGAT
Source organism: Dolomedes plantarius (assembly GCA_907164885.2). Classification (NCBI taxonomy): domain Eukaryota; kingdom Metazoa; phylum Arthropoda; class Arachnida; order Araneae; family Dolomedidae; genus Dolomedes; species Dolomedes plantarius. Next base: position 91,442,288 of record OU015491.1, on the reverse strand, counting down.
TCCACTGATATACTTATCTCAAATCTGTAACGCTTTCTGTTACATTTTGTAACAGACGTTTAATTATCTCACTTATCTCTAATAATTTCTTTCATGAGCTCAAAAAATAAACAGATACAAACGGGGGCAATTCGCCACTGGGAGATTTGGGGGGGGGGGGGTTGGTAGCCAGCATTCCCTTATTAATTTTCTCGCTAATCTATCAGCATTTCTTTCGTATGCACAAAAAGACAATACATAGGAAGGAATGATCTGCTTATTGGATGTTGGTTGACCTCTTATTGTGTATGTGTGTTTCAACCATTAGCGTGTTAGCTAAGGTTTCTGTGGAAATAAATGCTTAAAGAAAACACAAAAATAGCCTATAAGAAACAAATATAGTGCGTGTTTATTTTTTAATGCATAGATTATGAGCTTGAATCTGTTCGAAAAGATAATGCCATTGTAACATGTTAACGCATCCGTAGTGAATTTTAGATTTCGGGTTTACAATTCCACGACAGCGAAGTTATTTGAGATAAAATAAAGAACATGTTTGAGAGTGTATGGCAAAGAAAGGATTATAATAAACTGGGAAAATCTCAACAGAATTTAAAACCAAGCCTATTGTAAATTAGAAGCAAACTGAAAACAATATTACAAGACAATGTCATTATATGATTTTAATTTTATTAATTAAAATAATGAGATTGAATGTAATATCTGGCCAATATTGTTACCGAGAATGGGAGAATTTTGCAACATTTTACCAAAATGGAGAGATTTTGGCAAGCTTCACTTCAATTCAAATTTCTCATATGGTTGTTTTAGGATTATACCACGAGCTCGTCGACATGCAATATTTTCTCCAAATTTAAGAATTAGAACCAAGCGGATTTGTATTTGAGAGCACAGGATTTTTAGGGATATTATCTTAAACTGATTGATACAGTAAAAAAAAATAGAACTTTTTTTTACGGTATTGGTTTGGTGATAATTTGTTCGAAAATTAATAAAGCAAGAATGGCATAAATTAGTTTATTCTATTGAGTCATTGCTAAGAAATAAAACCCTATCAAATTATTGAACAGTCTGATCAGTCTAAATTATCAATAAATCTAAATCCCTTGAAGTTTGAAACATGAAGAAATCGAAAAATTGACAGAGAAATCAAGATGTCTTCATTAAAACTATCATCTCACTGACAATCACGGATATCAGAATGCTTATTCAATCAATATTCCAGTAAATATCGGTTGTATTCCCAGCCGACCGCTGAAAAGGAATCATTGAAGACTGTTATGCAAGCTTTGATTCTATGGAAAACTCTTGAGATTAATGACATTGGTAAAATAAGAATTATTCATATCTCCTTTAAGTTACCGTATACACAGAATTGCTTATTATCCGTGTTTATTAATACAAGTTGGGCACAGAAAACAGAAAATCACGTACAGCAGGACAGTCTTTAAAAATGGCCTAGTATACCATAAAAAAAATGGAAGTACACTGAAGTGCAAAAGTATACACCTACAGTGTACCAGGTAACCTTGACCTAGGTTTAGCTCTTGTTATGGGCTCCTCCCAAGTTTTATGAATAGAAAATAAATTTTGTACCTGGTGGTCTTTTACACTCCATAGGAAGTTTAAAGAGCGTAAACAGCATCTTTGTACAGTTATGCAATAGTCAGTGTGCTTGTTCAATAAACGGTTTCAATTACCAACCATGTAGACTTTGCGAGGTAACTTATCTTTTTAAATTTGCGATACATTTTTACTTGCAAATCTTTCCTTGAACTCTTTTTTTTATGGCACACTGAAGTCCTATCCACGATGAATCCCACGTGTCTTATGACGTCAGAAGGGAAAGAAATATGTATGTTCGAGAATTTCTCGGGGAGATTCAGCTGGTCCTTCCACATTAAATAATAAACGAGGAGGAAAAAGACAATGTTTAGTTTTCTAGACCATGTACTACCTGATAGAGAAGTATGAGGATGTCATATTGTTGCGCTGCTTTACCAACGCTTGGACAGAGCAAGATGTTTGCAAAGAAAAGTTTAATTTACAGCTACGGTTTCTCTGGATTCAATTTAAGAATGCATGTTTTAATGAATTACTGAAAAACCTATTTTGGTAAGTACTTATACTTGAAATTTATATACTGTATGATACCTCTTTCTACTCTTTCTTGTCACTTCAATTCACCAAGGGACCGATTTAAACCGTTCAAGAGTAATAAGAACTTTGATTACGGACTACGTAATTAAATTTAGTGGAAAGGCAATGTATTTTAAAATGATGAAACTTGTAGAAAACTCTTCATTATTTTAAGTAAACATTAAACTGAATTATTACTGTAACAATATATCTAAGAAAATGACTATTAAAGTCTTGATCATGGGGGAGCTTAAAGCTGTCAGAAAGATAATAAAATTGCATGAAACACTCCCTAAAAGGAGTTATCTTCTAGAAGGTTGGTTCATATCGCTGAAGACTGTCTCGCATTTGTTAGTCGCTAGTAACAATTTTGAGATGTTTCGCTTTCGGAATTTTGTGTCCTCTAGCAACTTGTTGGCTAGGCCCCGCTTAGCCAATGAGGAGAACAAAACCATCAATACTCCCCATCAAGACTGACGTCCAAGGTTGCGGGGTGTGCAAGAAAGCCCATCTTTGCATAGCGATCCCTCTCATCAGGGTGTAATTCCAGTAATTTTACTATCCTCTAGCTGTCTCAAATTTGAACTGCAGATTGTGAAGACTCTTGGCTATTTTCAGTTATCGGCTAGGGAGACCCGACTTTGTCAGTCCCCGGTAAAAATTTAAAGAAATTTCGCTTTTAGAAATTTGAAGTCTCCAGTGTAATTGTTGCCTATACGACATGCCAAGAAGCCCACAATGTGAGCGAAAACTGCAAGTCCACGACTGCTGCATACGCATGAAATGCCTGTCAGTCAAACAGACTTATCCTGTTGACACTTTCAAAAGAACTATTCCGTTACGACAAACTCAGCTCTTCCACTAATTATATAACATAAATATATCTAACTAAAAATTCCAAGTATGAGAACAGTAAACTGTAACACTCAAACATTCTTACAGAATCCCTCTAGTTCAGATTTACGATGACTGACATTAAAGGCATCATCTACCACCCAGGGTAACTAACTGAAGACATATCAAATCTCCCCACCTTGTTCCACTCTTTCCTTTTTTTTTCAGTGCCGATCATTTCCACCATTAATACGGGCTGCTATCTGAAACGAACTGCTCTCCGAAAAGGTAATTTCTAATGACATCACCTACGCACCCATTTGAGTGAAACCCCCGGAGATCCGACCCCCCTTCTCGAAGCTTCCTTAATCAGCGCACTATCAGAAACAATAGAAGAAAAGCCATTTCCAATTCCCTGCATATCTCAATATCTTTTAAAAATTCTCTTCCGCTCTTTGAGACGGGGGTGAGCACATATATACATACATATACATACACTCAAACGGTAACGACCCCGGTTCGAGATTATTTCCCCAGAGGTCGCCCTGTGTTCCGTCGATAAGGCCCCCCCCCCATCACTTCTGAGAAATCACCCCCCCCCCTTTCCATGCATAGAAAAGTCTGACGTTTTATTAGTTCTTTTGAATTACTGTGAGTGCTTTGGAGGAAAAAAGGTTCATGTTAGTTTCGTCTCATTTTACATTTTTTTTTCTTAACTAGATTCTTAAAATTGATTTAATAGTGAGCGGGAGAGGTTTGGCAAATTAAAGAAGAGCACCATATAACTATAATGATTTCTCCAGTATTTTATATTTTATTAATGACTGCTTTGAAAATCCTTACCATCATGATACTAATGCAAAAATTTAAACGAGAGAGGAAATATATTTTGGTTTAAATTGAGCGGTTTTTGGTTTGAATTGGTGGATTAGTTTTTCCTTCTTTTACTCAGTGGTCATTATCCCGTTGATATTATGGGGAAATTTCGGCATGAAGATGAGAAGAACAAATAAATGAACAAATCATTACCTTTTCAGAATGTTCATTCAACAACCGTGTTATTTGTTAACTTTTTATTCGTTTGCCACAACTTTTCAGAACGAGACGCGCCAACATATATACTATAATCAATTTTCAAACATATACAAATGTCATGCACTCTACAGCCCTGTAGAGCAGGGGTGTCCAATCCGTGGCTCGCAGGCCGCATGCGGCTCAAACAAGTACTAGTGCGGCCCAGAAAGAGAGCTCAAAGTGAAAAAAAACAAAAAACAATAGCACACCTCGGTGATGATGGCAGGCGGAGACATTACAGATCCCGCTTTGTTCATTCAACAAATTGACAATACATCATTTGAAAATCTTTAATTCTATAAATAATTCCGCATGCAATTTCTGTGTATTAATTTCATTACAAAAATTAAATGTGAAGTTTTTACACATTTAACATTTCTTATTTGTAATGATATTAATTGCCAAAAAATCGAAACCATGTTCTGTGGCGAGTTTATTAAGGAATGCATGGAACGTGAAGCAGATTTAATTTGCCCTGATAAGGAAGATGATATCTAAAACCAGTTTGTCTCATCAAATTATTTCCAGGAGAATTGACGAACTTGGAAAATATATCGAAAACGACTTAAAAAGTACGACTTCTACTTTTAAGTTTTATTCTTTTGTAGATTGGATGAAAGAAATGTTACTACTGACACGGCTCAATTTGCCATTTTCATTAGAGATATAAATGGCGAGTTTATTGTAACTGAAGAAATGGCCTCTTTTGTGCAGTTAAAAGACACGACAACAACGAGAGATTTATATGAAGCAGTGAAAAAAAACGTTGATTTTATTCTAATTAACTCTTTCCAACTTATCTGGTATAGTTACAGATGGTGTCCCAGCTCTGATAGGCAAAAAAGAGGGACTTGTAAGATTAATAGAGTATATCTTCATACATATCATTGCGCAAATCTGAACTGCGCATTTCGCTTTATGTTATAACAGATACAGACAAAGTTGGGGGGAAAGGGGGTTAAAATACTTATATCTTTTTTAATGGCTAGAAAGTTTAGGATGGGTTCTCGTATTCTCATGGAGTTCGTTCCATTTTGATGCATTAATGGCAGTTTCCCACCTTTTTTTTGGTTACAATCTATCCATATTAACTTCTTTCTGCCTTTATTCCTAATAACGAATGATTTTGCAAAAATAAATTAAAAAACAGTAAATAATAATAATAAAATAACCTCTCATTTCCTCAGATTTATGAATTCAAATGACCGGCAAGGCTATCTCAGTCTTTGGGTCTTTATGAAATTCTCGACATCTGGTTCTTTATGAAGCCAATTATTGCACAATTTCATGTAGGATCATCTATGCCGTAATCCATTTGGATGACATCAGAGATGCTTCTCAATATCTTGCTCTCAAAAGCTCCCAAACATCTTCATCCCTCGAGGTAATTGTCCTCGTTCCCAGTGTATAAGTAATAGTTATACATGAATCAACTCTTCAGAAGCATAAAGCAGTTATAAGTTAGAATAAGTAATAGTTTCCCAAATTACCATGATCACAAGCTGATGCAGGTAGCACAACTCCTATTCAAAGTTGTAATTAGTTTAATAAATATAAGTTTTTAAGATCATCAGTTATTGTAACACTTATAATATTGTAACACTAAGGAAATGCCTTTAGTTTTTCTCACTTATTTTTGTGCTCCTGCGGTGGGGTTCTAACGAATCCCCCTTCGATACAAGTTACTCATCTTCCACTCTCCCCATAAGAAGCAATATTTAAGTAAGTTTGAAAGAAATTTTGATAAGTTATAACGGCTTCTTTGACAATTTTTACAGTACATAGTTTTTTTTCTTCAATTAAAGTACAACTAGCTGACCCGGAATCTATATTGAAAATGAATGGATACAGCAAAACATTCAGCACGAGTTCTGAATCGCCAAACATAGGGAAAATACTCTTATCAGTCCGATTTTTCAAGTTTTATTATTATTTTTTTAATTGAAGACAGCACTGTAGTTATTATATCATTCATTGAAATAGCTACCAGTGACTATCACCGTAAAACATATAGCTTTGTATGTAGCTGAATGTCAAGAACCATTTGAAATATTCAGTTCTCTGGTAAAGATTCATTATATATTTTTCCTTTAAACGCTATCACATAGTTTGAACTGATTGGTATTAGATTTATAGGTTAACACGCGTATCCATAAGCTTCTAGGCAAAAGTGAGCTCAGCTTCTTAGGACTTTGATGTAAGGCATTTTGCATAATGATATCTCCATAGATAAGAGCTCGGTTTCTTTTTTTCCCCCAAGCTTGGCGTCTTCAGATAAAAGATTTGCCTAGGGCACTGAAAGCTTTCACCGGAGCACAGGATTGATATATTCAAAAATAACACTGCTTTATGTTTTCACGCTTAAGAATTTTTATAACACACTATTGAAGTGATATTGCCGGCCATTGTTAAAGAACAGTTTGATTTTTTTTATATCGGTTGCATGGATCTTAATATTTAATGATTGTTATCTGAAACATCTTGAAGTTCCATGTGAAATTTTTAAAAATTAATTCACCGCTGATGATGACTGATAGCTGTATTAACTACTTTTTAGTTGTATATTTTACTTATGGATGAAGCATTTTCTCTAAAGGTAGGGAGGGGGTATAAATTGATGAAGTTCATTTTGTGGAGGTGGCAGAAATGAGGTTAAATTTCTGAAAGTGGGGTTTGTATCAAAATTCGTACGAGGGATCCACCTCAAAGAAAATTTGTTAACTATTCAAGTATAATAAATTGTGACGTGTAGCAGAGTCCGAGAAAGTCTAATGAAATTGGATTTTGTTTGTTTGAGAATCCGAGTATAGCAATTTAAAAAGAGTCGACGTTTCAAGAGATTCTAATTTTTAATTTCTAATAGTTTTTAATATTAAGAGAAATTAGACGTTCAGGATGAATTTGAATTTTTTGTAATTTATGATGCCATAGTATTTGGGTTCCTAGGATTCTGAATGACGTAATGTATGTAATGTATGATTTGGTTTGGTTTGGAGCTCTACTGTCAACTTTTGCTATAACGAGGACTAATTACACTGGGACCTACTGTTTAAAGCTGATTCTGAAAGGCTACAAACATCCATGCGAAGACGTTTGTAATATAGGTAATATATGCTGATGACTCAAAAACAGACAGCTGCGGATATGTCGGCGCCGATTCGTCTGGCATGATCATCTCTTCGTGTAAAATGCTGAGATCATGTGATCAGTAAACGGAACTTATAATTTTTATTCTTTTTGGAGTCGGATTCTGGTTTTGGTAGAGGGAAAACGAACAGTAATTTTGAAAACATATTCTGTCGGCAAAATTTCCTATAATCAAATCTACTCTTTTGTTAATTATTCGTATATTCAGTGGATATAAGTACTTCATGAAATATGCGTATATGTGAATTAAATAATTCATTAAATCAGAATTCCTTGGCTTTGGGATATTTATTTGTGTCCGAGTGCCTAATTTGTCTGTAGTGGAAAAAGAATGGAGAGGTGAGTGCAAAAACCAATTATTCTTTTGGCCAGTCCAGTAAAATCAAATTCTTAGTCGAATTGCATTCACATATTTAATTCAACATATGTAATGACGTAACAAGGTAATTATTTTTTTAGCCAGCTTATTAGTGAGTGATTCTCCGGTACAGTATTCAGGCAAAACAACTTTGACCAAATTTGTGTTTTCTTTAAACTGTTATGACATTTCTGCTGTGTTACCTACTAATAATGCATTAGGTGAAAGACGTTCATAATCTTCACTTACCGTTGGGAACACTACCAGACCTTCATGTATAAGAAAAGTGTGCATTTTAATTCAACCTCACATCACATAAAATTACGTGACACAGACCGAAACTGGAAAAAGAGCAAATAAGACTTCGTTAGCGAAGCCTTTGTAGCCGATAGTTACGAGCGACGGTTTCTATTGTCCCTGATTGTGGAAGGTGCCCTCCCTCGCAAATCCTCCCTCCCTCCCCCCCCCCCCCCCACTCAGCAAAAATTAAAGTGCCACGCCAAGAACTGCATGTAAATGCCCGGGAATCGGCTGATGCACGAATTTGATATTCAGCGGGGAGGGAAAAACGGGAATAATTTCTGGGAAGGCCTTCGTTTATTCCTCTCGCAATTCTCTTGCTTCATGAAAACTTCTCTCCATTGTTTCAAAAACAACACTCCACAAACTAATGTAACGAAGCCGCGCTGGCGGAAGACGAAGAATATTCAAATGAACTGCTCCCTCCCCCTCCTCTCTTGTCGAGCTCTAGAGGGGGCAAAGGTCCCCTCGGGGCCCCCGAAGAAAACGAGCCAAATAGATATCATTCGATTAGCAGCAAGACTTCGTCTCTGACAAAAATCGGAAAATGTAATCAAGAAACGAAGCCCCTACTAAAGGAACGTTCTTCAGAAGTTCCCGTGCGGAGGGAGAGCGGCGTAAGTTCGAGCCGGAGAGCCTTCTGAGATTCGATAAAACGGTACTATACGCCACTTTTGAAATTCGGAACGGATTAGGCCCAGATGGGACTGGGAAGAGGCATTTTTATTCGTCATTCTCTCCTTTCCCAGATGGTTCAGGGATGAGATACACTTCAGTTCCTGTGCTATCTCTCGGGTGAGATCCTGCATAGCAACTGTAGAACGTCCCGACTCTATCAAGACTTTCTTTTGTTAATATTGGATTATATACGCGTACTTCATTACAGAATCTATGTCCTTCATGCATTAGAACCTCGTCATTTTCTCGACATTTGCATTGAGTGGAATTCTTTCAGGGAATAACGGTTTTTCATGTTGCTCTCGCTTTCTTTCCATGGCGACGAATGAAATTATGAACGTTCGAATCTGAAATGATAATCATTATCGAAACTTATTTCTATACTAGATATTCGCAGATTGTTAAGGAATTAATATTATTAAAATGGTCGCATTTTATGCAGGAAATGAGAAATCACCTCTGGCTACAACACAAGCATTTGAAGAAAATACAAAGAGCTTGAATATAATATGAAATTCGTATTTGAAAGATAAAAACGAAAATTGTGTTTCGACTTATGCACTATATTTCTATGACAAACTGTAGAATACATCTACTTGCATATAAATATGTTTTTGAATGAAAAAAATATCGTCAGCCACTCTTCAGCAATATTTTTCGCATTCAAATAGAGGTGTTAATAAATTTTCAAGCTAAAACTCCTTTTAAGTTGAAATCATTTTTTGAAAAATTGCTTAATTGATATTGTAGCCCTAAAGTTTCTTTTAGGAATTTTTTTAGGGTCGTTTGAAAGTAAATAGCTGAGCCGATGACTCCTTTACTTTATTGTATACTAAAATAATTTTTTTTAAAAATTTCCTCTTAAAGCGTTATCGCTAGAAGTTGTTAACCCTCTTCCTTAATCTGAAGATGACATTCTATACAATTCATTTTTTTAATAATTCTCAATAATATTTCTAGTTTTTTTGTCCCAATATTCCGTCAGTTAGGAGGGTTTTATCTAGTAATTTTTTTACTATTTTCCTTATTTTTACCCAGTCTGCCTCTTTTCATTAGTGCCTTGCCCCTTCTCTGCTCCATGTCTTTTTCATCTTATTCTATCTTTCAGATTGGCATTTCAACCTTTAATAGCGCGTACAGACTGGCACAGCGCTCTCTGCCTCTGCCAGTGATTTATGTGTCTCTGTACTCTGTTCCTGCGCGGTTTTTATTCCCTCAAATTTCAATTCTAGAATTCGAACTTTGTTTCTAATTTACAGTGAATTTCTTAGTTTTGTTTATCCCTATAAACATTTACTAGTTTTTAAAATAATTTATTTTTAGAGTAATCCAGCCAATCGCTATTTGTATGGTAAAGTCTGTTGTTATGCAGTTTTAAGGTTAAATACTTTTTATCGAAAAACTTACATACAACCTTCGAAAAATTACTTTTCATTACTAAGGAATATTGTGCCATCAAAAACAACGAAAAATTTTATCTCTTTGGTTTAAATGCTTTTACTCCAGTCAAAATAAACCCCGAAAAATTGGTGGAGATGTTTGTTTAGGCATGCTAATGAACATACTAAAAGTAAACACCAATCAGACTTTAGCTTTCGCCGCCATCTTGGAAAATGCGTACACTTTTCTGGTTTTTTTGCAAGTAACTTGAGAAATATTGATTTTATGTAAAAATTTTGAAAACAAAAATTGAAGAGCATTAAATCGTGAACAAAAAAATTATTTCCATTTTTTATAAGTCTAACACGAACAAAGATAATTGACTTTGAAAGGAACGAACTATCACACCTGGGACGCGGATGCGCGGGTCATCCCCATAGCGATGGGGGTTGACCCGCGCATGTGCACCAAAAGTCTTGCATACTCACGTTTGTCAAATCTCTCCATATCAAAGCTCTAGAGAAAGTGGCACAAAATCCAATCCATTCTTATTAGGTTGTATTGTGAGACTTGGTGTATTCTATCTTTTTATGTCATAGTTAGGCTGCATTGGGTACATAATGGCTGGAGGTGGGTAAAAATAAATACTAACTTTGATGTTTGCTACTACGTCAGTAGAAAAATGTTGCCTGGCCATGCATACGCTAGAAAAATCCTAGCTAATTTAATTACCCAAACAGCTTTAGCAAAAATAATTTTGATGGCATGGATGTATCTGATTTCATAAGCAATATTCTCCATGAGTTGTTTAGAGATTTTGCTACTGAACTACTATCGCTAGAAACCATAAACGGACATACTCATATATGAGCCATCGTATATGAGATTAAAATGAGGATGACTTTCAAGCAGTTGAAATAGACTGGCCCTACCTTCTGGGTTCAGTACTTTGAAATGCCTTCTGGGTTCAGAACTTTGAAATGGTAAACCTTATGAAAGCTTGATCACCGTCAATTGTACGGTGAAAGTAAACGGTTTCAATATAGTAGTAAACACGTTGTTGCTTTTTCAGAGGATAGCGATTGCTAAACAAAACGACGAAGACCTAGCATTTTATTTAGAATATGAGTTAGCTCCTTTTCCGTTGGCTCTGTTTAATGAAGATGGTATGCGAGAAACAACGACATTGGACATGTTTTTGAAGTTCCAAACAAAGACTTTAACCTCCTGAACTGCATCATCATTGTGGACAGTGGTCTTCTCTTACACCGTGTCAAATGGGGAACACAATTTACTTTTTCGGCTGTTTGCACAAATTAAGTTAACTATATAAAAAAGCACTATGGTACCAGCTGTATAGTCGTTTTCAATGGCTAATCCAAAACCACTAACAGTATAAAAAAATTGAACAAAATATACGGTCTATTGTGAAAAATCTGTAAACATAAACTTTGATGGAAACATGCGAGTTACTGTTCAACAAGAATAGTTCCTTTCAAATGAAAACAATAAGAGCGAATTGATCAACATTCTATCAGTTCAGCTGCAAAACAATGGGATTCGATTCCGACAAAGTAATGACGACTTCAATTAATGAAGCATGTTCTGGTAACAACATCGTTGTAATCATCGGCGAAGATGTTGACCACCTGGTTCTATTAACAGCTCTCACTCCTATGGAAAAAAGACATTTTCCGTGTCAAACCACGCAAAGGGAAAGCAAAGAAAAAAATATTCATCAAATAAATACAATCCTCGGGACATACCAAAGTATCCTTTTTATCCATGCGTTCAGTGGATGCGATACTACTTCTGCAGCATCCAACAATGGAAAGAAACTTTGTGTAAAAATGTTCCAAAGTAAAGATATGGAACACAACATGACAGTAGTTAAGAAATGCAACTCATCGCACAATGATGTTGCTCAAGCAGGAGAATGTTTTATTCTGATCTGGTATGGAGAACATTCCAGTGAACAGTCCCTAAATAAGTTTAGGTACAAATGCTTCGCAAAATTTGGCCCTAAAATAAAACCATATATTGTGTCTCTTCCCTCAACTGAAGAGGAATCCAAGCTACATTCCTTTCGGTTGTATCACCAAGTGCAAAAGTGGTTTGGGAAAAGTTGAATACTGAAGTGTGGGGCTGGAAACGTCAAGAGACAACCCTTGTGCCCATCACAATTGTGGATGCAGTGGCTCCCGATTCAGTTTTAAGCAGTGTTTTACAACTGTAAGACTGACTGAGTTGAAAGATGCGTGTATCGGAAAGCAGGCATCAACTGCACAACAGCCTGCAATAACTGCAATGGGATATGTCACAACCACATACCCCATTGAAGTTATTGCCCCGTAGATCATGACGATCGAATAAAAGGAATTAATGAAAGAGGTGATCCTAGCTGACCCATAGACGATCTTTTCAAGACTGACGACGCGAACAATCCCGTACCGAAAAAAGCACGTCAACCATAAAGGAGGCAAGCTTAAAAAATTATACACAATGAAAATACGGTAGTAAATACACCCAAATTTATTACATTAGTTTATAAAATTAATAATGATCAATTATCCACATACCAAAACACATTAAAGTCTACTTTCTTGTATTTAAAGAATGCCGCAATGAAGGAGTGGAGATAATTCAAAGGAAAGCGTCTACAAAGAGACTCGGATGCTACCTCCATAATCAACGCGCATTTAATAGTCAATATTTGGTACGTGTTAGGGTTACGACAAAATGTATTTAATTTTTTCTGTACACAATTTAATTTTCTTTAATTTTTGTATTAAACTTGTTTTTACATAAAGTTAATATTTTCTAAGTTATTCGCAAAAACACAAAAGAGCCTTTAAAATCTCTAAACAACTCAGGGAGATTATTGCTTTTGAAATCAGATATGTCCATGTCGTCAAAAATTATTTTTGCTAAATATGTTTGGGTAAATAAATGACCTAGGATTTTTCTAGCGTATGCATGGCCAGGCAACATTTTTTCTACTGACGTAGATACGTACATCAAAGTTAGTATTTATTTTAACCCACCTCCAGCCATTATGTACCCAATGAAGCCTAAGTATTACAAAAAAAGATACAATACACAAAGCCTCACAATACAACCTGATAACAATGGATTGGATGTTGTGCCACTTTCTCTCGAGCTTTGATAGGCAGAGATTTGACCAACGTGAGTATGCAAGACTTTTGGCGCACATGCGTGGGTCATTACCCCATCGCTATGGAGATCACCCGCGCATCCGTGTCCCAGGTGTGATTGTTCGCTCCTTTCAAAGTCAATTATCTTTGTTCATGTTAGACTTATAAAAAAAATGTAAATAATTTTTTTGTTCACAATTTAATGTTCTTCAATTTTTGTATTCAAATTTTTTATATAAAATCAATATTTCTCAAATTACTCGCAAAAAACCAAAAAAGTGTACACATTTTCCAAGATGGCGGCGAAAGCTCAAAGTCTGATCGGTGGGGACTTTTAGTATGTCCAACAGTATGTTCAAACAAACATCTCCACCAATTTTCAAAACTTTCATATTTTTTTTAGCCATAAAACCTATTTTGACTGGGCTATTTCAGATAGTTTCACTTTGAACACGACCGGTTAGTGCCAGAAAAACGAGGAATTGGTTTAAAAGCGACTGAATACAGATGAACTATTTTTTTTCCATTACCAGGTTGTATTTAGCTCCATCTATGAGAAAAATACTCTCATTTCTTTGTCTTAATCTTTTCAGATAATTTCTTGTCTAAACACGGCTGGTTAGCGCCACAAAAAACAAGAGGTAGCAGAGGGCTGCTGAAATGCAGTTTCCTTTCTATCTTGAGTCATATTAATCGAGTTGTTCATTAATTCGATTTTTTTTTTTATTTAACCCTTCAGCGGGCGCGCCAATTTTTGGAACACTAGTAGGTACGCGTGGCACAAAGTGCAACGTCTCTTTCAACCTTCATTATTCCTTTTGTAATACACTAAATTGAAAATAACAATTCTTCGTTTTATGAGAAGATATAAAATGTTTATAACATTGAGATATATTTATAATTAAAGGCCAAAGAATGCAGATACAATCGCCTTATTTCAAAAATGTCCTGTTTATTGGATCTAAGAACAACTTGCGAATGTATTCCTATTATGTCCAAAAACATAAAAAATTATGAGTTTGTCCATCTTCGTGATATGCGGGATATGGTGTAATAGCTGCAAATTTGATCGAGTGCATCAACTCCTGCATTTGTCGTATTGTAATCCAGTATAATCGTTGATTTACCACGGTTAAATCACGACTACCAATGAATGGAAAGGAATACAAGGGGCAGAAAATCAGACCTGCATTAGAAAGGGTGTAGCTATAAATAAAAATTGCTTAGAACATTCAAACCGTACATGTAAAAACATACTATTCAAAATTACGAAAATGTTACACTCTGTACATGGGCGCGCCCGCTGAAGGGTTAATGACAAAAACATATTTCCAACACAGAAATTATCTTTGTAATATGACTTGTGCTAATTTTTTTTAAAAATTTCCAATGGCAAGCAATCTACAAAACGTGGAAATAACAACAATATATCTATACTTATATATAAAGAGAGAGAGCGATTTTGTACTTGGAGGGTAATCTCCGGAACCACTGCACCTATTTGAAAAATTCTTTCACTGTTTGAAAGGTACATTATTCCAGATGGACATAGGCTATATATTATGTATATCTGATCAGTAGAAATAAAGTTAGGGGGGATACTCTAGATTTGTGTGCACGGCAGCCATCTTGGATTTTTCCGCCAGGGTTTGGCGCATTTCGCATGGCGATAATTATTGCGTTCTGGTAAAAATAACTCAATGTCAAATTCTCTAATTTTAAGATCAAACAGTTGTTTCTGATGTGATCTTTTATCTATCTATACTTATATATAAAGAGAGAGCGATTTTGTATTTGGAGGGTAATCTCCAGAACCACTGCACCTATTTGAAAAATTCCTTCACTGTTTGAAAGGTACATTATTCCAGATGGACATAGGCTATATATTATGTATATTATCTGATCAGTAGAAATAAAGTTAGGGGCTTAATCCTAACAATCTCCATTGTTACCGCTACTGTCTTCTACCGCTTTTTGTGCCGAAGATTTCAACGATCCTTAGCGTGGTGCTATCGTGGTGGATCTTTCTGGCGGTAGTGGTTCGAACCTAGCCGTTCCCCAGCACGCTTTTTTCTTTTAAAAAATTAATTTTAATTATTAACTGACGTAATATTAATTTAAGGTATTATTTAGGTTATTATTAAGGTAAAAAAAGATTTACAATTTATTGGCTATCAACTGGAAATTTATTGGTATAATATTTTGTTTAACCCGGACAAAGTCGGGACGGGCCGCTAGTAAGTAATAAAACAGAGAAGGAAACTGGACTTGTGAACTGCTCACTATTCCTCCTGCCTCCCAATATCAGCCACAGAGATAGATCCCCAGCCGAAAGTGTCTCACAGGTCTAAAGGTGGGAAATGTCCATATCTAGTGGTTTATTACAAATAGGTTCTGTGCAAATTATCCCTTCCTTTACAACTTAAGGGGACAAGAGACCTTGAACCTGTTTTTTTTTTTTAATTTTCAATATTTTAGTCTATGTACAAAATGTGAATACTTAATACTGTTTTCTACTACATCGAAGGCACTTAAAATTCACAATTAAGTATTTTGTGGAAGAATAAGACCTGTTTTTCAAAAAATTCTTCAAAAATGCTAGAATTTTTCCAAATTCTCCTCGCGCATTCACTTTCTTCTAAATTCTTACCAATTTCTCAGGGTTGTAAATTGAAGTGTTTGCCATAAAACTGTGCAAAATTCTTTGAAACAACAAATATTTTTCATATTTATAGACCACAAAATAAAGAAAAACATAAAAAAAATTACAGGGTGATTAAAAAATAATTATTTATGGTTTAAGATTTATACAAAAAAATCAATGCACAATTATGTTTTATATATATATATATATATATATATATATATATATATATATATACATATATATATACTGTGAACAAAATATTAAAAAACATTAAAAAAATTATAAAGTAAACATATTAAAAAAATTAAGGTTTTTAAAGGGTTTGGGGTGCACATGGAGCATTTTGGAAAATGCTAGCCTTTTTTTAAAAAAAATAATATACAGACACTATTCTGTCAAAAATCCTTATTTTGAATTCTAAGGGTCTTCATTGTAGTAAAAAAGAATACAAATTATTCTCATTGTATACAGAATTAAAAATTGACAATTGAAAGTTCGAGATTGACTGTCCCTTATCCCCTTAAATAATATTAAAATGATTAAAATCTAATGAAACATGTCCACTGATCAATATACGTTATTTAACTCGAGAAGATTACTATAATCATACTGCTGTCTCTTTTATGATATTAAATAGGATACCATCTTCAAAGATTTCTTCCTTTATTTAAGCACCCATTAATAGTAATTAGAAAGGCCGTAATTAACTTGTAGGTTGTAAAGTTTCTTTACCCTCTGTACTGAAACAACGCGTTCTAAAAGACGACGAAAAACAAAATACGATTGAAATTCTGGACAAAATTTAATTCCCGAAGCCCTTCCATTATCATTCGATTTATATTCTTTTACGAACTTGATAAGGTTGCATTCTTCATTAGTTTTTTTTTCTCATTTCGGCACGCAAGATGTTTTAATCAGAAAGGTTCTGGTTTAACTTTCCTGCAGTAGTAAAATCTCGCTGCCTTCCTCTTCGGTAGCAAATTAAAAAAAAAAAAAAATCAACAAAGGAAAAAAAAAATCCATATTGAAATTCTGCACAAGAATAAACTCTCAAAAAGGCTTCCATAATCATTTGACATTCACTTTTATACTTGATGCATTCTAAAAACGTAATCATCCGCTTCCGTGTCACGCAGGAGGATTTTGCTCTCTCATGCTTCCAAAACCACCGTGCACTAATTAATACATAACTAAAAGAAGGCCAAAAAAAAAAAAAAATTATACATCAGGAATTTATTGCATGGGCGAGATTTCATTTCAGAAAATAACATTTGTCATCCAAATCGTCATTAATAATTTTTTTTTTGGAATGCAGACGATGTGCCGCGCTAATTAATCTTTCATTAATTAACGAAGCACAGGGAGGAGTGAATCTTGTAACCTCATGCGAGTTTATCCACACCCCAGCAGGCCGCGATCTATTAATGCGTTATTATACGAGATAGCTCTGATGTTTTTCGATTGAATTTGATTTATGGTCTAGGATGAAATTCAGCTGGCTTGTTTGTTTTATTCATGTGGCCATATGCTTCTCTTCTGCGAAGATCCTCATCGAGTGCATTTCGTTTGTTACTGCACAATTTTGTGGGAGCGAAGGACGCTGCGAGACTTTTCCGGAGGAAATATTTAAAAACAGTAAATAACGGTCATTAACTGCAGCAAACCACCCACGCAATCATACGTATAAATACTACGCCCACTGTTTTCGCGGGGCCCTTCTCACGCGTTCTCAAAGCCCACAGTTGAAATGCATAGTCGGTATTGATTATTCGAATACATCAAAAAATTGAGTGTAATATTTATAAATAAGAAAGAGTGTTTAACTCACAGTAAAATTTTCATATTTCTTAATAAAATTATTTCAGTAACTACTGGCGATTGAAAATAGGATATGTTTGTCAAGTCTCTTGGTCTTTAAAAGGTACCTGACCCCTTAATTGATTTGAATTTTGATGTGAACCTCGAAATTGATATTTTAATTGACGTTAAAAAAAGTTTTCTTATACTTAATTTTATTTCTTAAGGTATATGCCTATGTTCGGCGCCTTTTTTCCAAACTGTACAATACTGATTAAATATAGGGTGAGCGAAAAGTTCGTAAAAAACTTTAAAAATTCATTAAAAAGGAAGAAATCATGATAAAGAAGTGCGGTTTGCAAGAAAGGGCTCATAAGGAAGTCGGATTTATTTCGCAGCCAAAAAAAGTTTAAAAAGTCACCGATAGATGGCGCTAACATGCGAGAGATTCAGCAGAATTATGCAAATCAATTTTGCAATAAAAGACCGTGATACACGAGGATTTGGAGGATCGGCCAAAAAGTGACGTTCGAAGACCCGTTGGCGGAGGGCCGCATTACTGCGGTGGAAACCGTTATGAATAATATGACGGTGGAATCGTCCACGGGGAGTAGCAGTGCTCGCAAAGCTGGACCAGTGACTTTTCTATTTTTTATTTTACTGCTAAAAAAAAATCAAAAAAATCCGACTTCCTTGTAAGCCATTTCTTGCAAACTGCACTTCTTTATCATACTTTCTTCCTTTTTTTATGAATTTTTAAAGTTTTTGCAAACTTTTGGCTCACTAGTACACATATTAGTTCAAATGTGATATAAAATAATGGAAACACATATAATTTTAGTAGAAATTTCATAGCATTTTAAAATATAGAGAATTTTTTTATAAATTTTTAGTGCAATTGACTGCTTACGCCAGAGACCCTAGACTCCATTCAACTCAATATATTTCAATTTACTTTATGCTATATACTGCTGGGACACTTGCCTGTGTTCAGAAGTAAATGTTTTACAATATTTCCAAAAATCCCTGAAATAAATCAAAAAGGGAAAAACACTGATTTTTTAAAAAACTATCTTGTTATAATTGTAGGTACCTGCAGAATGATTCAATTGACACATAACTTAGCTTTTAGGTCAAAATATTGTTCTATTTTACAGAGTTCGTTAGGATTGAATAAGAATCTCTTCAGAAATTTCACACAAAATAAATTTATTATTTTGCAAATTCTTCAGACGTATACACAAATTCAAACATAAAAGACGTAACAATTGTCTTTTATACAGCAGAAAATTCTAAAAACACAAGTCAGGATACCAGAATTTTCAATACAATGCACGCCAATTTACGCAGTTACAACATATTCAATTCTCACCAGGAAATTGAACTATACTAATGTCAGGTATATTTATAGATTTCCAAAGCGCTCTTATAGGTCAGTCACAACTAGATATTTCTAGAAGCTTCCAGAGAGGTTTAGTAGACAAGTTGGCGAAATAGCGCCAAATCTGGCGACCAAAATAAGTCTCAAAATCTATCGCCAATTTGGCGATAACACATATTTGGCAAGATTCTCATAGACTCGCATGTTAAATACACAGCTATAGGAGCTCTTCCATAGAAGCCACTTTAGCGAAACAAAATGCAATATTTACGAAATTCGTAACATTATAATTAGTAATATGTAAAACACTACTGCGAAATTTCATTGAAATACTGGCCCTATTTCCTCATTCGAAGTAATATTGACTCACTAAGTGGGTACTCTCAATAAAATGAAGCCAGTTAAATCGGTTGGTACATGGGTGATGAATGTCCATAAGATAAGTGCTTAACGTATTGGGGGAAAATTGTATGAAAACGTGTTTTACAGTACCATTATTTTCGAAACAAAACGTACGGCCATCAATTAAAAGGAGATAGAATTCAGCATATAAAACAAAGATCCGCTTATATTTCCTCATTGCTATTAAGACGCGCTAAAATAAATATTACCTACAAGAAAACAAAACTGAAATCGACTCAAAAATCTATCGATGAAAATTTATCTATATATATAAAACAGTTCCGTAACTGACTGATTGATTGACTGACTGACAGACAGAAAACGCACAGACCAAACCGCTGGACATAAAGGGCTGAAATTTTTCATGGCGATTCTTCTTATAGTGAAGGGATTCACTAAGAGAAATTTTTGAAAAATTCATCTTAGATTTTTTAAAATTGAATTTTTAAGCTGTTTTTATAACTTTTTTTAAGTTTGCATTTAAAATAATAATCTGAGGGTTATAAAATTTACATCACGAGAAAGATCATAAAAATTCCTTTAAAATGAAATCTTTTTTGAATCTTTACCTCCATTTTCTGATTTTTGATGAATTTTTAAAGATTAATTTTTAGAATTTAATTTATTAAATGCTGATCACGTGGTTTCTTTTCTTTTAATTTTGCTTAACGTGCATAACAACGAAATAGACAAAAAAAATTCTTGCTAATGCGGCAGACGATTGGACATTATTAAAAAAAATATCAACATACAGTAAAAGAAATTTTCCTCAAACTGTACTATATACTTTAGTATGTTCTATTAGATTTAATTTGAATATTTTCTTCTACATTATTTTGTCTATAAAAATATCCGTTACGATTTTTAATAAATATATTTTTTCGTTTTTTTGAGATCAATTGCATACATTGATTGTTGTATTTACTATAAATATATTTATACATACTTTTGGCATTAATTGCATACATTGACCGTTGTATTTAATTTGAATGTACTCCGTAGCGAAGTACGAGTTTTCAGCTAGTATTACATATTTTCCTCTCTACACACTTTTATATGAACTTTTTTTATATGGCGAAACGCGTGGGTAAAAAAATAAATGTTTTGTTTATTTTATGCTGAAACGCCTGTTATTTAATTCATTTGACGGATCTTCAGGGTATAAGCTCGCTATTAATCTTCCATTAATTACCTGGGCGCAGAGCTGTTCATCTTGTAACCTTATCTGAGGATATCGGCACCACACCAGATAACGATCAATTAATTTGTGATTAAATGGGAACGCTCTGATTACTGGGAAGAAGGGGGAAAAGAGGCCAGAAAAATTAAAATTAATTTATGACGTCGAGATCAAATTTGACCTTTTGATGCTCATATCAAAGTGGGATGACTTTGAGAAATTTTATTTGATTGTTTTTTACTTTTTGTTTAGCCGGCATTCAAGGAAAATATTCTTAATTCAATTATAAATTTTCAAGTGATTACGTTCATCTTATTTCATACGTTGTAACATTATAACGGCTTATAAGAACACTATAATCAGCCATTTTTTAGCTCAAAAGGAAATAATAACAAAAGGAAAAGTATATTTATTCTAGTACGCAGGTTGATCTTAATAAAACTATGCTGGAAAATTGTTAAAAGGCTGACTGAACACGTGGCTTCAAAATCGAAGAGAACTTTCGGGTTTTATCGCTGTTCAAGAGTAAGCAATGCAACATACAGTACACATTTTTATAATAAAGATTCACACATCGCCTTATATCAGTAAGTGCTTTAGTTTCTTTAAATCTCATATTCAATTCTCGTAGGCAGTTTAATCAATATGATTTAGTCAATATGATTGGGCTTCAACGACAGGAATGGTTGCCTCACTTCTTCTGGAATGTTGACAGGTTTTTTTTTGAAATTTAAGCATTTTTATTTAAAGATAATCCTTATCACGGTGTTATCAGCATTTTTCGATATACATTTCGGAACAACATAACGACGTTGGGCTGTGTGCGGCACATAATTAAAACGAACGATGGCTGAATGTTTGTATGTTCCAGTCTCGCTACTGGCATGGACGTTTGTAGCCATTTGGGATCGGCTTTAAACCTTCGATGGGAACATCTGTCTCTCAGGCAACAGTGGTTTCTTTATTCAACGCTGGGTCCCCCACTCTTTGACCCTACACATGCCTTTGAGTCCTACCTTTGAGTCTACACATGCTTTTCAGTCAACATCTTGTCTTCAGTGTGGAAGGGTGAATCGTGACACCAGCTTTCTGTGGTTCACGTAAAAATTAGATAAATCAGAGCAAAAAATAAAAATCCCAACCCAATCACTCGTTCGACTAACTAAATGCCTCTACTAAACGAACCGAAATATAACCTGTGATAGTTGGTTCTGTTCAATAGAAGCTAATCAAGAATTAAGGAGAAATGGTTTGATGATTGTGGCTACCATGAAATGTAATAAACCAAAAATACCCTCTGATTTTCTAGTTAGGAATACCTGGGAAAGAAATATTCCATTTGTATCGTCCTTAGAGGCAGATGTTTCCACTAAGCGGGAAAATAGTCATCTTCCCACCAAAGGGTTAAACTGTAAGTCTCAGTTTCGATAGCCCTCGAGTAGTAAAAGACAACAGTAGCGCTTTCAATCAACCCACCAGGTTTATAAACAGAGATAATCGACCAAGATTTTATGGATTACTGGGATCTTTATAGAACCTGAATTTGAAGATTTTTACTGTCACCAAAGTTCTTTTTCCTCTCACAGAATGTAATTTGAAAACGATCTCGAATCGGTACGCAAATAGAAAAGTCAATATAACAATATTCGCAAAACTTTTCCATAAGAAACTTCGGTGGCAATACTTTTTTACACTTTATACTATACTACTTACACACACTTACGGCAAATAGAATAAATTAAAAAAAACTTTATATTTTTATCGAGTGAGCAAGGGCATCCGAATTTGCTCATCGTCCATTAAGACATCATTTCCCTCTGCAGGTTTATGCACACGGACAGACAGGATGAGACCATACTCCATTTGCTTAAAAATATCATTAACTTCTCGAGTCTACCATCTATGACGATGATTAATGGAACGTAAAAAATTGATAATTTTTTCTGCTCTGTCACTTGGTAATTGGAAATATCGATGATTTTTCCAACCGTGAACTTAGTCACGAGGGCTGTTGAACATTTCATTAGCGTCTTGTCAACTGACGTATTCGTTGAACGATACGACGTTCGATTTCAGGTACTGGGGAGGAAGACGTTAGGAGGTGATTTCAGTTGTTTTAGTTTGCCCAGTCAAATGGGTAATCCTCTGGATCTATTTATCTTTGAATAATAGTGGAATAATTCGTAAAAGTACCTCAAAGAAAAGCTGAAAATGGCACATTTCTTGTAATGAGATAATTTTTCTTGCTTGAAGTGTGAAAACGAGAATATGCGTTGCATCGAATGTTTCTAACTTCACACTGTCTTTCTTTATCACTGAAAGCCATTTGTGAGGTCAAAGGAATTCGGTTCTTCGTTTTCTGCAGGTGTTCTAGGTTTCTGGGAAACAAACTGATTGCTTTAAAATATGGAAAGTCATTGCACAGTAACATATCTCATTGAGATAAAAGTACAATTACTCTTGTGGTCTAAAGCTTATGTCAGTTTCCGTGCTTGGTCGCCTAGAATAGTAAAAGCGTCAAGAATAGATTTGAACATAGTTACATCACTGTTAAAACAACTTTCAGAATTCAAACGAAAAATTTCGATAAAAACATTTAGCTTAGGATGAACGGTGTTACACATTTACTCCTTGTAGGCGCTCCCCAAACGGCTTTTGCCATTTTCTTAATTTACCTTATTTTTTTAAGGTGCGGTGGCCCGGTTGGCAAGAGCAGCGGGCCAGTGATCTGAACGTCCATGGTTCGATGCTCGTCGCTGCAATTCTACCGCCATGTTCACTAATGGTGGCCGGGGCACGTAAAATAGGTAGTGGCTACATTGTCCTCCAAGTTCTCAAATTTACCTCTGGAAGTGCGGGGTCAAGTGTTCCTGTCTCGTCACTTGACTCGGTTCAAAATTACGGGACTGATGTTCTTCGAGGTCGAGTCAGACTTCAGCCCTAGTGGTACCTCGCCTTAAAGTGAAGCTGCTTAACTACCCTTCGCCAAGGGCCCAGGATTTGAAGACCTAGGTCCTTTGAACTTGGAGTAGGTTTTCCTACACCAAGGGGATTGGAAACAACAAGTTTATTTGTTAAAGAATAGTCTAGTTTATGAAATCTATGTGTTTTTTAAATATTATCAACCATACCACTTGAAATTCATGCTCTTGATTGTCTCACATGTAGGTACCTAAATTAGTAGCGTTGAGGCTTATTTTTTTCACCAACATACACTTTTACATAAAATTTAGGTCACCACCTTCTTAAAGATATTCTAAATGTTTTTTTCATTATAGGAATCCTTTAAATTTTTATTGTAGTTATAAATAAAATTTAGTTTATTAGGAAATATGAAATTCACGATTTTGAACTTCACGCCGTCTCCCGGTCTTAAAACATTGGCGAAATTTATCAGTTTTGAAAAGCAGCTTATTTATACTTTGCAAATCACGTTTAAAAAATGTCCTTTTACAAAAGAGATTTTCTGAAGCATTTTCTATAGAGTATTTTTTATAGAGAGTAATTTTCTATGTATCTGCAAATTGTTCAAATCAATTGAAAAAAATATGCTGGACAAGCCCTTTTAATACGAAATCAAATTTTCTTGCGATAAAATGAAATGTTAGAAAATAAATAAACGGCACTGACATTTATATAAAAATCAACACGAGTCTCAAAACAGAAATACATTTTTTTCACAATTTATCATTTAATATAGAAGTGATCCCACTGCAGTCGTTTCAGATACATGCCGAAAAGTAAATTACACCTTGTATTCAAAAATAGTTTTTGAATGTGATTTAGTTTCATTCCTTTCCATCTTGACGATATATCCAAAGAAACATTCATGAAGATATCAGAAGTGCGGAGGAGAAAGGGTGAATATATATATATGTAACAAGAAAACGCGTCTTCCTAAATTACTTTACTTTAAAGCATATTCTAACGCGTCTTCCTAAATTACTTTACTTTTTTAAAGCATATTCTCTTGTTAATAAAGCACGACCCCTTTTCCAAAAATTGCAACCTAAAAGTAAATTAAGTAATTTATATTAGCCCTGCAGATCATTAAGCAGGCATGTGAGCTATCGGAACTCAATAACATCCCCAGATATGAGTGTTAGAAGTTTATGAGATTCCGAATGTCAGTATAGTGTCAAAATTCTTGAAGAGCCCTCGAATCACTCTGAATTTATGTCTTGCATAACGTCAAAAACCCCACTTTGCAAGAACTTTATGACCACTTATCCTACGCCCAGGTCAACAGTTCGCGGTTATAACAAGCGCGGGATCGAGCAGTAAAGTACCCGATAAACTTAAGTGGACACGTGAACTCCACGAATCTAAAGTCGCCCAATTAAAAATTAAGTAGTTTAGGCCCTCTGGCGTAAATATCGCAAAACACCCATTTAATATTGCATGTACAGAAGACTTTTCTCTCTCTTCTTTTCTAACTCTTGTTGCTGTCGGACCTGCTGTCCACAGTCCGGTGGTTACAACGCTTTTCTCTTAACTCTGCAATGTAAGCACTGCTGTTTTTACGTCCCGTCCTGGCATGGACGCCGGACAAGTCATGTGGCCGCTGCAGCCTTCGCGATGCTTCATAATTGAATAAAAGTGTTTTCCTGGATGAACACTTCGCCCGACTGCATCACTCCTCGTACCCTTGTGCTAAATTTTCCAAATGTGATTATTATTATTATCACACACACACACACACACACACACACACACACACACACACATATATATATATATATATATATATATATATATATATATATATATATATATATATATATATATTATTTATTTATTTTTTAAGATTTTTTCCCAGAAATCTATTTATTGATATGTTAAGAACGCCGTATTGCCACTTTTGATTCTTTATTCGCCCTTAGTATCTTGTAAATAACATTTAATGTACGGACTGCATAAAAATGGCTGAAAACTTAGTGCTGTATTACTGGAGGAAGTAAAGGTGAATACACAATTCTTTTGTTTACTTTATTACGCCGCGCGCCAGCAAGATCTCAACTGAGGTATAAGTCCATAATCACCCTTTCTGTTCTGAAAGCATTCCCAAACTTTAAACGAGATTTTCCAACACCATGAATTTCACATTCGCCCTTCCTATTCCGAGCTCCTGATCTATTCAAACATATTTATACATATGTCTGTTCGTATGAACGTAATTGTCAGTACAACATCTATATATAACAGTTCCGTAACTGACTGACTGACAGATAACGCACAGACCAAACCGCTGGACGTAAAGGGTTGAAATTTTGCATGGTGATTCTTCTTATAGTGTAGGGGTGCACTAAGAAATATTTGAAAAATTCTTTTTAGATTTTTAAAATTAAATTTTTAAGCTGTTTTTGTAACATTCTTTAAAGTTTGCATTTAAGATAATTATCTGGGGGTTATAAAATTAATATCACGAGAAAGATCATAAAAATTCCTTTAAAATGAAATCTTTTTCGAATCTTTACCACAATTTTCTGATTTTTGGTGAATTTTTAAAGATTAATTTTTAGAATTTAATTTATTAAATGCTGATCAAGTGGTTTCTTTTCTTTTTGTGATACTTTAAATTAATTTTGCGTCCCTTGCATAACAACGAAATAAATTGACAAAAAATATTAAAATACGGTAAAAGATAAAATTTAACTACTACGCTAATTGAGATGGAAGTTTAAGAATTTAATTCAGAAAAGTGTGTTTTTTGGATAGTAAACATAAACATTAATTGCATACATTGACCGTTGTATTTAATTTGTATGTACTCCGTAGCGAAGCTCGGGAAATCAACTAGTTAATGCATAAATTAAATTACGTCAGGTTCTGTTGAGCAAAATGTATCAATTAGGAATTATTATTATAATTAGCAGTTATTACTGTAATTAGCATTATTAGCAATAAGCACTATCATTCAAACATATTCATACATATGTATGTCTGTTTGAACGTAACTGCCGACAAGATCATTCAAGTAAAAAACAAATTTCTTCAGATTCTGTTGGTTAAAAATATACTAGTTAGCTCTCTCAAAACTTCAAAATTCTGTAAAAATTATTTTTTTGCCGTAAAAAATTCAGAAATTATTTTTATATAGGTTCAACGTTTGTGTAACGACCTCTGTTATCCAGAAATTTATTCCAAACTTAGCAAAAAATAATTAAAAAGCTACTGCATTAACTGAAATGTTTGAAAAAAAAATCTAATCAGAAGTAAACAACAGACTTCAAGTTATGAATGAAAGAGGTTATTTGCATGATTAAAGGAACTTTTTAGGGGAGCCAATTTATTTCGATCGAATTCGAATAAACAGTGAAAACTTTCAATGCAGAGTATAAGGAAATGTAGCGAAATTAAAAAAGCTCCTTTAAAATATAAATTTTAAGAATGAATGCAAGTGATTTTAGTTGAAAATTAAACTGTAATATAAAAATATTACAGTTTAAACTTGCTTATACTTTTTTATTGACTATATTTTTTTTAAATTTAAAAATAAAAAAGTATACTTTTTAATTAAAAAAAATTTTTGTTATACTTTTTTATAATTATAGTGCAATAATTAAAAACAAAAGTAAACTCATATTTCTATAATTATACTTTACATAGTTAATTTTTAAATTAAAAAGTATAATCAAATAAGAAAATATTCCTGCGCATAAAAACATTTAAATTTTTTCTTGCGTAGGAAACAACTGCAATAAGCGAGAAAAATCGAGATGTTAGAAATATGTTGCGACAATTTACCTGCATGTCTCTATGCTTTATGTTCATATTAAAAACTTATTCAAATAATGATAAAAACAAGACAGCGGTAAAGAAAATAAGACTTGCATGTTAATGTAAAAGTAAAGCGGATAGAACTAATTTGCATTTTTCACGCAATTAAAATTTAGTGCTTTGTATTTTAAAAAATAAATAAAAAATTAGATATGAATTTTGGTGGAGATATTATCCAAATCGATAAATCCCAAAATACCAACTCAGACATTCTTGTACTATATGCAGAATATGAATGTTCCACTCATATGCTTCTATATTATTTAATTAACAAAACTGGGTTTGTATAAAATTGGATCAAATTTAGTTCGAAGTTTATACTGCTTCTCCCGAGAATAATAAAATATAAGCTAAAAGAGAAAAAATAAATTACTTTTTTTTTAATCAAAATTTTTTTAAATTAATTTTTTTAGGAACCATTTTGTAATTCTGAAATTGAAAACAACATATCGTTTATACAATCCTATTATTCCTCGTAACCTATTTATTTTTATATCTTATATCAACCTCTGAAAAGGCAACAGCTTTCAACACTATTGACCCATTTCTAATTATTATTGTTATTATTGTTTTTTTTTCTGTTTCTTGCAGCCAGTCTTAATTTTTATTTGGATCCAAAAAAAAAAAATTACATTATGACACAGTGATCTGAAAAGCAATATTTGTAAACTAACTTTTTTTTAAGCAATATTTTTCCTCACCAGAATTGTTTACGACTTCCAGTCTTTCCAAATACAATAATGTTAATTATGCACAATTCAAGATATGATATTCTGAATTCAGCATAACCGAAAAGCATTTTATCGATTATTATTATTGAAGTAATCTGTTTCAAAGAGGAGTGTGTTTCAACGCTGACAGGAACAAAAAAAAATTAGCAAACAATTTCTGGAAAATATCTTTAATTTACATTGCAAATTGACTATTTTTGAAAAGAGACTGATTGAACATATTCCTCTTTTTATTAATCAGTTCGACATCAGCCGCGTTCGACATTTTTTAGCGTACGGGGTTACATTGGATTTTGCTTGATTAAAATGCTCGGGTTGCTCTAGCTGGAGGACTCAATTTGTTTTCTGTTCCCCTTTTTTTTTCTTCTTGCTGCTGCTGTCGATCTAAATAATTAAAACGCATGCAGCTCCAAAAAGAGTTAAATTGAATGGGCGTGGGCATTCTTTAATAATAGACGCGTCACAATTATGCTGGCGTTTAATGCAATTTTCATATTAAACGCCGGTACGGTATGGTGTGGTGTGATGTGTTGTGTTACGCCTTATGATTACCGAATTTAGAGAAAAATCAGCATTAGAAATAATTGCATTAATATATAACGCATAAACAGAGGAGTTTTTATGATAATAATTTATTCAATATTATTCTTGTCTAAAGCGGTGTTCTGATGCAAGTTCTTAAACCTAAATAAACGAATATGATCCCGAAAAGCTAAAGAAAAATTAGTAAACAAAAATATTTTCACGAATTCAGGTTTATTATTGATTTTTAACTGAATTGAGCTTTATTATTGAAACCTTAATGCAGCTGGGGGAATTCCCAAACTTTCAACTACAGAAAGTTTTCTTTCAACCCCCCAAAAAATTCTGTTAATTTTATTCTTATACAGTACAAACTCCTTCCAAGGAATCTCTCTTAAGCGAAGTTCTCTATTTAACGAAAACTTTTTCAGAGCGACATTTAAAAGCAAAAGAAGTCCCATGTAAAGAAAATAACCCACAGAAAACATTCGATATGTTTAGACAGATATTGCAGTTTAAAAGAAATGATGAATGCAAACTATTCCAGTCTTTACAAATGTAAAAATTTTTACAAAATAAGTGATTTTTATGATTAACATTTACAGATATGTTAAAATTTTTTTTTTAAATTAGAATGAATATATAATGTGAATCTTGCATGTTTTTAATATTGAAAATAAGTTTTATTAATTAAAGTTTCTGTTAATTATTAAAAACATTCTATTCGTTGTTTATGCATTGTATAAAATTTTGGGTGCAATAGTTATTCTCTCTAGCAATTTTACCTTGATAGTTATATATTCAGTTTATGCGAAGATGTATTTTGCATGACGATTCTTCTTATCGTGTAGGGGTGCACTAAGAAAGTTTTTTGAAAAATTCTTAGATTTTTTAAAGTTAAAATTTTAAACTGTTTTTGTAACTTTTTTTTAAGTTTGCATTTAAAACAATAATTTGAGGGTAATAAAATTTATAATCACAAGAAGGACCATAAAAATTCCTTTAAAATGAAATCTTTTTCGAATCTTTACCTCCATTTTCTGATTTTTCGTGAATTTTTAAAGATTAATTTTTAGAATTTAAATTATTAAATGATGATCACGTGGTTTCTTTTCTTTTTGTGATACTTTAAACTAATTTTGATTCTCGTGCATTACAATGAGATAGATTAATTTATTAAACGCTGATCACGTGATTTCTTTTTCTTGCACTTTAAATTAATTTATCGTCATGTGTATAACAATGAAATAGACAAAAAAAATTTTCTTGCTGCTGCGGCAGACGGTTGGACATTATCCGAAAAAAACATTAAAATACAGTAAAAGATATGTTCCTCAAACTGTGCTATATGAACTGTACTATATTCTTTAGTAGGTCCTATTAGATTTAATATGAATATTTTCTTCTACATTATTTTGTCTATAAAAATATTCCATACGATTTTTTTTATAAATATATATATATATATATATATATTTACATAAATTGTATACATTGATCGTCGTATTTATTATATATATATGCATTTTTTATTTATTTTTGACATTATTTTCATACATTGACCGTTGTATTTAATTTGAATGTACTCCGTAGCGAAGTGCGGGTTTTCTGCTAGTATATATATATACATACATACATACACACACACACACACACACATATATATATATATATATATATATATAGATATATATATTACAGTAACATAGTCAATATTACAATAATAAAGATTTACTCAAATAAAAGTCCATGGTCCCCTTAATAATCAATGTAAAAATTGTGAATAATCGAATCTGAGAAAGATAAACCTACATGAGTCTGAAAATCTGAATACACATATGAAACCATCAACATCGGAATATATTAATTTTCCCCTAAACAAATACCTAAACGCTATGTTCCCTGTATAAGGCTTAGATTATGAGGCCTATGACGTTTAGCATACCTCTCCAAAAAGGGGGAGAAAAAAGCAGAAAGCTCACTGAAGTTTACTCGGAACTTAAACCAACACATATTGCCCGAAGCTTAAGTTTCAGCATACTTCTAAAAGTTCAGGAAACAAAGGGCATTTTCTTCTAGCGCGTAATTAAAATGTGCGAAGCCAGAAAAGATTTAAATTGAATGGGTGTGTTTTCTTTATTACCAGAGGAGCTGCTGCAGCAGAGGTGGGTGTTCTCGAAAGAATTCCCGGCTGTCTCGTACCTGTTACTCAAACAGAAGTAACAGAACTATCTGGCACCATCGTGCCGTACTAATTAAAAACAAACTGTGCTCCAAAATCTAGAAACATATTTTAATTAAGGATAAAATAATGATACGCGCGTAACAAAAAAAAATCCCCTCCACTGAGCAAAGATAATTAATTTCGGAACTACACACATTGCCTCCGAGGAAATTTACAAGGGACGAACATAAGCGCGTGGAATGTGCATCTTTAGGGTGGTTTGCGCTTCGTTTTATTTACGTTGCTGTTAATGTTTTTGATATGAACTTCGCTTAGTAGATTGTTGTTTACTGCAATATTACCCAAACTTTGTGGGACAACGAGTGCTTATCATAATTATCATCATTAGTAACCGGACCACCGGAACCCGTAGAATATCCTGTTCATAGGTTTAAGATCATTCAAGCTAATTTTAATACAGCACAGAAATGCTTTTTATAATACTATTGAAATATATAAAAACATTCGTGTTACATCTCATTCAAGAATCGGAATAACATGAATGGATTAATATAATGGACTAGCTGAATACCCATGCTTTGCTACGGAGTACATTCAAATTAAATACAACGGTCAAAGTATGCAATTAATGCCAAAATGTATATATATATATATATTTATTTATATTAAATACAACGGTCAATGTATGCAATTAATGGCAAAAAATATTAAATATATAAAAAAATCGTAACGGATATTTTTATAGACAAAATAATGTAGAAGAAAATATTCAAATTAAATCTAATAGAACATACTAAAGAATATAGTGCATTTAATATAGTACAGTTAGAGGAAGATAACTTTTACTGTATTTTAATATTTTTTTAGATGATGGCCAATCGTCTGCTGTATTAGCAAGAAATTTTTTTTTCTTGTCTATCTCATTGAAATGCATGAGACTCAAAATTAGTTTAAAGTATCACAAAAAGAAAAGAAACCACGTAATCATCATTTAATAAATTAAATTCTAAAAATTAATCTTTAAAAATTCATGAAAAATCAGAAAATGGAGGTAAAGATTCGAAAAAGATTTCATTTTAAAGGAAATTTTATGATCTTTCTTGTGATATGCATTTTATAGCTCCCAAATTATTATTTTAAATGCAAACTTGAAAAAAGTTACAAAAACAGCTTAAAAATTTAATTTTATAAAATCTCAGAGGAAATTTTCAAAAATCTTTCTTAGTGCACCCCTACACTATAAGAAGAATCGCCATGCAAAATTCCAGCCCTTTAGGTCCAGCGGTTTGGCCTGTGCGTTATATGTCAGTCAGTCAGTCAGTTACGGAACTGTTTTACACATATATAGATAAATATATAAATTATTCCTCAATATTTTGTAAAGCAAATTATCTGAGCTCAGCAAAGAACGCTTTTGATGATAACATTTTGGGCGGCAATAAAACCGTAAGTTTTCTTGTAAAATAAAATATTGTTTCCGTCGTTAGGCAGCAGAAATTATGAATAAATGATTGTGCTATCTATTGCATAAATTTAGTGATGATTGATACGTTGAAATATAATTAAAAAGAATTTCTTAGTAACCCGTGCAGGAATTTCAAGAAAACTTATTTCGTCGTTTACTCATCTCAGGGGTTATCCCTTTTTTATGAATACGACCCTATTCTGCGGTGTTTTTGCTGTTCTGAATTCGAGACAAACACGTTCAGAGTTTCGTTCTATACGTACACTGTAAAAATGATCCATCATTTATAACTTTTTTGTGACAAAAATTCTGAAGGCAGAAAACTCCGCATTGTTAATTACGATTTCTAATGTTTATGCAGAGCGCATTCCACAAGTTTCGCAACAAGAAACTGTATATTCGAGTACAAGTTACATATGTTGTTGAGGTATAAGGTCTCACAAACATGCATGCCATGATCTCTGAATGAACTTTCGCATGAGACTGATTAATTTTTATCCCTTAAAAACAGGAAATATTTGTCTGCTTTTGCTATTTAAAACGGCATTAATACTAAGAGGTGTTATGGGAAAATATTTTATTGCTCATTTTTAATAGTAAACGTATCTGGTATTTCTATCCTGTATGTGTGGATATTTCTACCCGTCATTCTGATCACAGTACAGAATAAACGTCTCTAGGTTAAGTTTTCTTTTACACCTAGAATTATGTAAATGCTTTCAAAATTTCCTCTCTGAAATAATGTCTGTACCAATGAGGTCAACTTGAGAAAATAAATGTAAACCGATCAATATCCAGTCTTTCCTGTGATGGATTTAAGATTCATCTTCATTACAGTTGGTACGACAGCTCCACGTGGGCCCTGGCCTTCTCCAGAAGTTTTCCCCAAACTACCCTCTCACCAGCTTTTGGATCTCCAGTTCTTAACCTTCATGGCACTAAAGTGTCCGAATCCAGGCAGTCCCTCCATCTCTTTTTTGGTCTTCCTCTCTGTCTTTCACAGAAGGGGACTGCAGTAAAAACTTTCAATGGTGCTCTCTCTGAACCCTTTCTCAAAAGATGACCTGCCCATCTCATTCTGTTGAATTTCCCAAATTTCCTTACGTCCTCATTTTTAAACAGTTTGTATAGTTCAAAATTGTTTCTCCTTCACAAATACCATTATCAAGGACACCACCAAAAATAGCCCTCAAAACTCTTTCAAAAATTACCAGAGCCTTCTCTTCCCTTGATGTCAATGGCCATGTCTCGGAAGCACATGCTAGCACTGATCTTATGAAACCAGACATAGGATTATCAATTAAATTAATAATTAAATTCCCTAATTTTGCGAGGCAAACCTAAACAGCAAATTTCATACCTTTTTTTTATTATAATAAAAAACACGAGCAAAAGCAGTTTCCTCTTTTTTAATCATTTTATAAGTTACTACTACAACAGAAAAGACAAAAATACTATAAAAATTGCTTGGTATTGATTTCAGCTCACATTTTTTGTACATAATCGGGTATACAAAATTTAATTGTTGATTAAAAACATACTAAAATAAAAAAAAAAACTATGCAATCCCTCTTTCTTTTGACGAATAATGGGGGAAATCCTGTATGAATGTGCAGGGTCACCTTTTTCATGTATTCCTGCATATCATTATTCCATTATCTGTTTTGCATGTACTACAGTCATGGTTTATAATTACAATCAATTCTCTTTTAAGGAACACCCCATCGGTACGGATACCCGTCGTAACGACGCATAAAAATTTTCCTACAGAAACAGATTAGTTTTGATGTATTTTGAGCCTTTGATTAACAGACGCGGACACTATTTTCACTGTTCCCTATACATTGGAATAGTGCCCCTTAACTGGTACTAATTCAACTTGTATGATATCTATGGAACCCCCCCCCCCTCCCCATTTCTAGAAAAATCGGGACACCTTAAAAAGGTAAAAAGATGATGAAAAACTTTCTTAAAGACTTTTCTTAAAGTCTTTAATGCAAAGGCCATGTTTACGGTTGTGACTTGGGAAAAGTACGATTCTAAAGGCGGTGATCATGTTAGTGAAATTTCCGAAGGAATTGAATGTAAATGAAATAAAACCATCATAACCAATAATTTCATCTCAGCTTTCAAATTAATGTATTTATATTTAAACCTAACAATAATCAACTATAATTGATTTAATATCCCAATCAACAATACATTTCAAAGTCTAAACACGTGATGATACTTAACCAAAGGTTCAGTAGAGTGTAACTAAGTAATTTTAAATTTTAATAAATTTAGTATTGTTCGAGCAGTATAGTTATGAATCTCCATACGCGAAAGCATGTTTATTCCCTTTTAGAAAGGAAAACGAATTTAATAATTAAGAGAGCAAATATTTAATTTAGTCGTTTCTTTTACGAACCAACTCCTCTGTCTAGATAGTTTACATAAATATAGGGTTTACTATTCTTATAAAATTCATTATACTTGACGGGTGGTACACGAACTATAAAAGCATCAACCATACAACTAGTTTAAAAGTACTGACAGAGAAATGATCTTTTCGCAGAATTTCTCCTATTTATCAGCAACGGAAAAGGTTAACCCTCGTTCGACATCACGTATTCGCGGGCGAAGCCCTGGGCTGTTGCCTCATGCAGCAGGAAAAAAAATCGGAAGCCTGTTTATGTAATTGAAAGGCGGCCTCCTTATTAATTGTTTTACAATCAGCCAACCCGATCTCGTTCCAAATAATTACTACACAAGCAAAAACTGCGTTAGAACAGAAGTTCTCCAGTGTTCCTGTAATTCAAACTTCGTGACCTACGGAGTGACATTTCAATGCCTCATTTACATGAAAACTTTCCATCGAGATGAAGAGAAAAGTTGTAAACATGAGATTATCGATCGCAAGAAGAAAAAATTCTCTGATTACAGATATTGTAATATTAACGAGAAATAAAAAAGATTAGGGAATATTAAACATAGCATTTCTATAAATATTTTATTAAAGCATTGTTCCCTCAAGCAAATGCGTGTTTTGTTAATGGGATAAGTGGACTTTTTAGTATTTCTATAATTACTTTTATGCTTCTTGAGATAATCAATTGGTCGGTTTCAATGATTTATAGGAAGTATTTAAAAGAGGAAACACAAATTGCTGGGACTGTTTAATTCGGGCCTTTGATTTCAAAAGCTAGCGAACTATCTGACAGTTGAGGGAAATGTTTTGTGAAAGGAAAGAGTTAAGAGGATTTATTAATATGTTAAGACATGGAGTAAACACACAAACTGATGTAAACACATCTACATTGTTATCATCTGATAATAATACACGTTTCGGGCTTAACTTTAAAATCAGGAGTATTTATCAATAAAAAATAAATAAAAACGAATAAGAAAATTAATGCTAAAATTTCAGTTTCTCAGCATTCCCAAAAATTGGAAATTTTAAGGAGGTCCGGGACACATTTAAAAAAATTTATTTATTGAGTTAAAATTTTGAATTTTTTGTGATAGTTAATCATATAATTTGTAAACAAAATCACATCATAAAACTTCTCATAAAGTTTTTAAAATTTTTTTAAAAAAGTGGAGTAATTTAAAATCGTTATAACTCAAAATATTATAAGCCGAATTTCAAAATATTTTCCTTTAATTAAACAGGAATATATAAGTCTGAATTATAATTCAGCGTTTTCTAAAATATTAATTAAAAAAATTAAAATATTTAGAGTAAAAATTTCAAAAAAATGATGTAACTTATTTTTAAAAAATCATATTTTCAAAAGTAAATATTTTTTCAAATGTGCTGAATCAAAATTAAAGTAAAATAATTTAAAAGGCCTTTGCCAAACCCAGTAGCATTAAACAGTTAAACAGAAAAGTACCAAAATACGTCAAAAAAAAAAATAAAGAAAGAAAGAAAAAAAGAGGTAAGCAACGATAAGTAATCTTACGTTAATAACCTACGATAGTTTCGTTACAAGAGACTACCTGAATTTTTTCTAAAGCATTCTCCAGGCCCCAAAATAACCTATGAAATGATACCAAACAGCATGAAATCACAGTCATATATAAGAAAAGTAGGAATATCAAGATAAATGCGCACTCTCTCTAAATAAAGCGAAAATAAAAAAATGTGCAGAGTTGTTTCATTTACTGGAATTGAAGATTCAATGAACACTAGAGGGCCGAAAGGTAGTGATGATGGAGTGTTAGGGTGATTCATCAAACTCTGGATGGGGGAGAAGTACAAGAAATTGGGTGCTGGGAAGAGAATGAACTATTAACATCTCATCGTGGTCTGTTTGATCCCATGAGGGCAGACAGGGTCACTTACGTCTGCACGATCTTATTCAAATCAATTCAAATCCTGAACGATATTTTCCCTTTTCGTCATTTGAAGCTTTTGGAGGGATTTTACCTTCGTATTAATCCTTCATCGTCTACTGCGGCATTGCATTTACCATGTCGCCAGCTGAACCATAAAGTATTCTAAAGGCCATGTGCTCCACAAGACCGAAAGAGATACTTCTCTTCCAGAGGACATTCCAAAATAAAGTCCGCCGTGTTTCAGTGGAAGCCAAAACTACAGAAAACATCGAACTCGTGAGCAATCAATCTGCAGTTAGCAGAATTCGAACTTCCAATCCGATAATTCTAGAGGTCCGATAACGAGACATGCATATTGGGCTACCGATGGGACTTCAAGATATTCAAGTATGTAGAAAAAAAAAATCTTTTGGCACGCACACTCAATCATAATTGTTTTCTATAGTGACAGTAATAAATTCTCATGCAAAAGGAAAATACCATTTATGTAAACGTTTGAATACACGACAGCGTAAGACTTCTAAGGGAGTTAAAATAAATAAAATATTCAAAGAAAAGTTGTCATAATTAATATTCATTCATTGCAGTTCATGACACAAATAATTGGTACGCGTGGACAGAAACACTTCATAAATTTTCTACAGGTATAAAAAAAAATCTCGAGATAAATCTTTATGACTGTATTTGTTTTATGTTGAAATAGTCTCTATTAATCTAAAATTCAAATTATAACCTCGATAATAACAGTTTTGGGGAAGTAACAGGTTTTCTGTCGCAAACGCGATAAACAGATATTGCTCTAAAATGATGGATACTCATCATTATCGTCATTAATGAAAGTGCTTAGTAAATTGCAATGATTTGACTAACAGCAGAAAATATTAAAAAAATGTTAATTCATTTTGAGGGATGAAAACCTCAATCACCTCAATAATGTTGAAACGTCAAAGACCGTTAGTTCACTGTATATAAATTGATTTCAACTATGAAAGCATTTATCAATAAACAATTTAATATCAAGTTTATGGTTGCATATTTTCCTTATTTTAAATTTGAAGTCCATTTCTATCTTCAGCATAAAAATGTTTTGTAATTCCAAGAAAGCAAAGTTAGTAATTTTTTTTATTAGTAATGTATTTTTTTTTATTAGAAAAGATTGTAAATGTTTTTTTATTAGAGTATATAAACTTCGACTTATAGCAACTAACGTGTTAGATTAAGTAAAGGACCAAGTAATGAAAACCAGTGAGCACATTCTTTCATATCATGGACCTTGCTTATATTTCACAAATAGGAAAAAAAAAACCACCCAGTGATCCTTATGTTAGGGATTTTTGAGAGCTGCTTTTTTATAAGTAATGTATTTTTTATTAGAAATGTTATTACACAAAAAGGAAAAAAACACTCGGTGATCCTTTTGTTAGGGTTTGTTGATTTTTAGAGCTGCTTTTTTTATTAGTAATGTATATTTTATTAGAAATGTTATTACACAAAAAGGAAAAAAAAACACTTAGTGATCCTTATGTTAGGGTTCTGTAAATTTTTGAGAGCTGCTTTGATGTACGAAAGCTAAAGAGACAGGATCTACAGCTTAAAACCAACTCAGGGAGTCTTATCGTACTGTAAATAATTTTGAGGAAATTTCCAATCGTTCTTACTCGAATAAGATAAAAAAAACCTTAAACATTTACTATAAAAGATAAAATATTCAATTCGAGTTTTAAAAGCCCTAAATCAATCTTCTTTCTTTAGCGACGTGTGACAAATTGCTGAACGTGCAAGTAATAACAACCAGAAGTTGCATGGCAGAACATTGCTATTACCGGAACAGGAAAACTGTGAGGAGTGGGAATTGCCAAATTAAGAAACAGAGGAAGAACATAGGAAAACAGAGTCAAACAAATCAATGAGGGAGAAAAAAGGTGGAAATAAAATAAGACACACAAAAAAATTACTTTATAATAGCCTTCCAGACTGAAGGATCATATGAAGTCGAATTGATTTTATTTACCTAACTGGTAGCGTTACTAGTTGCTTAGGAGAAATAACAATAAACAAAAACTAGTTTAAAAACCGGTCTTGGAGTGAAGATGAAATGGGTTTTTAAAAAATGACACCTATGACAGATTTTTAAAAAAAAGGGGGGGTGTAAAAAAATTAAGAATTTTTTTAAAGCAATTTCTAATGCTCCTTTTTGTGTCAAAAGTTAAAGAGGCCTTTAGATATAGTCGACGTATCTAAAGCTGTATTCTCAAGATAAAAACAAATACTCCAGTTTTCGAGAAGGTAAAGATTTTTTTTCTTTGTTAAAGTGTACCTTAAGATCCCATTTGAAGACAAGCCTGAACCAAACCGAGTCAACACTTTGTAGATTTCATAGCATAAAGGAGAACAAAAAGTATAGCACACAATCCTATTACCGGAAACCATCGTTGACCGCATGTCATTTAGCGTTTCTTACAAAGAGCGCTATCAATAACAGAATTTTTGCATCACCGATGAAGGGCATGGATTTTTTAAGTATTTCTGTGGCATTATGGCAGATGTTGATATGTCAGTTTTTCGGCAAATTGAAAAAGTAACTTTTGTTGTGAACTATAAAATCGCTCATTCAATCCAAATATTCTTTAGTTAATATACTCATATTCAACCTCAAGCATATGGCTGGTCTTCAATGAAAATTTTCAATCAGGGACTAAAATATTAAATTAGGGACCAAGTATTACCTCTTTTATACATAACATCATTTGCCAATACGAATAACTTAGTATTAATTTATAACTCCACTATCTGCTTTTGCTACATTAAAGAACCAATTTTCAGTGTGCCATATCAACTGAAAACATAAAATTGAATTTTTCGGACATATCAACATTTGTCATAACGCCACAGATTTAATTGCAGAAATAAGCCATGAGGAATACGAGCAAAGCTGCAGAGCACGGATATTCATGTAAACGTGTAAAAAAGGCAAACTTATGTTCGTGGATGGACTAAACATTCTCATTCCCAACTTTATACATTCCAATAATTTTTTATAGGATTTACAGGTTTTGCAACAGCGCAGTGATTCATCACAGCCAATTTCTGTTATTTACCAAGTGCATAGAATGCACAAAAACAGCAGCGGATTTTTCTGTTTCGTATATTCGATTAGATTTTAGCATTAGCATTTGCTCAGGAAATGCACTTTCGTTGCTACTCTCCAAGAATGCCGGAATTGGGATTTGAAAGGTAAAGAATTAATGTCAGTAATATGCATTCCTTAATATTGATCATAAATCATACAGAGTGTGAAGAATAACTTCCTGCAACATCCACTTTACTTAAGGCAGAGAAGTCGAAAAAAATGAACTTTGACAGGACACACTAGAAAGAAATCCGAATTGTGGAGAAGAATGTATAAAAAAATTCTAGAAGAAACAAATGTCATCACTCATGTGTGACTGGTAGATTAGAATCGGCTGTATGAAAACAGACATTTTGAAAAAAAAAACCCGCAATTAAAATTTTCAAATGCTTTTACAATTTATTTAACACATTTTTTCAAATCTCTTATAACTGTAGTATAAGAATATATATTTTACAAAACTGAAAGATGATTATCTAAGAAGGACTAAAACTGTCCACGGAGAAATAATAAAGTAAACATTTTTTTTCGAGTATATAAACAATAAAATACGTAACTCAAATCTTAAACATTACATCACGGTGAAAAAAATGTATGGTACTTATACAACCCTAGCATATCCAGAAACCTTAGACCAAGGTTCCACCCTTGTTATGGACTTCCCTTCTTGCTGAGGATCCCATAACAACAAGGGTAAAACCTTGATACGAGGCTGCTGGGTGAGCTGGAGTTGTAAATATTTGCATCAAGCTGCGAATGTAAACCCTCTATTACACCAATTGACCTCCCTCCATTATGAGAGCATTTACAATACGTAAGAGATATTAAACCAATGATCATAACCCATAATCAATGGCCCAACTCTTGCATATATATATATATATACATATATATATAAAATGAAGTATAGATAAATGCAAATCGTGGGATGAAATACAGAAATTAAAATCCGAGTAAAATGCAGTAAAATTATTATTTTATGACCCAAATGCAACTCCATTTGATAAAGAAAGTACAGGCAAATCTCTGTAATATCATTGATAGTTATATTCTAAATCTGCCGACCCAAACAAATAAGCGTTATATATTTGTTGAAAAGTACAAAAAATTATTTTCTCATTTAACGTATGGAGGAAAAAATTATACATCAAAATTCTTTAGTGGTTTTCACTAAGAGATAAAAGTGTTAAAAATAGAACTATTACCACAGAAACCGTCAAAATTATACGGCATTTGGTCTTTTTATTAATGAAATACCTTTAACCATCATTCTGAAATAATCTAAAATCTGTTGTTTTAACAGTCATTTTAGCTATTTTTACTTGAGTTTTCCTCAATTGTTATATCACCTATGAATAAGTGCCATTAATTGAGAACTATTTTTTTCTTTGCTTTGAACATATTACAGTTTTTGCTATTAATTCTTTCTTCTACTTTTAAATATCAAATTAGCTTAACTCACGTGAATAGTCCAAAACTGACTTTTTGAAATCACTCATTTTCTTTACTCCTTTTAGTCTTCAAGAAATTGAAGAAAAAATATATCAGTAAATATATCAATTCTTCGATAAATCAGGCAATAAAGTTTATTCATTATTGGATATACTGGTAAAAAAAAATATAAACATAAGTTGACTAACTAAGGAATTAACTGGTCTAAGTTGGTTTAACCTTCACAGAGAATTTAAGTGAATCTTTTTGTTCATAATAGGATAAGCAACAAATACATTGGTGTAAGAAATTAAGAGAATTTGCAGACTTGGTCGATTATCTCTAGAACTACTGTACCGATTTTAATGAAATTTGATATGTACATACATTGATACAATAAAAAACAAATAACCATTCAATAATTGTAATACACACGCATAATCGCCGGTAACACTCGTTGGAGTCGGAAGGTATGAAACAGCGGTTGCAGAATAAATAAAAAAAATGGGTTAATAGATGGGTTAATAGGGGGTATGGTCCCCTCTTACAGATATACAGGTCTCGCGGCGTGATTTCATACTTGAAATAAGGCAGTTTATCATTTCCTGTGGCATTTGGTCCCACTCGTTCAGCAACGCTGTTTTCATTCCCTGGGTGGTTCTCGGAGGGGGGTTGCGAGTTGCAATTGCCCTCCCTAGAACGTCCCAGACATGCTCTATAGGGTTAAGGTCTGGAGATCTGGCTGGCCAATCCATCCGGCGAATATCCTCACTCTCTAGAAATTCATAGACCAGAAGAGCTCTATGTGGCCTCGCGTTATCGTCCATTAAAATGAACTCAGGGCCAACTGCACCCCTGAAAAGGCGAACATAGGGCTCCAAGACCTCATCCCTATTCCTCACATCAGTGACAGTGCCTCTTTCAAAGATATGGAGAGGTGTGCAGCCATCCAACATGATGCCTGCCCAGACCATTAAACCTCCTCCGCCATAATGGTCGATTTCAAGGACATTGGAGGGTAGGTAGCTGGTCCCTGGTTCTCTCCATATGAACGTACGGCGAGAATCAGTGTTTAGGCTGAACCGGGAGTCATCAGTGAAGAGAACGGTCACCCATTGATCCATACTCCAATCTCTCTGCACCATGATAAATGGATTCTTCTGTTCGTAGAAGTGAGCGGGACGCAAACAGCAGGTCTTCTTGCAAACAACCCTCTCTCATGAAGTTTTTTGGAAACAGTCACCCTTGATACACGGGTTCCTGTGGCTGCATACAAGTCGCGAGAGAGCTGAGAAGCTGTAGCACTCCTGTTACTCCTCCCTATAATCGACAAATGGTGATATTCTCTGGCCGTCGTGGCTCTTGGACGACCTTGCCCAGGCTTTCTCTCGATGGATCCGGTATCCTGGAACTGTTTCCATAAGTTACACACGACGCTGGGCGTTAAATTGAACTCTCTACAAATTTGGACTTGAGATTGGCCTGCTTCTAGCCTCACCACAATTCGCCACCTCATTCCATCATCTAAACGTTGGTGGTTACTCATTTTTACTGTTACAATTTGAAATTAACCGATTGCTGCAAAATAACACCATCTATTAACCCATTTTTTTGTTTATTCTGCAACCGGTGTTTCATACCTTCCGACTCCAACGAGTGTTACGCATGATCATACGTGTGTATTACAATTATTGAATGGTTATTTGTTTTGTATTGTATCAATGTATGTAAATATCAAATTTCATTAAAATCGGTCCAGTAGTTCTAGAGATAATCGACCAAGTCTGCAAATTCTCTTAATTTTTTTTTTGGCTAATGTCACTGGGGGGGGGGATGATGACATTACACCCCAGTCCGGTGTACATATGAATAAAAGGAATGTAGAAACAGACAAATGACACAATCACAGAAGAATTTTATTGACAAACGATGACACCGGCGATGGACGATGGTTTGCAGCTCCCCCTTCTAGACGGGGCTCCATTTTCAGGCGGAAGACTGACCGGTTCCCCTGAATGCAGCCAAGTCTTATGCGGGAATCAAACCCGCACCCCCGGTGTAGCAGGCTGATGCCTTAACCACTTAGCCACTGGGCGACTCTTAATTTCTTACACCAGTGTACGTAAAGAGTATTTTGGGAATATCAAACGGAACTATCTGAAGTAATAAGATACATTTTTAATATAATTAAAGATTTTTTCGCATAATTCATAAACTAAGTACTGTTTAAAAACAAAAAAAAACAATCGTTTAAACAGCCCCCATTAGGTGGACTCATAAAACTGATAATATAAACTCCGCATAATGAAAATAATTAATTGAAATCATTTTAAGACGAGGACTGCATTAATTCTGCAAATTTCAAAATGTCCCCTCTTCCCACGCTCCTATAAAAATGAGCATCTCTAGCATTCAAGGCACTAAAAGTTCAGCTACTTTCCACATTCTTAGGCCAACTGCCTTGCGTTATTTCACACGGTAGCCGTGGCTAATCGGCGAAATGCGATTGGAATCTACATCTGCCCCTTTCGCCTTTGCCCCACAACCTTTAACTAACCTCACGTTTCCAGAAGTGCAGAGAAGACAATAAAATATAACTCAAAGAAGACCTGCCAGTTCTTGCGTGTTAAACGATCACGTTTGCTTTTACGTGGTTAATGACTGTGTACAGATATCCCTTAAAAGGGTTCAATGCTGATTAAAAATTAAAAGGAGCTTCTGTGAGTTTTCTCCAAACTTCCTTTTGTTTGGAGTTAATGACTTTACATGTTTATGAATAAATTTAATGGCTCTTCGAGTGAAATATTTCTGGAATCTAACAGTTATTCGACTGTGAAATATGCATGATACAGTACAATTTAGAATACAGATGCGCATTTAGATAATGGTTGCTACTACTTGAGAAATATATTTTTCTCTGGAAGAAAGGTACTCATATAATATAATTTTTTAAACTTACTTTAGGAAACGGAGATGGGTTTTTTTAACAAAAAAGTTATGTCTTTTAAAACAGGTATCTCCGATTTCACTTTTTATCACCTGCCCAGCTGTTCAGTGAGAACAACCGCGTCGACCCAGCTTTTTTGACACAAAAGTTTATAGCCATTGTTTTCCCACACATGTTTTTGTACAAACTTGCCTATCTCTCTAATTTGATAACTGAAACAGAGACTGTGAATCTTATTTAGTACACTGATGGGAAGTTCTTCATAGCTGCCGAAATATCGTTTGTATTTGAAAACATTAGCAAGCTCATTTAGTTACTGTGAATGGGGCAGATGTATTACACCAAGTACATGCCCAGGACTGAAATTTATGAGAATTAGAATTTTACAATCCAAGTTTATCCCTTAATTTTTATGCAGAAATACATACATAACATTCAAGTAAGAACTTCTCTACTCTGAGATTAAA
Organism: Dolomedes plantarius; assembly: GCA_907164885.2. Lineage (NCBI taxonomy): Eukaryota > Metazoa > Arthropoda > Arachnida > Araneae > Dolomedidae > Dolomedes > Dolomedes plantarius. The sequence continues at coordinate 91,397,835 of OU015491.1, read as the reverse complement.
ATTCTCATTAAGTACTTATCGATTAAAAAAAAAGGGAAAAGGAAAATAGACATAAGTTTATCGAAGATAGGAAATTCGATTTCCCGAATTTGGCTTTCTGGATCCCGACTCTTTTATTCTGGAATAGAGGAAGTTGCAGTTTTCTAAGCTGAAGATGGAGTCGGCGTTTCCAAATATTTGTAGATATTTCCACATTTTGCTTAAACTTGTTTTAAAGGGTGATTGGAATGGAATAATTTTCACAAAAATTAAATAATTTTCTTAAAAATTATATCCATTGAAAAAAGAACTTTCACACTTCTAGAGCTCCATTGCTTATTTCTCAGTCGTTAGCCAGATTCAGTTCTTTATGTTGGACAACGATACAATCATGCAAGAAATTCTGCATGGATTTTTTTGATAATGATCATCCTTTTCTTCTGAAAACACACTATTTGAAACAAAGTTAGTCCCGTTCTACTTAATGAAACAGGGGAACTCCGTCTGAAACATGAAAATGTTGTTTTAATGTTGAGGTCTGACAAATGAAAAACTGGTTATTTTTTAAAAATATAGGAGAAGATGAACTGTCCATTTTCTTTCTTACATAAAGATATTTCTTGCTTTTTTTGTCAAAAAATGCTCTCTGGATATTAAAACTGAAAAACTGCTGTGAGGAGTTTTTTTCCAAATAACCGGTAATTGGACATGTCAAAATTTTGAATTTATGGAACAGGAGACATGAATTACGTATTAGAAAATATTTGGGACTAAAAAACCAAGGGTTATACAAAATGCTAACTGAACACGTGTCATATGCAAAATATTCCACAAAATGCCTGAAAGGAATTAATAACATTTTGTAAATAAAAATAAAATTTTAAGTTTTCAGTCAAAAGAGTAATTAGAATTTACCCGTGAAATATTTATCATATATAGCAGTAAAGTATTACCTTGATTTTGACAGTAAGAAATAAAATTTATCGTTAATCATTTCGTAACACCTTTGTAAATTTATCGAGTCCGTATTCAAGTAAGAACACATCGAATGACTATCTTGAATGGACCACATACGAAAAGTCTCTAAAGGTATATGTAAGGAGGAAAAAAACTGATATGAAAAATAAATGAAAATTTTCTCGCCTGTTGAAATGCATAAAAAATGAAGAAAGCTTAAATTAAGAGTTAAAATATTTTTTTTATAGAGTAGAAAAATTTTAAAAATATATTTTTCTGTTTGATGATTTCCATTCACGATAACTTGCGCAAGAAAACATGAACATATAGAATGAATCGTAAGTTTTTCAAATACACTTGTTCCTCAAGTTGCATGACATTTGTACGTTCTTCTCCACCTTCTCATTCACATTTCCTTTAATCTGTCTCTTAAAATGGTTAAATTTCAGTTATCAGAACCGAGACCCCCTACTATCCTTACATATGCACTGTACAACAATACCACTTATTTTCTTCACTAAAGCGAATCTCATATGAAATGTTGTCTAAGTTTATAATCATGAGTTCTGGACGGAGTTTTTACTCTAAAGTTGTTCCGTACTGAGACCATGTGAATCATGGCATTTAAGCACAGACAACGTATTTGCGTTGTAGCGTGTTTGTACTCGTATGCGAGTGAGATTGCACGATACGTAACGATACGTAATTTTCGTATTTACGAAATATATGCGAATAAATGCGAAATTTGCCGATATGAGCGAATAAACGCGAAAATTATTTTTTTACTACTTTTTGGCAAAAACTTGGTGATAAAAGGCTTTTTAAGCGACATTAGCTAATAATAGTAAGAATTTATTAACATAATTGCTTAAGTAAGACCATCCACGGTCTTTAACTGAGAAATCTCACTCTTCTTTAGATTTGCTCCGAATTTCACCCCATACTTTTTATTACCGGTGTCGAACCTAAAAATCTAACTGTAAAAATCAACCATCAAGTATTGTGGAACAATTTAGTAGATTTAAGACCGTCTCTTGAGTGCCAAAGTCAAGGATATTTCAGATACTTACAGTAGTCAACCAACTCCTGTTGATATTATACAGATTTTAATTTCCACAAAATGCTGCTACCTTAACTTTGCAGAGACTAACTATACAAAGCCTCCGCGTTAACAGTTATAGTTCCGCGTTAACAGAACAAATGCTGAGATATTTTAGTATGTACTATATGGTAATTATTGACAGAAGGGAAAGACTTAAGTAATATAATGTGTAGACTACTACAATGTTAGCTTTTAACTAAGAATTTTGATACTTACCTATCCAAGTAAGTAAAATTGTAAATGTTTTTAAATAAATGCTAAATTTTTGAATTTATAATTTTTTTTCGAATAAATGCGAAATTTTATACGTGTTTTTTGTATTTTTTTTGCGAAATTTCGAATATTTTTTATGCGAAATTTACGTATCCCTAACGATACGGCATATCCTCTTTTTGATTTCAAACCATTAATGATACGTCATGTAATTACACGATGCATAATCAAAGCTAAACAACACAGCTTGACCACAAGCAAAAGTATGTTTGAGTTAGGCGGGATTTGAAATTCTCAATACCCTGAGAATGTCAACATACCATATTACTTATATTGACTTGGTTACTGATTTTTACCTTCTTAACACTCTCAGAGGCTTTAATTACTTTCTTCTGACTATCATAAGATCTCTGGAGAGCAACAAGAACTATAAATTTAGCTAACCGGCACCCCTAATAAGCATGTGGTTCAATTTTCGCGAGGCATTTCACCCACAGTTGACTTTTCCAAAAAGACGTCTATCTCTACGAATTCAGGCCAGCAATACCGCGGTGATAACAGGCGAATGTCTAAGGACAAGGCCTTCGCATTGAAAAAAAAAGTTGTCTTGACCGCCCTTATCGCCGTTTGTTCATCTTAACAGAACTGAAATCAAATGCTTTTGTTCAAGTTCTTCGGTTTTTTACACTACCAATTTAGAATTCAGCCCGTAGTACAAATGCAAGATTAAACTGTCCTTGAAATCTATTTCCAAGAATCCCATCTCAATTAGGAACTTCAGGCTTCTGCCACACATGACCTTCCAATATCAGACGCGTCTAAGTTATTGTAAAAAACGAAAATTGTATCAATTGATCATACAAATTAACTATCAAAATAAAGTGACTTTTTAAGACTCCAGTCCTTTAAGTTTATAGTCCAATTAAATAACTACTGGATAAACTTTATCCACAAGTCTTATGAAAAACGTGGGACTTGTGTATATCATTTATTACATTCATATGCGTTGTAATCGAAGTTAATAAAAATTTCATTGCATGTTACTTAAAAATTCATTAGTATTAATTCTATGTTATGTGTAATAAATATGTATTTAATAAACTGTTTATGAAAAATGTTTTAATCAGTGTTTTGAAAATTAATTTGCCATTAAAGTTTTAATTTAGCTGCAACTATTTCCCAAAAGAAATAACATTTGTTAGAAAAATAATTTAGAAAGACAAATATCTCAAAAGAGGATTTTTCCAAACAAACTGTAAGTTATAGAATCAAAGGAGGAATAAACGCTAATTAATCCCGTGGAAAAATAAAATAAAATAAAATAAAATAAAACTTTTAACTGTTTTCTTTCAGTTGACATCATGGAAAATATTTCAGGGATTGTACTGTATCTTTTACAACAAAATATTTACAATAAAATACGTGTGGAGAGAGATTAAATATATGAAATAGAATGAGCTACATAGGACTTCTTATTCCTGCAGCAAGAAAAATCCTGTTAAAATATTCCTAACCAAACCAAGTGGCTATTGAAAGAGAGAGAGACCCAAATTATTCTGGGGTGACATGAAGGAACGTTATTTTAAGCGGAAGGTGGACTTTCAAATTACCAAAAATCGAACATAAATTGGAATTTTTTGGGGTGTATTAATATTTTAAAAATATGTAAATATTGGAATAAAATGGATTTAAAATATGTAATTAAAATAAAAATGAAAACTTGTTGGCTTTAGAAAAGTAAATATTAAAGGTAGGTGAAAAAAATATCTTTTAAATGGTTTTTTCTCAAAATGCGTCATTTTCAGATTTGTAAGTCTTTGAAATGCTCCTTGCGTCATAATTTTTGACGAAATTTTATAAAATTTATAATAAAGACTCCTCTAATACATAAAAAAATTTATGTATCCATTTCAAGTTTCGGCATCATTCAGATTATCAAAGTTTAACTTAAGTGTAGTAAAGTACAAAAATGTCCCGAAAATTCAGAATACAAGCATAAAAATATCTTCTAAAAATTAACTATTCAACAAAAGAACAAAGTAATGCATTACTCTGTTCAAAATGCATTTATAAGCAATATAAATGCAAAATTTAGGGGGAAAGTTAAAAACTGAATCGCAAGGAGCATTTAAAAAACATAATAAAAATTTCAATTTGTAAAATATAAATTTTATAAAAAAATATTTATAAATATAAGGAGTTCGATATAGTTATACTTTAATGAATATATATGCAAAATTTCATATCTCTGGGGTAAAAATTTAAAAAATAGCTTTATATTGTCCACCATCCCCTTAATAACTATGAATGCAAAAAACTGTCGTTACAGGGTTAAAAATTGTGTGTGTTGAAGTTATCATTAGCAGAAGTCCCCAATAGTTCTTCACGTTATGTCATACCAAATATGATGATGAAAAGTGGAGAGAGGTAATACTGATTTTTCAACTGAAAAATAATGCAATAACTACATTTCTAAAAGGACAATTTTTACCGCATTAAAATTTTAAAGCTTGCAGATGAATTGCACTGTTGTTTTTATTCATCTGAAGTCTGAGATAACCGAAGAACTGAACTGCCTTCATTTGAAAGAAAGGATCTTTTTATCATAACTTTCTCTAGAGATGCATTACTTACCATTGCCGTCTAACGAGTCGTTTTCTTTTGAGCTCTTGCTGGACGTGCATAAAATGGTATCCTCTGCACTTTCCTCCGTTAAAGGCTCCAGATCATCCCCTGCGAAAAAAGAAAATGGATTTATGAAATCTTGTTTTTATCGTATTCACTTTAGCGTCGAAAAAAAAATCAATAGGAGTGGAATTAGTTGAAATATGCAGCGAGTAAGCATACGCAAATCACTCCTTTCAACAACGTCATACCTCAAAAAACGTGATTTTTCAGGAGAGGGATTTTAAAGTTTAAAAGTAGAATAAAATGTATTAAAAATAAAAAATATTTCTGCTCGCTAGCGGCTAAATATTGACTGATGAGATAAGACGACCTTGCAGGGATACACTACTCTTTCAGGGCATTCTGAAAAAAGGCATAGCTAAAAATCGCCGATTATGACGTTTTTAAAAGGAGTGAACGAAATGTTGCAATTATATAAACATAATTTTTCATAATATTAGTTTGGTGCACGGAATACTGTTAGTCTGGAACACTAATCTCACACGAGTTCAAACTGAAAAACCAACATACCTTATTAAGATTACTGAAATCATGCTTAAATGCATCACTTCATCAATAGTGCCGATATTTTAAAAATATATTTATATATTATACATATGAAAAACTTTTATAAACATGTAGATCTTATATTTATTGCAAATAGTATTCCGTCCAATAGAAAATTTTCTCTAGTTTGTTTTACTATACAGTGATTTCCGCTTATAAGAATCACGTTTGTTATTACTGTTTTTGATTCTTATAAGCGGTTGATTCTTATAGCCGAAATTTAGGTTTTTGAACAGGCACACACACCTATATGTACATATATTAGATAATTTACCATAAAATACTCTTTAATTTACGTTAATTATCTTTTATTAAAATTATTTTTATAATTTTAAAAATACAACTAAATTTCTAGACCTGAAAGTAGATACACCTGATTATAGTTAGAGAAGAAAAAAATCCAATATTTGTTACAACATAACTGCTGAACAGTTTTAACATTTCAACTACAGGAAGGGAGCAAGAAAAAGTTTTCTATGGTAGTTTGACGTAATGAAGTTTTCAGGAGGTTGTTTATACCTCTTTCAATACCAATAGCCTCAGACGAAGATTCACCTTCTAGCTTACGTTTCACGGTTTGATAACGTGCTGATTCTACTAATGTCACGTTTGCTTAAGTGATAGTGGACACTTCGCCGAACATTTATGCGTTTCAGGGTCCAGGAATCCGCAACCAGGATGTGGGAGGTGGGAAAAAAGAGTCCCTGTCTGTGTTTGTCACTGGAGAAAAGTGAAATCGGACCCGGACGGGTAAAGATGCCCCCGGGTCAAGCTAATAGGACAGTGTTGTGTTAAAGCGTTTAAGGTGAAACTATTATGTTATGTCTAACAAAGAAAGAGATGCATTTTACGAATGTATTCCATTCCATCTTATCACTCTTTTTAAAAAAAAAATAAAAAAAGAACTTCGTGCTTTTTGAGGGTTTAAGTGGCTTTTTTGAAAAAATGAAAGGAAAGCGAAGAGTGCAAGCTGATTCTTAAAACCGGTGGATTGATTCTTTAAAGCGAAAATTTTAACATGGAAATAATACATTTGTTTTTGTTTTTGCGATATTGATTCTTATAAACAGTTGATTCTTATAACCACTGATCACTATAAGCTGTGGTTACTGTATTTACAAGCTTTTAGTGCCGAAGATGTCATAACTAGAAAGAAAGTGACGATGGTTGCTTGATTATGTGACAGAAGGAAGGAAATTATATCTAACACGTTAGTATCTATTACGCCTGTTAGCAGCACTTTGGTGATTTAATTTTATCAACTACAGTTGGCTTGACAAATTTTAAATCACAAAGGACTTTTATATTTTATATTTTAGTATAAAAGTAGATTATAAAGTTCATCTATAATACGATCATTAAAACAGACTTTAAGATATTTAATTTTTTTTTAATAAACTTCTGGTTCCATGGAAAATAAAGAATTTGGGTGGGATAGTTTTTCTTTAAGGGAATGTGCGTTTTGTTTGAAAGATATCAAGATTTCAGGTCATGAGCAAGGAAACAAAATATGTATGGGAAATTGCAAGAAACACATAACATTGTGCTGTTAGGGTAATTCATAACGATATCAATTCGTAGCGATAAGAATCGTACCAAAAAGAACTTTAAAAGAAAAATATAGAATACTAGCTGAATACCCGTGCGTCTCTACGGAGTACATTTTAGGATAATTATAATGAAAAAATAATGAAACTGCTTTTTAGAGGATTTCCTTATAAACAATATTTTTGTGTCTTCACTAGGCGGAACTAATATTACCAGGCTCGTCCGCAAACTTACGCGTGAAAAAGCTACGTAAAACTGACCGTGGGAGAAACAGTTTTCTCTTAAATCTACGCCAGCGTATTTTAAAGTTTGGCCTCGAAACTTATTTATCGTCATGGCGAAGCATACTTTTAGGGGAAATTGCAGTTTTATATATAGGTTTAATTTTATATCCATAAAGTATACTAATTTGAATTAAATTCTTAAAAAACTTCCATCTCAATTAGTCTAGTGGTTAAAATTTATCTTTTATTGTAGTTTAATATTTTTTATCAATTTATTTCGTTGTTATGCACGTGACGCAAAATTAATTTAAAGTATCACAAAGAAAGAAATCTCATGATCAGCATTTAAAAAATTTAATTCTAAAAATTAATATTTAAAAATTCACCAAAAATCAGAAAATAGAGGTAAAGATTCGAAAAAGATTTCATTTTAAAGGAATTTTTTATGATCTTACTCATGATATAAATTTTACAGCCCTAAAATTATTATTTTAAATGCAAACTTTATAAAATGTTACAAAAGCAGCTTAAAAATTTAATTTAAAAAAATCTAAGAGGAATTTTCAAAAATATTTCTTAGTGCACCCCTGCACTATAACAAGAATCGCCATGCAAAATTTCAGTCCTTTGCGTCCATCGGTTTGGTCTGTGCGTTATCCGTCAGTCAGACACGGAACAGTTTTATATATAGAGACTGTCACATTAAAAACAAAACAAACAAACAAAACCCCCACTCTTTCAGTCCTAATTATTCAGAAGTCTGGACAGTCGCCATCACGCTATCAAACAAGTAATTTGATGCCATGTCCATTGACGACAAATGCCAAAGGGCTGGCAACAAAAAGATGTGTCCATTTTTGCAATATTTTTAATAAACACATTTCTTCTGTTCGTAACTGACATTCAACATTTTTTTCACACGTATCATAAGTTCTGTTCATTTATCAGGATATCTTGCTTTGTAAACGTTATATTTATAAGGGATAAAAGTTTTAGATGTCTAAAAGATCCAATAAGAGACGGGACTAACTACTATTGCCTTGATGAAAATATTTTTTATATAAAACAGACAGAAGGAAAAAGAAAAGGTACTTCAGCTGCAGAGTTTAGTAAAATTATTCTCTCTCTCGTGTGAAATAAAAAAATATATCACGGGCGAAAAAGATCATTGCAATGTTACGTGTTAGGTACTTATCCTAAAAAACATTTATAAATTACTAACAAAACTTTGATTCAAAACAAAAATAAATACGGAGTTTTTATTGACCTGTTGAGGCAGAGCTGGATGCAGTTTTTATGCACGACTGCAACCTACAATTTGACTAAAACTTCGTTTATCCAGACAGCTGTATTTTATTGCTCAAAATAATACCCTTTAAAATTCCATTTCCAAACAAGGGATTTAAAAAAAATCCTTTAAGATGAAACTCAAGAAAAAAACACATTTACCCTCAGTTAATCCACATTTTTATAAACCTCAGAAAAACAAAGAACAATCCCATTCATACTCCATTGAAATTAAATTCAAACCATTAAAACAAGTCTTACTTTTTTCAACTTTATTAAATTTAAAGAAACACCATTTATGAATTACGGTTTGAAAATGTTTTGAAATGGGTAAAAAAATGAAATTTGTTTAAATATCATATTTAATTGAAAAGTAACTGGTTTGAAGCAAACAAATTCAACAACAAAAAATTAAATAAACTCGCTATGGAAAAGATTTGGACTCTCCAATCTTGTGTTGTTTATTCTTTGCAGATTTTACTTTTTCGGGATCCGAGACCACGCATAATTAAGGACAAAAAAGAACTGAAAATGTTCAAATTTGAAAAACGTATCTATTAGCTCCTGCATATCTTATTCTTTTATTTCTTCTTCTACTATATTTATAAAGCGTGATCTGAAATTTATTATTATTATTTTTTAAATTTGCGTTTTGTTTATAAGGAAAAGGAAGTACAAGATGCTATGGGCATAGACTGTTTGTGTTTCTAGCCTTTTAAAATGGAAAACATGGAGGGTGTGGCGTGTGTTTCCAACCATTAAAGGGAAGAAATAAAGCGGTAATGCGTACCAGGAACGCATCTAAACCAGGATATTTGAAAAAAAAACTGCTTTATTTGAATCGAATTTTACATAATTACCTTTTATATAATTGCAGTTACATTACTAATTAGATTGATTTCAATCATACCAGCTGGATCAGTTTATATAAATTTGCAATTGCTTTAACATATGATAAAAAAATGCATGTATTTTAGAGAAAAAAGCTGTATAGTTATATAACGAAAATCTGAATTTAAATTAAATTTAAAGCTTATGTATAACTACATCTTGCCTAAATGCTCAAATAACCACTTATGAAGTTTCGTTTCTGACAGTAAGTATCCCTTAAGGTATAAAATTAAGTTAAAGCGATTAGCATTTATTCATTATCGTTATAAATTTAGTAATAACTATAATTATACAAAGAAGACTATCTGTATCTCATTAGGTTACTCAACATAAATGGGTTATGAAGAAATCAAGTTATTTTCGAAACTGCAATGAAATGATTTATTTTATGATGACTTAATTTAATCTTTCAATATATTCTTGTTATTGATGACTGAAAAAATAATGAGAAATAAATAATTCCGATTTTGGTTATAACTTGTCTTGAGACTTGAATGAAGAGAGTATTTTAGACTGATTGCATTTTTTGTTGATTTGCCGTCTTTCAACAGTAAAAAAAATTCCTTCCTTCTTCAACTTAGGTCAATATTATCAAGGTAATGCTATATTTTAAATTAAAAGAGTTTTACACTTCGTGAAAGATTCCTTTCTCTGCTGACAGATGGCAGCAATGAAATCTAAAGTGGATCACCTGCCAGCTAAACTTAAAGATGAAGTAAATTTATAATGTCCGTTCCTATCAGTTGTAAGGTATACACAAGATTCGATTCACAAGAATCGAACTTTTGAGTGAATTAAAGAAGCTGCTTCAGATATGCTAATTTTGGCATACGCGCTTAGTATAAATACCACGCAGCGTCATTAATGAAAAAGGGAGTTGTTGTTAAGGTTGAAAAGGTGTTATCCTGCTCTAGCCCTTAGCGGGCCAGAAGTTTACGTGGCAGTACTGCTGGTTTGACTTACTGTTCGTGAGTATAAAAATATATTGTCCTTAAAAGCTGTATTTACATTCCGTACAAGTAGTACGCATGCTTATTGCTGTAAAAGCCAATTATATGTGCAGCGAATTCAATAAACATTATTTCATGTATAAACTGTGTTTGTATATAATTCAAATAGAGTGCTACTTCAAATTATATACACCCAAGTCTGGGTAGAAGTGAGCATAGATTCTCTATACAGTTAGCATGCATATTTTAATAATATTAAGTTTTGGGACTATTATAAATATGTAAAATAAAATTTTTCATGTTAATTTCATAAAAGGCCAAAAGAAAAAAAGTGCCAGTTCTTAGCTTGCAACCATTGATAAACGTTGCGCAAATTGATTCTCGCATTTTACCATTGATAAGTCATATGGTAAAATGCGAGAGAATAGTCTCAAAGTAAACGTTCAAGTGAATGTCTTTCTAGAAGACGGTTCGGTTTATTTTTTTCTGATACATGCTATGGGGACATGTAGGGTTTTGTACAATTTCTAATGACAAAAATTTGGCCAGAGATTTTACTGATCCCCCATGACTCGAATTGCAAAGATGACTTTTATCACAATTGTCATCGTGAAAATTATTGAGTTTATTCCAACTTGTTAATGCTTACAGAATAAGGACCTAATCTCAAACCTTGTTGAATACAGTTGTATGATGCAATGTTCTTCCTCAGACTCTGCAGTCCCAATCTTGGTAGAGCTGTTTGAAGCCATTCGATATGGGCTTTAAACTGGGAATTGCGAACCGTTTAGCCCTTGGGTTGCAAAAAGATTACCCCAGCGTTCAAAACTAACCAACCAACCAACCAACCAACCGTGTTTGGATTGAAATTCTTAATAACACTAGTTGATACCCGACAAAACATGACGGCTAGATAGTAAATAAATGTACTAATACACAAATTATACTCAACACATCATTGCCAAATGTTGAAAATCATAATAATGTGCAGAAACAAATTAATGTTTTTAAGCGGCCTCGTGCTCAGTGAGTATCTAAAGCCAGATTTAAACATGTCACTGAGTATGCGTAGAAAGCAATTTTTTCATTGTAAACTATCGCTAATTAAACAGCACGAAATAAACAATGTCCATGAGGTTTAATCTAATATTTTGCAAACATAATTATCATAAAAATGGCAGAGAGAGATCTAGAGAGACTCCTCGGAATAAACGTGTTTATCATTAAAATATGCCACTGAGCATGATAAATTTTCAATTGTTAATTATCGCTAATTAATAGAAATTGCGGTTACAAAAACCAAATTTGACAAATCTACAGATTACAATCTTTCGTTTAAGACCAAAATGAAGTAAATTGATGCAGTAGTTTTCTCTCACGGACTGCCCAAAAAGTCGGCTTAACAACTTAAATATATAGATTATCCAGGTTTTTGATAAATCGCCTGTTGTCAGAATGACACATGTATAATCTTTATTTTTAAACTTATAATTTAAAATTTTGATAAATTTTGCAATGTGACCCGAGATCATGACCTTCAGTGCCCGGAATCTCAACCAGTGGATCACACTTTTTCTGAGGGATAGCCGAAATTATATTTTACGTATGTTTCTTTACTCTATTAAAAATACTTTTTATGTACATGCGGCTGGTAGCATCTTTAAAAAGGGATTAGAACTTTAAAATGGTAAGGCAACAAAGTGACTTTCAGAAAGATTTTTAATGAAGAAGGATAAAGTTGAATATAAAATGTTACTGCATGCATAAGTGGTAATTTTGACCTGGTGAGGAATTTTACACTAGACAATTTTAAAAAAAGAAGAGGAAAGGGTTGCCAAGGTTTTCTAGATCCGTACTTTCTAGGTATCGGTGCAGACTCTCAGGATATTATTCCTGTTTTAATTTGGGTTTAAAGTCATGAGTTCGGTGTGAGTTCTCGAAGCCACTGTATGGCATATAATGGTACCATAACTTGATAAACGATATATGTGTCCAAAGGAAGGATCGCATTTCCTCCGGAGGTTTCTCTAAAAGATACTGGGCGTTTTTATGACGTTGATCATATTTTACAAGAGGGCTAAATAGAGCAAATATTTCCGATTAGAACTTTGAAAGAGGGTAAATTTGTTCGGGGAGTTCATTTCATAGATTATTTAAAAACTATAAAGTAATATAATTTGTAATATACGAACAACTACTGTCCGAATCATAAAGGAATAATTTGTAAAATAAAGGCAATGTAGATAATTATAAAGGAGATGCACATAAAGCTTCATATTTCAGTTTTAGATGAGTGATATGTTTATCGTGAGTGTGGAATCAATTAACTGAAATTAGTAAAACCACATAAGTCTACGTAAGAGAAGTAAATAATATAGAAAAAACTGAAAAGCCTTTCCAATTTTTAAAATTTAAGATTCAAAAGATCCTGTATTTTACTTACATTACTCGGTTAACTCGCTATAAAATCAAACTATAGAGCATGTGGAAGGGGATTAATTCGACTAATTATTTTATTGATTGATACAACAAGAGCAAAAATATACTTTCTAAGAAATTATAAAAATTTTACCTAACTTTAAAAGTTTATTAAATTTTACTTTAATTTTAAGCAGAATTTGTCAAAACAGTTGCAGTTATAATTATAAACCGAGCTCTCTGCCGGAGAGTATTTATTTGCGTCTCAGTTTTATAATTTCTATCTCGGGAGAAAGAGGTCTTCCGTCGATAACACCTCTTGACCTCCTATTCCCAGATGGAGAGCGGGTTGCAAATCAAAATCTCCCTAGTTGCAACACATTCCACACATAAGAGGTCTCTCGGGAGGCACAATTCATCTAGAAACTGTGCCCAAGAGGGCCGCCAATTAGAGCTTGAAGCTCTTCCCAACGACTAGTATTTTCACACATGATCTCGCTATAAATTTTAATTTTCTTGCGCTGGGGTACTACGAAGGGTATAAATACTTGCACGTTTTTTTTTTTTTTATTTCCCTACTTATCACTATCGAATTTGATGACTGACATGCACCGTCGTGAAGTGGGTGCTACAAGGGCAATACAAACTTATAGAAGACTATAATATACCCGTGCATTATAGAAGACTAGTTGAATACCCGTGCTTCACTACGGAGTATTTTCAAATTAAGTACAGCGTTCAATGTATGCAGTTAATGCCCCCCAAAACAAAAACAAAAACACCAAAATATTTATAATAAGTAAAACGGCCAATGTATGCAACTAATGCCAAAAAAAAATATATTTATAAAAAAATCGTAACGGATGTTTTTATAGACAAAATAATGTAGGAGAAAATATTCAAATTGAATACAACGGTCAATGTATGCAGTTAATGCAAAAAAAATATTTATAATAAATAAAACGGTCAATGTATGCAACTAATGCCAAAATAAATACATTTATTAAAAAATCGTAACGGATGTTTTTATAGACAAAATAATGTAAAAGAAAATATTCAATTTAAATCGGTCAATGTATGCAATTAATTTGTATGCTTAATATGCAAAAAACATACTAATTTGAATTAAATTCTTAAAAAACTTTCATCTCAATTAGTCTAGGCGTTAAATTTTATCTTTTACCGTATTTTAATATTTCTCTTGCCAATTTATTTTGTTGTTATGCACGTGACGCAAAATTAATTTTAAAGTATCACAAAAAGAAAAAAACACGTGATCAACATTTAACAAATTAAGTTCTAAAAATTAATCTCTAAAAATTCACCAAAAATCAAAAAATGGAAGTAAAGATTCGGAAAATATTTCATTTTAAAGGAATTTTTATGATCTTTCTCGTGATATAAATTTTATAACCCTCAAATTATTATTTTAAATGCAAACTTCGAAAAAATTACAGAATCAGCTTAAAAATTTAATTTAAAAAAATCTAAGAAGAATTTTTCAAAAATCTTTCTTAGTGCACCCTTACACTATAAGAAGAATCGCCATGCAAAATTTCAGCCCTTTAGGTCCAGCGGTTTGGTCTGTGTGTTGTCAGTCAGTCAGTTACGGAACGTTATATATATATATAGATAATGTTGAGGATGGGCAGATAATGTATTGATTGGTCTCACACACAGTAGAGCGTCATTCGTGTGTTTTTATCTGGATCGGAAAAAATATATTAATGTGAATAACTCTAAAAAAAATTAAATTTTAAATGAAATGATGAAAAATAAAATTAAAAGAGGTTACCATGTAAATGTTAACAGGAATGAACAAATGAAAAACTACTCATCATTGATAAGTGCATTGTGTTCAAATTTACTTATTTCTCAAATTTATTAAATGGGATACATTATGTAAATTATATTTTTGAAATAGAAGCAAAAAAATCCTTATCTGGATCAAAGCTAACTAAATATCCAAATGTGTGTGTTATATTAGATTATTGAGATTTTAATTCTAATATCTTTCGGAATTATTGAACTTATTACCTATACAGACGAAATTACTTTTCCGTTATGAGTATTTACTAGGTTTTTAGATTGACCATTTCAAAAGAAATCACAAAATTCTGGTTTTCTTTTCAGCACAACTAATGAAATATCCGAAATGTACAATCAGAAAGACAAACTAAGGTCATTCCATCAGTTTTATATTCATAAACAAGATGCGTTTTTTTAGACAAAAATAATAAAATTATGGCTTTAAATCATAATAAAACTTCCATTTGAACATGAATACTTTTCTGCTATTATAAACGAAAATATTTTATTAATGACCTGATATTCTTTAAAATGAAGAGTTTTGTAAGAAAAATTACCTCTAAACATTTAATGACAAACTTATTAGCACGTATAAAAAGCTTCAATCATTTAGTTTCTGCTCTTTTTTTGATTTTGCCATGATGTAACAATACAAAATTTGTTAGCTTGGATCCAAATTTCATTGTTATTGGTGATTATTTTTGTTTTCCACTTTTTGAAATCAATTTTTCGTATAAATTAACAAAAGCAGTTCAGGAACTCTCTAGGAATAATCAGAGAAATGTTTTAAGGCTATAAACACTTGAACGTTACAGGGATCTCAGGAAATCTTAAACACTCGTGCAGTTGAAAGTCTTAAGGGAACGGTGGGCGTTAAAATTTACCTTTTTTACTTTTTATCAAAGAGATATGAAATTTTGTACATTTATACATTTCACCATAAGTATATAGAATACCTTAAAAGAAATTTTCAATCTTATTACAATTTTAAGATTTTTTTAAAAATATAAACAAAATTTTAAAACTCTCCTTGCGACTTGATTTTTGAGATATTTTCTCGATTTTGCATTTTAACTATATAAAACTGTATTACAAACAAATTTGGGTATCAATTATTAAATATCTTCAATATTTAATTTTTGAGGTATTTTTTCTGAATTCCATCCCGTTTTTCATCTAAATTTTACCTTTTTATACTTTATAATTGAAGTTTAATTACCTCAAGGAATTCGAATTGTAAAATGCATACCCAGTTTCTTTGTAAACAGTATCAGGATTCTTCTTTATCAATTTCAGGAATTTCGAACGAAAATTGAGTCGTATGGAGCATTTAAAAAAATCTAAAATCCTTGAAAAATCTTTTTTGAGAAAAACAGATTTAAAGTTTATTACAACACTTACCTTTATTACTTACATCATAAAGGATTTTTTACTTGAAAAAAAACTATTTTGGTACTATTATCCTAAGAAATATATATTTTTTACAATAACACAATTAATATTACAATAAAAAGATTTTCTCAAGTAAAAGTACACGGTCCCCTTAAAAATCAGATAAACTAAAATCAACTATTAATTGGTTGGCACGAACAAGCATTCCTCAAAGAAAATCATGCAAATGGGAAGTTTATTTCACTATAAAAAAATCAAAGAAGCCAAAAAAAAAGTTTTAAAAGGTAGTGTCATCAAGAAGATTTCCATGAAGGAAATGTCTTTGGAATAAAATGTTTTTGGTCATGTTTAAAAAACAAGACGACGCATTCAGAAGAAACCTGTCAAGAAATATTTATGCATGCAGCGTCGAAACAACTATTACCAATTACGCTTTTTCTTTCCCATCAATTACCCCCACTATGCACTTCGCAGTATCACATCTTCCTGTGACATCATAATCGCTGTTTCCGGACAATGCTTCCAAAAAAGAGCAGCAGTCGTCATTTTCACGAACTCTTCAAGATCCTCGACGATTCCCAAGTGTTAAAAACCACGCTATGATGACGATAATAATCGATAATTACAGTAATCGATATTAATAGAAGGTCAGACGACGATGTAAGGAAAAACGAATTATAATAATTACTCCACTTTTTATTTAATATTTTAATAATTATTATTAGCTTTTTGAGGTTAGAGTTTTTAAATTTTTTCCCCCTTGGTTTCCTGAGAGTTTAACAATGGTTGGTTTATTTTTATTTTTTTGAAGCCTTTTGTTTTGCATATTTTTAATATTCTCTAGTGGAGAAGTTCCAGTAAAAAAAAAAATGTTTTTATTTTTGTTATTATTTTTTTGGAATTTACGCTGTAATACAAGGGGTTAATGTATCTGTTACTAAGTTTACAAGGGTGATAACCTAACGACAGGCTGCATTCTTGACACGTTTGACACGAGAGTTAATATGCGTGAATCTTAATTCGACCGATTAAATTTCTTAGTTTTCTTGAGAGTTTCTGTCAAGCATGTTTGACACACGGAAAGGAGAATTTGATGTCCTACATTAGCTATTGTATTTTGCAAGGATAAGAAAGTAAAAGATTATCAATGAATTTGTCTCATAATATCCATTCAAATGTCAAATTCAAAATTTCACGCATGTTTTCAATACACGCTTTGAATTTTCTACGCAGGCAAGGCGCGTTACTATAAAAATTTGAAGTAAAAGGTTACAAGATAAAAAGTTAAAATATCTTGACACAATGGATCATGAAAAAATACGATTGTATCTTTAACTAAAAGTACATAATTTATAGAAGGTAACCCGTCATTATGACGACATAATACTAATAATGACGTCATAATGGAAAAAGTATATGAAAGTTAAAAAATATCCCGAATTATCTAACAATATTGCATTTAATCCACACTTTGTAAAAGCAAACCCTTTCATTATTTTTTTATTTATTTAGTTTTTCATGCGATTGTAGTAGACTGCCATCCAGTTTTTTACAGTTCACTACGCGATATGAATATTTGAGCTACTTGATTCATTCACATTCAAGTTTGTTTACTTTCAGAATTCATCGCAAAAGTAAACGGATTTTTAAAAACTATTAAATATACAGCTAAAAACATCCAATTTTTTTAGTTCTGAATGTTTTATAGAAAAATAGGATGAACAAACGTGATTTGATGGAGAAGATATTAGTTTTTAGGTAAGAAAAAATTCTGATACACATCTGAAATTTAAATTAAGCCTAACCGACGGTTTGTTTACTGAGGGCTTCAATTGAAAGATGAGTACAGCCCGGAAGTGTTATACAGAGACAACGGCTATTATATATATAATTAACATGTGTGCGGAATGACTAATTAGGTTTCGTTGAATTACACATCTTTTTTTAAAACTTGAAGATATTTCCAAAAGTGGTGGTGAACCGTGGCAGTAAAATTCTAGTTATAAGTGGGAGAGAGAGATAGAGAGTACTTAAATGGACCGAGATAGTTGCGTTTAGACAGCACCAGCTCTTTGAGGTCAGATGAACCGGGTTTGATCCCCGGTCAGTCGTTACCTGGCACCCGACCGTTGGATAGAACGATAGTATTGAAATGTTAGGAAAACTTACTAACATTGATGGTGAGAAAAAGTTTCAATACAGCAAAAAATCTAACATTTTTGTCAACTGGAAGGAATGCCAAAGAAAAAAACCTATAATTAGTGTCTTCTGTTTCTTTCATCTTGTAATTTCCTAGTTAAATTTTTCTTAATTTACATGCAGGAATACAATAAAACACTGATTTCATCCATCACACTTGTCACTATAAATGTAAAAAAAACAAAATGTGTTAAGCCAACATTCTATGCCGTTGATATCAAAATAAAAAGTGGTAAATGTGTAAGACAAGACATTCAAAAACTTCAAGACACCAAATCAAGAATTCCCCGTTATACACCCGGGGAAGCGAGACTTTTAGTCCTCGGTCTTAGTTGTTTCAAGGCATAAATTGGAAATCAGAACAATTTTTAAAATTCAAATTCGAATACAGTTTTGAGGCTAAAACACACGTATTGGTTCTTAGAACAGCTTGATGGGCTTTATGATTTTTCATTTATAATACATTTATACGAACAAAAAAAGCAATTTTTTTCTTTAATTAAATTTTGGGATATCTGCATTAAATTGATACTCAGATTGAAACTCTTCAAACACTATATAAATTGTAAACTGCACATGCATTAATAACGTTTTGATGAATGAATCAAATATGTTGAAAAACTGTGTATTTTGTCCTGCATGATTCTCTATAACCAGAACTAATGGTGGGGAAAGCTAACGAGAAAATTTTCCATGTTGTATAGTAAGGAACCCCGCTTCAAAACTCACATGAAATAATTTTTCAGTAAATACAACTGATATTGAAATAACCTTATTGATGTTTTATGTTCCCGAACCTATGCTGCGTTGTAACACAGAATTTAAGGCCTCTATCATGGAAGGAAAAACTTCCATTCATAAAACTTTTTTCGAGGGTTGGGGGGGGGGGGGGCATTACTAGTTTTAACTTAACCTGAACGAGACAGCTTGAATGCCACTGAGAATACCGAATCTTTGATTATAACAAAAATCATCAAACCAGAAAAATTAAAAAAATTAAAGCTTCCTCAACAATCAATTGCATTATGCATCAGTAGTTTAAGCCAAGAAAATACCAATGAGCAAAAATATATTTTTAGATATTTTATTCATAAGATCATTTAGTACAATAGTCCATCTGTCTTCATCAAACTAATTAACAACATATCTATTTGTCAACTGGAATTCCCGGAAGGAAAGCCAAAGAAAATAACACTTATAATAGTTTCTTCTATTTCTTTCATCTTGTCATTTCCTAGTTTAATTTTTCTTGACTTTACATACACGCACACAATAACATCACACGATGAAAAATACGTTAAGTGATTTGCAATCCATTTTAAACCGTTTTATAAAAACAAAACGGAAAATTTCCTCAATTTAGCAGCTGTTGGAATGTAAAACTGACCTGTGTTGAAAATCGAAAGAACAAAATAAAGACTCAAAGTTTGAGAAATCATTTCCTGTTGGGGAATCAGCCTAAAAAAATAATGCTAAAAAATCTAAATTTTAAAAATAAGCAAAGCCACTGTAACGAGGGTCAATGTCTTAATGTCATTTATCTTATGCGAAGCAAATAAAACATCAATCAAATTAGAAAAAAAAGAGCAGTGGAATTTTTAATAAATAGAAAAATTAGGGATAAAAAAGTCAAAATACAATAACCTTTGATTAAATCTATTTCACACTTCAGTAGGATGTAACCACAGGTTGTCAAACAATTTTTCTTTCGTTTCGTCTTATTTAATTACAAAAAAAGAAGTAACTACACCAGATTATGTTCAATTTTATCGATACAACCTCAAGATGGCCTGCATATTACTTCAAGCTTTGATGGCCTTTTGGTGAGTTCGACTTCCTAACAATCTGTAACCTTTCACCCAATCCATAATTTTACGAGAGGAATTTCAAATTCCCGTATTTATCGTGCAATTACACTGTCTCTTGCGCTCAGGACTTAACCGGTATATCTGTAGAACAGAACTCCTCCCGACTAGTAAAATCAGTTACCTTGATCACAGTACAATAGCTTATTGGTACTACTAAGAGCAAAATTTAATACATTCACTTAGTTCGCCTCCGTCATTTCAAAGAGTCTCAGGGTTTAAGTCTCGTGGTTATCAAGGATGTTTGTAGCCATATGGAATCGGCTTTAAACTGTAAGACCATGTCCATTTAGCCTTCGTATCACAAAATATGACGTAGCGCTCTATCACCTGACATAGCGCTCTAAAACCTCCATCCTTTCAGAGATTCCTTTATTTTACAAACACAAACACTCACGCAGGCGCACACTCACTTTATTATATATATATATATATCGCACCCCGGCAAGAAAAGGCACACAACTCAAAAATGCGCCATTTGAGAAAGATCAACTTAAAGAATACTATAAAGCTTGAACTAGCATTACAATAAAACTCATACAACTGCCCTCAGGTGGAAAAATTGAGAGATGTGTCGCTTTTTGTGCACGATAGGGCACTTCATATTTTTCAATGACATAACTTCAAAATTGCAATTTTTTGACTTGTGTCACTTTCCTTGCCCGGGTGCGATATATATATATATATATATATATATATATATATATATATATATATATATATTATCGTCGGTGTTCTGTAAAAATGGCGAATATGTATATGGGTATTCGACCGTATATGGGTTCTCTATGGGTATTCGACTTTTTTTCAGAACACCGACGATATATAACTTTATGTGCATATATATGTACAGCTCCGATAAAAAAATTAGAATAATGTAAAAAAGAATGGGTTTAATGCTGCTAAAGTGTCAATTTGCATACTGTGTTCAGAAAAAAATATTTAAAATGTCTAAATATCTTCAGAACATTTATAAATATAACATAAATATTTATTTTTATTTGCTATACTAATAATTAACTATTTAAAAAATATTAGAATTATTTAAAAAATTAGGATATCTGGACAACATGGTTAGAAAAATTAGAATATGCAACTATTTTCCTTTTGGTTTAGAAAAAAGTTGCGGGACTAATATGTGCGGGACTATAAAATGTGTTCCGCGGAAAATGAAAAGTTGTTCGGCATTTGATTTTAGTTCAGTATTTGCTTAATATGGGACAAAAGAGCGACTTATCTAGGGCTGTGAAATTTCGTATCGTGCACTTGCACAAAGAAGGAAAAACAACTGTTTATAGCAAAGGAAGTGAAATGTTCTCTAGCAAGTGTGAGTAGAGTTTTGAGAGAATATTGTAATAAGAGTTTTCAAAATAAACACTTTAAAAGTGGTCGAAAGCCAGTAACTTCAGCAAGAGATGAAAGGCAATTGAAAAAGACTGCAAAGAAACATCGCTTTCGAAGTGTGATATATTTGCAGAGAAAATGGAAAGAAGTGGGTGTAAATGCCTCTAAATCTACAACATTACGACGACTTCACGAATTAGGTTTTAGATCACGCGTGCCTAAGACAAAGCCACTCTTATCATCTAAGCAAATGGTTGCTAGAGTTAAATGGTGTAAACAAAGGCTATTTTGGGGTCAAGATGGCTGGAAAAAGGTACTCTTCAGCGATGAAAGTATGTTTAGTGTGTCCCATGGGAATCAAGGTATAAGCGGAGACTTAAACAAGAAGCTTTTGATAAAGAGTGTTTAAAACGTTCGGTTACATTTGCGACCTCTGTCATGGTATGGGGCTGCATGACTTCAGAAGGCCCAGGTTGGTTGTGTATTATTTACACAAAAGTCAATTCAGAAGTGTATCAAATTCTTGAACACTTCATGATTCCTTCATCTGAGGATTTATGTGATGACGATTTCGTGTTTCAGCAAGATTCAGCTTCTTCCCACACTTCCAAATCGACAACTAAATGGCTCCAAGAGAAGGAAATAAATGTACTCCCTTGGTCTGGGAATTCACCTGATCTAAACCACATCGAGAATTTGCAGAGAATTATGAAAATCGACTTAAAGAAGTTGCACCAAGAGACAAAAAAAGATCTTATTTCTAGTTTGAAGAACATATGGGCGAATATTGATAAAAAAAAATTGTGAACCTTTAGTGAATAATATGCCAAACCGTTTAAGATCTGTCATTATAGCTAAGGGTGATGCAACAAAGTATTGATTAGCATTTAAAAACCCTTCGAGTTTGAATTGTGTACAATATATTTATATTATTCTAATTTTTTTAACCATGTTATGAAGTATTCTAATATTTTGAATTTTTTTTCACTTGCTGTCTTAAATATATTTTCCATATCATTGTAATATGTTTATATTTTTATAATCTACAAAATATGCAGATTTATATTATGATAATTTATAATTGATATCATTGATTATTTATTTGATAAATTAGATTTGCAATTCCCTTGACCATATTTTATTTCATTATTCTAATTTTTTGAATCGGAGCTGTATACACATAATTACGCACACATGCATGTATATTACTTAAACATATTATGTATTTATATATATAAAACTGCAATTCTAAATGTTTATACATTCCTTATGTAATCCTAAACCATTTAACCTCTCCACATCAAATTTTTCTTAGCTTCTGTATGAAACCTTGCTGACAATAGAGGCTGCCATAAAACGCAAACACCTCATCCCTTTAACCAACGCAGTTTGTGGTCATCATATTAAATTCCCCATCTTGCCTTTGTTTTCTTAGAACTACTTTCTGACCTCCCAGTTACGACTGTTTGCCCCTGTCTACCAGACAGTTTGGTTTCTGATGATCAACATTTTGCTGCTTGCATAAGAATGGATACTCCAAGACAGTTATATATTTTCGACCCGGATGGGAAAACGAGGAAATACTGAGTACAAGCAAAGCGTTAGAATAAAATTCAAGAAACGTTGACAGGTGAAAATTAGCATATACTTAGAGGTTCGAGAAGGTATCTAGAAAGGATTTCTTAAATCTGCATGAGAGAATCAGTCAAAGATTGTTAATTCACTACAATTACATTGGCACTTGCACATTTATATACATTTTTAGATTATTATATTTTATAGTTTCATTAATTTAATATTATATCATATAATAGAAAATCCTTTTGGGTTAATTATTTAAACAGAGAATTAAATCCCTTTAAACTTGTTTCTAAATCTTGCCTTAAAGTATTTGTACCCTAGTTAATTATTAGATCTTTGGATATAAATGCAATGTAACATTTTAGGTTAATGAATTAAATGATTCTTTCTTTAAATAATAATTCCTTAAGTAATAATTCTTTAAATTAAATGAATTTTTTCAAACTTTGATTAATTATTAGATGTTTATATTTTTCAAGCATTTTTAACTTTCTGTGAATTTTTGTTTACAGGTGAATAACTGTATGGTTGTACTAGGCGTATACAGTGGAATCTCGATCTATCGTTTTGCAAGGGACAGACTGAACTGAACGATAAATGCGGGAAAACGATAGATGCCGAAACATAGCAAAGCAATATGACAGTCGGGATTGGGTAAAATAAACGACACATACGAGAAAACGATGATTCGGGGGAACAATCAATCGAGATTCCACTGTATTTAAAGCCTCCAATTATTGCGACCTCGTTATTACCATATGAGAACGTATTGTATTTGATATGTTAGAGAGATCAAGCAATGACTTAGAATCGGTTGATTTTTCATAATCATGCATTGCAATCAAGTTCTGTAAATATGAAACCTCATTTTATTTTTCTTTCTTCTTCCAGTTACTACTGTTACAGGCGAAATCTCTTATAATCACTTAAGCATGTTGAGTAAATATTCATTTTATTAACATAAGGAACTTGTCTCTAATAAAATTGATGTTGCACTAGTTTTAGACGTTATGAACACTATTATATTAAAGTGTTTAAATCCAAGAAAAAAAAACCCTCCAAAATTTAAAAATGAAAATTTAAAATTTTCGTTAAAGTTGTAAAGAATACAATGCATTTTTCGTATATACCGTTAGGAATATACCACTTTTTTACATAAAAAAAATCGAAATTAAAATTTGGGTGCGTCTTATGGTCCGAAGGTAACATTAAAATAAATTGAATATTTTATTATATATATTATATTTATTATATAAAAATATATATCTTTTATTAAACATATTTTTATCTTTATTAAGTACTAAATTGACAATATCTTTATATACCTAACAAAATACAAAATATTCTTTTCTAAAAATCCTCCCATAAATTTGAGGTGCGTCTTATGGTCCGAAAAATACGATAATTTCATTTTAAATAGTGTTCAATATTCGCTTTTTATTACCCTAAAATAATTAAAATTATTTCGCAGTGTAAATAACAGTTATAAATTTTTGCTCATAGCTAATTAAGTTTAAGGTGTATTGATAGGCTGTGGAGAAATGAATGATAACGTTTATTTGCAGAAAAGAGTGATAAAAAATCAAACCACTACCAAAGGAAAGAATTTTAATGACCTTTAGTGTTTAACGTTAGAGGGAACGAGGTTCCCCTCAAAGTTTTGTCACCCATGGGTTCTTTATGATGTTTTATCCACCAATACTGAAAGCTTCACACAAATTCTTTATCCAACACAAGAATGTTTCCGTTAGCTTTGTTTTTCTCTGTTAGTAATAGGTAAATTGGCAGGCTAAAACCAGATGGAAATTCATACCAAGTCGTTTATGACATTTAATTTCTTTTCGAGATTTATTCGAAGAGAAATATTCCAGGGCGTTCATTCATCACTGGAAATGCTGGATGAGGGAGGTCACGGTCTGACATGGCATTCAAGTAGAATATATTGAGCGGAGATAAAATTCAGAATTCGAGGGAAATTAATATACCCGTGCCTATTTTCGGGAAGAACGTTCTTTTCGGCCTCAGCTACTAGCCGTCGCAAAATTTATTGCTGACACTTACAACGGCTTGTGGAAGAAACGGTTTTTTTTTTAATAGCTCAGGGCATCTTTTAAGGGGTTAACTCCTATCGACCGGAGAAAGTCTTTAAAAATGTCAGGAAAATATTGTTCGTCATTATGAAATTGCCTTTAAAGTAATTTTACGGTATGCCAGTGAATAGATGAAAAGGTCAAAATATGCAATATAAATAAATGTGATGAATTTTGAACTCATATACACAAATGGCAGTATACATACCCAAAATTATTCAACAATATAAACAAAATAAACATATTAGCTCTCAACTAGAATAATTTAGTTCCAAATACGCACTTTAAATCTTGTGTCGTATACTCAAAGCTACATTTTTTATTGGTACTTTTGCTTCCTGAGGTATATTACTTTTTTATGCCTTTGGAAATACGCCCTCGAGGCTTTGTAATTTCATATCATCAGTTAATTTTTTTTTGGTTTTTCCAGTAACGAATTAATACATTTTCATTTTTGATGCTTAACATATAGAAAAAATATTGAAAGGGAACAATCGTATCGATAGAGTGTAAGTCCTATTTTCTTTAAATTTACAGATAACTAGGGACTTTTAATCAAGTAAAATCAATTCCACTCAGACAGGAAGAAATCACAAATACATATACAACTGCCTGGACGGTATTAACATTTACTGGGACACAAGTGAATGCCACCAAAAACTCTTGACGCCTCTTGATATTCACAATAAACTTTTTTAGACTCATCATAATTGGCACGACAGCCCCCCGTGGGCCCTGGACATCTGTAGAAGTTTTCCCCAAACTACCCTCTCACCAGCCTTGGATCTCCAGTTCTTAACCTTCATGGCACTAAGGGTCCGAATCCAGGCAGTCTCTCCATCTCTTTTTTGGTTTTCCTCTCTGTCTTTCACAGAAGGGGACTGCAGTAAAAACTTTCAATGGTGCTCTCTCTGAGTTCATTCTCAAAAGATGACCTGCCCATCTCATTCTGTTCAATTTCACAAATTTCACTACGTCTTCATTTTTAAACAGTTTGTATTGAAATTTTGTATTGAAAACATTGTGTATTGAAATTTTGAGACTCCAGAGAAGGTTAACAAAACAACTCCATTTATCTTCTATATATATATATAAAACAACGCACAGACCAAACCGCTGGACCTAAAGTGCTGAAATTTTGCATGGCAATTCTTCTTATAGCGTTGGGGTGCACTAAGAAATACTTTTGAAAAATTCTTCTTAGATTTTTTAAAAAATTAAATTTTTAAGCTGTTTTTATAACATTCTTTAAAGTTTGCATTTAAAATAATAATCTGAGGGTTCTAAAATTTATATCACGAGAAAGGTCATAAAAATTCCTTTATAATGAAATCTTTTCCGAATTTTTGCCTCCATTTTCTGATTTTTGCTGAATTTTTAAATATTAATTTTTAGAATTTAATTTGTTAAATGCTGATCACGTGGTTTCTTTTCTTTTTGTGATACTTTAAATTAATTTTGCGTCACCTGCATAGCAACGAAATAAATTGACCAAAAAAGTATTATTTTTCTTTCTAATGTGGCAGACAATTGGACATTATCCAAAACATATTAAAATACAGTAAATGATACAGTTCCTCAAACTGTGCTTTATTAACTGTACTATATTCTTTAGTATGTTCTATTAGATTTAATTTGACTATTTTCTTCTACATTATTTTGTCTATAAAAATATCCGTTATGACTTTTTTATAAATATATATATATATTTTGGCATTTATTACATACATTGACCGTTGTATTTAATTTGAATGTACTACGTAGCGAAGCAAGGGTATTCAGCTAGTGTTAAAAGACTCGATAAACTCGATCTCGTTGATTCATGCCTTGAAATCATTTAATATGCCACGGAGTGAGTGCTGGCGGACCGCAGGTGGACCGCGGACCGTATGTTCTGCAGGTCTACTCTAGAAATGGAAGAACTGTTGTCACATGTTATTTAAAAGTTTAGTAAGCCTCATTATAATCAGAGAAACATTATAAACAAGAAATTTTTTTATGTTTCTTGTAGTCAAATATGTATGCTGACATTTTTACATTCAGTCCTAATGAGACTTCCGATGGTAAATGGATAAATCACGAATCTACTTAACATTCCTTACGAAAGGGAACACATGGCTTAAAGTACTTCAATGAGGGATGAAAACAGTATACTGACTAATTTTCAAGGACATGACTCATGGAACAATATCTTATCCCAGCAGACGCTTGAGTCAGATACGCAGTTTGCGAGATTTAAGAGGGCAAAAACTGGAAAATTCTCAAATATTTTAGGACAATCCTCCTTAATTTGAATACTGTTGACGTTATTTAGCTGATATCAAAGACTATAGATGTACTACTAAAATACTACAGAATGGCTACAGGACTGCTACAGAAGGTTTTGAATATTTTGAATTACTTATCAATGTTGCAAGCCAACATGTATAAGCATAACGAAAGCGTGTCAAAGCAAATAGCGGGTAAGACGCAATACAAGCATTTTAATTTCTATGAAATTATTCAAGTTTCAAAAAATCAGTTACACACAGAAAAGCTGAGATTTAAAAACTTAGTAACATTACAATAACGGATG
Source organism: Dolomedes plantarius (assembly GCA_907164885.2). Lineage (NCBI taxonomy): Eukaryota > Metazoa > Arthropoda > Arachnida > Araneae > Dolomedidae > Dolomedes > Dolomedes plantarius. Next base: position 91,370,177 of record OU015491.1, on the reverse strand, counting down.
GTGGCAGTTTTCTATTTGATTGTTGCAAAATTTATATAACTGCTTATATAACTACAAATTGTTAGCTAGAACTTGTCGCCCGTGAATGTCGAAACACGGCAATAATTACTGTTTTTTGACTGATTTATAAATGACTCGTACAATTTTCCGAAATTTATTATATATTTAATATTCTTTATTATCATCTCAAAAGTTTGTTACTATCGTAAACTCGACACACATACAACAGAAATTGATCTTGGTATGCTTTCTTTGCACGTTTTAAGCCATTGTACTTTAAAGAGAACATTTTTTTCTACTTTAATAATGCCCAGATTGGGAGAACTTTACTCTATGGAATTTTTGTACAAATGAAGATTCTGTAAATATTATAAAAGGTAAATATTGTCTCTTAAATGGCTTGAATTTGGGATTCGCAAGTTTTCTCGAGTGCTTCTGGTGATTAAAGAAATGTTTGCAGGGTTTCAGAGATGGTAAAAAAGCCCTAGGAATAATTCTAAAGTTTGCTAATCTTCAAATTGCACCCCATGCTATTTCAACAATAGACGCTGAAGCCTCTTTATAACGATCTCGTAAAAAACGTCTGAGGTCAACAACGTCTTAGGTCCTTTTTTTAAAAAAAAACTTAACGTTTACTGACAACCACTTGTGGAATACCTACATTTAAACAAATAAATTACTGTAATATTGATAGGAATTAATGTTTGACTACTAGCGAATCTGTCTCGCGATATGTTGAGCAGGTGGTTATAGCACCCCCCCTATTTGGCGCCCCTCTGCGAGTGACGCCCGGGGCATGATAGACCCCCTTGCCCTCCCGTCGCTACGCCACTGCCCCCCCTCTCCTTTCTCGCTACGCCTCCGAGTAAGGGCCTGTTCACATAGAATCCGTAACATCAGCGTAAAATTTTTTAGCTTATCATATACCAATCATTGACCCATTTAACCACTCAGCGCCAACGGAATCTTTAACGCTGACGGATTCTATGTGAACAGGCCCGAAGTATATAGATTCTGAAGGAATTGTCTCCATAGATAGTTAAAAATTTAGAAATTTCATAGATATTAAAATTTTATGAGAGAATCCGTAGCGAAATTCAAAATTTAAATTAAAAAAATAATGTTTTCAGGTTGGGGGATATATCTTGATTAAAAATAACCCGCGTAAAAAAATTATTATTATTGGTTTCTTTCAGACAGTAGCATACATAAAATTGTCTGTTTCCAAATGATTTTGACATCCCTTTTCTTCATTGCATAATATGGTACCGTGATGTAGGAAGTATAAATGTAGAAACTAACGCCATGAGGAGCCTCGATTAGGAACCAAGGTTAAATGGAAATTCCCACACGTTGCACCTTTCATCTCAATTACAAAATCCCACAATAATTAAAATTTTGAATTACATAATATTTACCACTAGCCTTCAAGATACGTTAAAAAGTATTTACAATAGAAACCCTGTGTAATCATTTCAGGCGAACGAAAAAAATCGAGGAAAACAATGCTTGCTTTTTCAATATTTTGAAATTTCTAAAATTTAATTATGAACAGAAGAAATTTTATTTCAGTACTTCATTAACTTACGCAACTTTTTGGGATGAACCAAAAAAAAATTAATTAAAACACTGGAAAGAGGCATTGAAATTAGGAAGTGTAGTGCGAAATATAATTTTCTCCTGTCATAGTTTCTGAGGAAGGGATTGCTTAACTAAAAGCTCCATGCTTTTCTAGGAGGGAGGTTCTCTGTATATACGTTTACATGCTTCTAATGAATATAGTATACGCCGTAAATGCAGTTTCCGTTGCTCATGGACTGTGGTGCTTAGATACTTATCATCCAGCAGTTCAGTCGCGAAAACTTAACTTAGAAAGAAGATAGTTCAGACGTAATAGTGTCGTTGTTTTAACACTTACTTATTGAGATATCCATATACTAATTAGAAACAGATGGATTTGAGTCTTATTTAGGGTAAAATGCTTATCCAGGTCTCTTCATATACATATATAATATGCAGGCCATATTTGAATAGTGGTCCAACTGTACTTTAAAAAAAAATGGTGTTAGCCTCACTTTCATGTTCATATAAGTAATTTCTATCGTATTTTGAAACTGGTACACCTTCAACTTATTTCTGCTTCCAATAGAGGGCATTACAAATCAACTTCAGCTGTCATTTCTCAGCACTCAGACTCTAAGGCTCTGTATCTCAAAATGAACAAAAATGCAGTTGGCCCACTATTCAGATAAGGCCTTCATATACTGATAAGCTCAAAAACCTTAAATTCACCAATAAAATTCAATCAAAAGGTTTTAATACACTACTTAAAGGTCTCGCTAAAGTGGAATATACACTTGAATTCCAATTCCGAACTGCTGAAAATACCCATGCTAATTAGTGGAACTCGAACCCGCAGACTCTTGAAGCCGAATGCCTAGCTAAGTTCTCCAGCCATTTGGCCTTCCTCCTACAATTTGCTAATATATTCGAAATGGAAATCTACTGAATTTACACGCCCTTCTTTAGCAAACATAGGCAGAAAAAGCGTGTAATGGGGCGAATATAAACGTCTTGATGTCAACGCTGTATGTTGTCCCAATCGGAATGTAATCAAAGATCAAAGGTCTAAAAGACTTTTTTCCCTTTTTAAAAGGCTCAAGTTTCTCACCTTATATTTATTTAATCCCTGGTTAATTGTACTTTATTATCTCAAACGCACACAAGCTGTATTTGATAGTAATACAAAATGCACTGTAGAAAATTCGGACCTGATTAAAACTCAAAATGATGTTCATTGACTCGCGTCAAACTATTAAAAATTTCCTAATATATTAATTGTTGATATAGTTGCTGTGAACTCTTAATAACTTTAAGAGAAAAGTTAACAAGAATACGAAAATCTTATACGAAGATCAAATGATTAATCGAGTTTCTATCTCGAAATATGGAGACCCGATGTCCAAATCCCAGCTCTCTAAAAAAATTAAAGGGTAGCTGACCGTAAAGGAATGACCCATGTTGGACTTTTTTGCAAAATATGCGATAAGTTCTCTGCGAAAAATTTAGAATTGTTTAAAAGTTAAAATACATGTGAAAATACATGCACTTCTGACATCAGGAACTCAGACAAATAAAAGAAGGGGAGCAATGGGGATAGAATGTTCGAAAATACATGGAGTAGCTTAAATGGTAAGGGTTGAAGGTCCGAAGTTCAGGTCCCGATTGCTGACAGAAAGATGCTATAGTGAGGAAACACCGTTGAACTTAAACAGCGATTGACTATTGTACAAAATATGTGAAATTTATAATGTTACACTGCTGGCCTTAAAATTGCAAGACCATGAAGGAAGGATGACACAAAAGTCAAATTCACATGAAAGGTAGAAGATGCTGGGATATGCAAATGATTAGCACTTCAGCGCAATCGAAAGACGCAAGAGGGAGAAACGGCATCTCAAACTTTGTATAAAAGGAAAGTTACGCAGCGGATTTTTCATTTAGAAATCGCATTTCAATGTTGGTTATTTGTGAGAAGATTGTGTTATGCTTCGTATAAGAAGAAGAAACGGCTACCAGCATGTGTCGGAATTCGATAGCGGCAAAATCTTGGCCTATCGAAAGAGCGGTTTATCGTTCCGCAATATTGCTACTCGCATTGGTCGGAATCCAACGACTGTCATGCGAATATGGAATAAATGGATTCAGAAGGGTCATACTGAACGCCATGCAGGATCTCAACGGTCTCTCGCCACTAACGCCCGAGAGAAAAGACATGTTGTCAGGTTGGCCTTGCAAGATCGTACAGCCACATCACGGACCTTGAGTCAAGAAATGGGCTTGTTTGAAGCACGACAAGTATCCGCACGGACAGTCCGACGATTTCTGGAGCAGCACGGGCTGTCTGCACGGCGAACATTATCGCGGGTTTCCCTTCACACTGCATCATAGAGACGCGCGGCGACAGTGGTGCTCCCAACGACAAAACTGGATACAGGAATGACACCATATTGTCTTTTCAGACGAGTCCCGGTTCTGTGTACAGCATCATAATAGACGTAACCGTGTCTGGAGGCACCGATGAGAACGCACGTGGCCTGTTTGCATTCGATATCGTCATACGGGCCCTGCACCTGGTGTGATGGTAAGGGCAGCTATTGGGTACACGACACCAACACCTCTTGTTCGCGTCTTCGGTAATATGAACAGCCAACGTTACATTTCTCAGATCTTCAGGCCGGTGGCTGTGCCCTATCTTCGAGGCCTCGGAGACGTCATCTTTCATCAAGATAACGCAGGACCGCATGTTGCTCGTCATGTCCTGACCTACCTCGACACAGAGGGTATTCTACTTTTGTCCTGGTCATCACGTTCTTCAGATCTCTCACCCATTGAAAACATCTGGTCATGGGTTGCTGAGAGACTGGACCGCCACCACTCTCCAGCCACTGCGATTGATGAAGAGTGGCATAGACTTGAAGCAGCATGGAATGAATTGCCCATATCTGTCAGCCAAGCCCAGTTGAATCGATGCCAAACTGGGTTAGAGCCGTTTTAGCTGCCAGATGCGGCAGCTGCGGGTACTAATTTCGTGCCCTGTATACCCCGAAATTGCCTACAACTTTAATCATGTTTTCTTCCTTCTATGCTGTTTACGTACAATAAGTAAAGTTTTGTTATTTGCTTTCCTTCCTGGTGTTGCAATTTTAATGGCCAACAGTGTACATCGGGAATCTTTGAAAAAAATCAAATAGAAAACATATGTGTGACCTGCATCCTATATAGTGGTCCAAACAGAAAGAAGAAATTAAGTAAAAATGACTTCCTCGCATTGTCAGGTGTTGTTTAATTGGTAGAGTGTCCGTCTGAAGATGCACAGATATAAGGTAAAAGTTAAAGAAACTCCGCATCCGAATTTAGAAAATAAAATTTTGCAATAAGTGTACCTTATTTTATTATTTATCTCTTTAAAATTTACGAGTAAACACAGCGTATTGGTCGCCATTAATTTTTGTCTTATGAGTAGTAAAAGTAATTTATTTCGAATACATGAGGTGTCAAAAGCCGGTTAGGTGCAAAGAACTCGAATAAGTGTTCTGTTATCAAGATTATCACTACTGATAAAAATAAACACTCGTTGCCTCATATGAAAATACGTTAAAAGAGTAAGAGACAAGATGAATGAAATTATACGACTTAATGCCTTCCATTTTAAGCTGAATAAGATGGAATGCGTAATTTGCTCGTCTTGACGATATCCAATTCAAAATACTGAAGGAATCTACATGGAAAATTTTGGAATATGGGGTTAATACACTCATTTCCTTTTACGTGAGTTATCAGAATGAACCAGTGTTGTATTTGATTATTTAAACTTAATTTTGATTTACTGCAACAACAATGTAGCATTGTAATCTCAACGGATTCAAAATGTTATACATTTACTTGTTCTGTGAATAATTTGTGACTGTCTTATAGGAAGATATAAAAGAGTACAGATTTCTCCGATTCCCTCTTTAGAACGGAAAATTTCATACCCTCTTTGGAGGAACGGCCATTAAGGGATATATATATATATATATATATATATATATATATATATATATATATATATATATATATATATATATATATATATATATATATATATATGTGTGTGTGTGTGTGTGTGTGTGTGTGTGTGCATAACCAATTATACATATACACCCCAGTGTATATATATATATATATATATATATATATATATATATATATATATATATATATATATTCTTGGGATATTCTTGGGATACGTGCTATCCCACCCCATAAAGAAAAGGTTAAAACACGACTAACAAATGAAGAACGTTACAAGTATTAAAATTTGAGTTTGAAAATCAATCTGTATTTTTTTTTTGTGTTATATTCTGGTATCATAACTTACGTAAAACCTATCAGTTAATTTAAACACGAATTAAAATCATGTGATTTACCAGATAAAAAAATCTCTTTGTCCCTTTTATGACATTACAACGTTAATAAAATTACTTCGGTAAGTTTTAAGTGATTTTAAAGACTAACAACCGTATAGTGTATTTTTCCCCCATAATTTTTAGCTTTCGTCCGTGAATCATGTTCAAGAAAACGTGAGTTTCAAGTCGTCCTCATATCTTTTCTGTTTTTTTTTAACTGTAACTTCAACAGACCCGATCATTCTTATAAATATTTCACATAACTGAAAAGACTTCCTGAATATCTAACCTTTTATTTTTTTTGCATAGAGTTCTTTCGTTTCTGTAATATTTGGTGTAATGCAATTTCTGCTCTTCTCGTTAAAGCTACGGGAGGCCTCTTACCAGGAAATTCAGCTAGCAAGAAAAACGGAAGTTCTTCTAGAAATTGCTTGAAAATTACAGTGGTTTAAAATGAGAAGAAAAGCGAATAATGGGGTGCTTCTGTAACACAACAGTATGCGATATTCCCAGAATCAGATGAATATCCGCTTCGACCGGACAACAAGAAACGTCGCTTCGGAAAAAAAATTTAAATCTAAAAGAACAATAGTTTTAGAAGATAGATATTGCATTTGCCCTGTAGTAAGTTTAATTTTATAACCTATTCAGTTAATAAAAGTTTGTGTTTTTTTAATAAAATGTGAGTGTGATGGAAAAATATTTGCAATAGAATTTCCATTATTTGAAACTGCATGCTATGAATACCACAAACTGAGTGCATCCTATATTTATATATATATATATATATATATATATATATATATATATATATATATATATATATATATATATATATATATATATATACACACACACTCAAGAGCCAAAACATTATGACCACCTCTACATTTTGCAATGAATTCGCCTGGATCACGTGGAAGGCACGTGATCAGGTGGAAGTGGTATTTAACTGCTGCTGGAGAGTCTGAAGAATCATTCTTTCACTTACTTCTGTGTGTGATGGGAAAGGCTGCGGATCTAAGCGACTTTGATAGAGGGCAGATTGTAATGGCTCGAAGGCTCGGAACAAGTATTTCTGAAACTGCACGACTCGTGGGTTGTTCGCGACCTACAGTTGTTAGTACTTATGCAAAGTGGATGAATGACGGTGAAACCAGCAGTAGACGACATGGTGTTGGACGTCCACACGCTATCAAAGAAAAAGGTCGTCGGAGACTGTCTCGCATGGTGAAGCAAAACCGGAGCCAGACAGTGGCTCAACTGACAGCCCAATACAATGCAGGGCCAAGTAGAATAGTATCGCAGCACACTGTTCAGCGGACACTGTTGGATATGGGGCTACGCAGCAAACGTCCCACTCGTCTGCCTTTGCTGAACAAGCGTCATCGCCAACTGCGCCTGCGCTGGGCCCGGGAACATCGCGACTGGTCCATGGATCAGTGGGAGAGAGTTGCCTGGTCAGATGAATCACGGTTTGTCATTCATCACGCCGATGGCCGTGTCAGGATAAGCCGTCTTCCAGGCAAACTGTTGCTCCCTCAATGTACAGTAGGTCATACACAGGCCGGTGGTGGCGGTATTATGCTTTGGGGGACGTTCACTTGGGCGTCTCTGCGACCCGTGGTTGTGGTAGAGCAGACCATGAATGCTACAGGGTATCTGAACATCATTGCGGACCAGTTGTACCCTTACATGGCCTCTGTTTTTCTAGCTGGAAATGGAATGTTCCAACAGGACAACGCCCCGTGTCACAAGGCTAAAATTGTGTTGGAGTGGTTCCAGGAACATGATGCTGAATTCCAGTTAATGTCCTGGCCGCCTAACTCACCGGATCTCAATCCGATAGAACACATTTGGGATGTCATGGGACGGTAGCTCAGAGTTCAAAGACCACCAATTCGCAATATCTCGGATTTGCTCGACCGTTGCTTAAGCATCTGGCACAATCTGTCTCTGGCCATCTACCAAGGACTTGTGGCATCCATGCCAAGGCGGGTTGAAGCTGTGTTGCGCGCCAAAGGTGGGCCAACTCGTTATTGACAGGTGGTCATAATGTTTTGGCTCTTGAGTGTATATATATAGACACCACGCTCTCACGCTTAAAATTTTATAATTCATCTTTAACCGGGAAAACGTAATTATAAACAAACTCTTTTTCACTATAACTGTACATTCAAGTACCAGAAAATATTTAATGCACATTTATTGTAGTCCCTTCAGAAGAAGCCAAGTGTTAGCCGAATGACTAGAGCGCTGGCATTCGGTTCAAATCCTGTGGGTTTGTGTCCCACTGTTGAAATGGATGTTTGTAGCCGTTCGGAATCGGTTTTAAATTGTAGGTCCCGGTCTAATTAGCCCTCGTGTAGCAAAAAGTTAGCCGTAGCGCTCCAAACCAAACCAAAACCTTTAGCAGAAATTTTGAAAGTCGGTCTATCAATTCTTATTTACTTGCAAGGGGGGGGGGACTTTTTTGTTATAAAGTAGTAGATTTTAATGGCCATTTTACCTATTACACTACTTCCTACATATCAGCTCATTAGCGGAGAAAGAATTAATTTCAGATTATGAACCATATCAATAAAATAAGTAGCCCCCTTTCTCCCTGTAAGCAGAAAGGGATTCAAAGATATATAGGGAGGCTTCTGTTATGAGCAGTGTTATCACAAAATATCAAAGACGTTAAATTAGCTAAAAATTAAGAAACTGGATAAGACGGAAAATCAATTAACACTCAGTGAACTGTAATGATATTTTTTATTTTATTTTATTTTATATTTTTTTCTGAATTTGCTAACCATGCGATAGATTTGCCATCTATGTAATTTGAACGGCAGTGAGAATATTTGCTTAGAACTTACTTTGCGAAAATCACATAGAAGCCACATAGCATTCTATGCCCTAAAACAGATTATAAAATGATTATACATCATTTTTCCAGTTATTTGATTCTGGAGTTATGATGTCATCTTTTGTATCACGACGGTTTTCGAGTAATGTTTTGGGATCGGTGTTTCCTGAATCACATTCAATGACCCATTTCAAAAGAATTGCCTTTAGAAATAAATTTCCCAATTTATTAATTTTGAATTTAAATCATTTCAGCTGTCCACAGTACCCACATGACATAAATTTAACCCAACATTTGTTAGATATATTCAATAAAATAACTAATTTTTCCTAAAATTAATAATCGGGCGATAGCTGAATAGCTAGAGCGCTGAAATTCTGTACCAGAGTCTGTGTGTTTGTGTCCCACTATTGGCATGGACGTTCGTAGTCGTTCGGAATCGACTTTAAGCTGTAGGTCCCTCTCTAATTAGCCCACGTGTAGGAAAAAAAAAACGACAATAGCGTTCCTAACCAACCTAAAACTAATAATGCTAAATGCAAAATAAATTTTTTTTTAATAGGATGATGTTCGTGAAAGAGTTAAAAACTAAGATGTTAAAGGATTTCAGCTCAGAAAAGAGTTATGGAAAAAAGTTACTCTTTGGCCGAGGCTTCCCTTTTTAGAGGATGGTCAAAATTGTAGAGAAATTGTAATAAAGCTCATTCCCTCGTGCTCCATCAAAAGAAATCAGAACTCAAATTCTGCAATCAAAGAGCAACATCGTTTCAACTAATACCGGATAAAGAGTTCTCTCCCAGTTGAATAGCTTTATAAACCACTTTTAGCGGCGATACTTTTACAATAATGCACGTTTTAGTCTCATTCAACGAACAACAGCAACAACAAAAAAATGAGAGGTAATAAATCCATTCTAGTGTACAAATATAAGGGTTTTAAGATTTTCAGTAGTTTTCGCGAAAGTTACGGGAACTCCCTATTTCTTAAACTGTTTACCAAAGATGTCATCCTTTAATTTTAGTATTGATATAGTTATCTTATTGCTTATGTATTATGAATTAGAAAATTTCCCGTAATACTTAATTATTATTTCATTCATTTTTAACTACATATTCTACATACCTTTTAATATTAAAAAAAGTAAATTTTGTATATAATTTTAAAATTTGCTGATATTAAACTTTTTAACAGACTGAATTTTTCAACTCCCCGTATTTCCAGATGTCATCAAATTTTCTCCATAAAGCAAGATTAATTAAATATTTTTGAAATCTAAAGTTATTACACTTTTTGATTGTTCAGTTAAAAAGTAAAATTGATTCCTATTTGAAAAAAAATGAAAACCATAGGATAAAATAGAAAAAAATATAAATTTTTTATGTAAATGTTTCCCTGCACCTTTAATTCAAAATTTTTTTTTAATTTATGCTATACGTCTGACAAAATATCAGTTTCGTGATTGGTATAGTTAATATTAACTAAATTTATTAAACATATTTCTTAACGATGCAGATGTTAATGTATATGACAGTGGATTGCATTAGCATAAATAACTGAAACAAAGATTATGAAACTCAAATGAATATGAAAATCAGTATAGATCCTAATTTAACAATTAATTACGCCACACAGAAGTGTAGAAAAATTTTACAAATTATGTTGACTTTTGGAATAGCAGCTTTACGTTTGAACTATTGTTTTATTTGCATTGAAGGGAGTTTGAAGGCATAAGTAATAAAAAAGATGTTTCCGGACTCAGTACATGAATAAAAAAATTTCTTTCATCCATATGACCATAAAATACTCAAGTGAATAAAATCTCAAAGAGTGATAAGTATTGAAATTATATATATTTATACAACCTTTCCTTATAACTGCATTAAGTGAGATCAAAGTTATCTGTGGTATTAAGTAGTGCTATATCATTAAAATCTTTAAATAGGTTTTTGAAGAAAGGCATAATTTGAGGAGAAAGGCTATGGTCGAGGTCGTTATACCAAGGATCACCGTAAAATATTTGGCTTCTTAGAATCTATCAAAACACAGGAGCTGGGCGTTGCATCACTAAGTCATCGTAAACCAAAGTCGCAAAAATCAACGCTCAAATGAAGGATTTAAAAGCAACACCCCAAATCATCAGAAAATTGAGGCGAAAATGTAATGTGCCCAGCCAACATATAAGACGGGAAGTAGAGTAGACATGGCCGATAAATTTTCTGTAAAATTATGAATCATCATCCTTTGCCAAGGGCACATTTAAAAGGTGTAAATCCACTTAATATCCTTGACCACAAGAACTTATTAACGATCAATAAATTAAATAAGAAAAAGGAAACTCACGTTTCAGAGCACGGGGTTTGGCTTGCTTCCTTCGAGACATATTCACGGTCTAAATTAACCACCAGTCGGTGACAGCTACGGCGACTTATTTTTGCCGCCGCGGGAAAATGTGCGCTCTCCGCCGGCAGCAATCAGCCGCTCTAACCGTACACAGCTTCTCCAGATGACTCCCTTATGCGTTTCTTGCTTGCGATATTCTACTCTTTTCCTCGAGACAGCGCGCCACCTTCGCGCGCACCCCTAGCTCCTCTCCCACACCTCTTCAGCTCCATGTGGGGGTAGGGGGTGTAGGAAAAACTCCCCCATCGGATTTTTTTTTATTTCCCTGAAAAAATAATAAGAAAGGGATATCAAGTTTAACTGTTGTGTCGTTTGAATTTTTTTTTTCCTCCATGGAGTCGCTCTGCGCGACGTCACGGAGAAAATGACGTCAGTGGGAGACTATTGGTCCGGTTGCCACAGGTGTTCAGTTTCGGTTTTCGGTTCGTTTTCCCGAATTTCGTCCCGAATTTCGTAACGACATGGGAAGAATGGATTTTATAATTTCCTGCTAAGTAACTTATTTTTATCGTCAAAATTTTGTTGAATAGATCCATCGTCGACTTTTGTAAATTTCCAAATTTCTAAACAATTATTAAGAGGAATTTCAGTGCCAACATTCTGGTTCGTTCAATATATAACAGGGAAGTTCAATCGATATTAAAAAAAAAATACTAGAATACACTTAAGACATTTTTATAGAGCATAAAATGGAATCTTGAAAAATATATATGGGGCTTGCCCCTGGAACGATTGCTTCAATGCATTCATCAAAGGTCCCTTTAATTTTTCTAGATTCTAAACGTGTTTGTTGCAGTTATAACTAATCAAACCCCACTTTTGCTTTTACACACTTTTAATAATAATAACCGGCTGGGAACTCGAGCTCCATACCTACTGTTCTCCAGTCCTGGGTATTTACCACACAACCGGGCTATGTTAAAATTTTCAATAACGAATCTTAAATGATGAGTTTGCTAATGATTTTGTTCATCTGTCAAAAATAAATACTCTACATCTGGTGTTCATAATGTTATTATAGATATCTAAAAACTACTATTTTTTTTAAACATGCAAGTTGATTAAATAAATTCATACCGAGATTTCTGTCTTTTTTATGTATTTATATCTATTTTTAGCTATCTAAACTAAAATATTTCCAAGAATGGAAACTGTAATAAAAGGGTTTTTACGACATCGATACGCTTTATTGTTTTATGGTGATGGATATAATAAATTGAATGTACCGTATTTTTCGGACCATAAGACGCACTTTTTACCCCCCAAAAATCAACTTAAAATTGGAGTGCGTTTTATGGTTCGAAGGTAACATTAAAATAAAATGAATATTTTATATATATATATATATATATATATATATATTCGATACCTAAACTCCAAAACCTCTCAACTGTAAAATTACAAATTTTGCAGGAGGGCCAAAATACGTTTTAACAAATAAGTCACAGCTGTTGATAAATAAGTCACAAATAATTCACAGCTGTTCATTAAAATGCCTTTAGAATTCACTTAACACTATAGAGTTTTCTTGTGAATCAATAGATCTCTATATACCTAACAAAATACAAAATGTTCATGTCTAAAAATCATGTGAGGTGCATCTGATGATCCGAAAAATACGGTAATTTGTAGTTGTTTTTCTTTTTAGGCATGTTTTCTTTGGCGTGTTTTCGCAATGAAAGCATTTAGTATAAATGATGTTCCACATTCGCCTTTAAGAAGAGAAATCAGACATGAAAAAATCTGTAATACTTTTTTTGTTACGTGCCAACACAAGGACAGAGACATTTATTTATATACCAGAGACGCGCAGTAGGTCAAATCTACGTTTACAGAATTCAAACCTACTCTATATAAAAATTTAGTTTTTGACACTTTAGAGATAAAAAATAAGACCTGTAAACCTGCAAAGAGTAATGGCGTCGGAGAGAGAAAAAAATACTGAACAATACCATGTAAGAAAGAAAAAAAGCTTCCTACTCTCTTTTCTTCTAGAAGTAATATACCTCTTTCAGTAATTGATATTTATTTAACTTTATTGTATCTTCTGTATTTATTTTCTCTTTTAAACAGCTGTTTTTAAAAATATGAGCTTTGAAATTGATGCAATTAGAACCGAGTTACTGCAAGAAATTATTTATAATTTCCATAATTTCGTTGTGCATTTGAAGTTTTTGCAGAGAATTACATGCTTGCATATTATTGCTATTACTTATGCATAGATAACCTTGATTCAGTGGTAAGATGGTATGATAACAAATTTTACGAAAAAAGAGTTAATTGCTTGAGTTTAGCTCCTAAATTTAGGAACTGTAACTGACTTAAAAAAATATTTTCCCGGATCTCCTGATACTTAAGGTTGCTGTGTTACTAACCCTTTTGGATTCGCTCCCCTTAGTGTTAACCTATGAAGAAAATTTGTCCAAGGACTGCTGACTTGGATTTAAAGATTTTTTTAAATTGTACTCCGTAATAGAGAAAGAAATTTTACACCTTGGGGCATTTTTCATTTTAAAATATGTTGTTGTTCCCAATCCCCTTGGTGTAGGAAAGCCTACACCAAATCCAAAGGACCTAGGTCCATGGCGAAGGGTTAGTAAGCAGCTTAACTTAAGACGAGGTACCACTAAGGCTGAAGTCTGACTTGATCTCGAAGAACATCAGTCGCGTAATTTTGAATCGAGTCAAGTGACGAGACCGGAACACTTGACCCAGCACTTCCAGTGGTATTTTGGGAACTTGGAAGACATTGCTGCTACGACAAAATTTTTTCCGTGCACCAGCAGTCATTAGTGTAGGGTGGGAATCCCAAATATCGCCCCTATGCCTAATATCGTCTACTCGTGTTTCCAAAGTACGATTCATGCTATGTATGAGAAAATGCAGTAATTTCTTATTTCTGGGTTTGTAATAACTGCGGCACTAGCAACAACGCTCTTATCACTGACAACAGAAACTATGTCGTCTGATGTTGTTTTGGCTGTTGTCTTCGCAAATTTTGGCTCCAAAGAATCGAGTGAATGACCAGGTAGGTTCATCCAAATTCTAATTTTGCTTATACCATTTGAAAACGCATTAAACAGAGAATCCAGAGGTGCTATTATTTTTGAAGAAAAAAAACTGCGTTTTAAACTTCGTTCTTAGCATGTTTGTGTTGACTGTGTTGTGTTCCTAATATCGCCTACCAGGCGATATTTGGAAAAGCTACTTTAATTAAAAACTAAATATTGCATTCTTGTTTCCTTTTTAATTTTAGTTATTTTATTACCCTTTTATTTTTTGTTGGAAGACTCTTGTCTAAGATGCCAAAGGAAATTAAAAATAGACAGACATGGAGTACGTCTTGTCTGTAGGCCGCCTGTCAGGCAGTTCTGAAAAAAGAAATGGGAACGTTAAAGGCTTCCAAGCAGTTTGGCATTCCAAGACCTACGATTCGTGAGTACATTAAAAAAGATGTGAATGAGAAAAATGATGGAACTGCGGAGGTTAGAATAGTGGTGAGAAAGAAACTTGGGAGAAAACCTGAACTGACGGATGATTTAGAAAAGGAGCAAGTTAACTACTGCAAGGAAATGGAATCCAATTTGTTTGGTTTGACTCGAAACGATGTTAAGCAGATAGCCTAGCAACTTGCCTTGAGAAACCCCTTCCTCACCCCTTCCCTGAAAAACAAACTCAGCTGGTTGAAAGTGAATGAATTCGTTTGTGAAAAGGAACGCTTCCCAATTGACAATGAGAACTCCACAGCCATTGTCAAGAGCCAGAATCCTAGGGTTCACTGAAGAAAACGTGAAATCCCTCTTCACAATTCTTAAAGCAGAACTTGAGAAAACTAAGTTCCACCCTACCAGAACTTTTAATGTTGACGAAACGGGAATTACAACTGTCCAAATTAAAAATGTACAGGTGATTTGCTCGAAAGGGAAATCAGATGTATACAAAATGTCATCAGCAGAGAGGGGGAAGCTGTGGTCAGGGGAGGCTCATGTGTACCTCCTGCTTCCATCGGAACCACAAATATTGTGATGCCAATGAAGAGAGCAGGAAATATATATGTTCCTTCTGTTTGAATGATTAAGTGGCCAAAATAGGTTTAAATTATTGGTATTACTTCTGTTTAACTTTTTCCACAATAGATTTTCTGTTCTTTGTTCTGTTTTTTTATTTGAGTTTTTCTTCTTTTCTTTTTTCCTCCACCCCCCTCATGCAACTCCCTCATTCAATCTTGCTCAGAAAGATTTTGCTAACAACACCTTTTAACAGGCGCTCCTAATTTTGCCTGGTAGGTGGTAATAGGAACAGAGGTAGGCGATATTAGGAACCGCTCTGGGGTTCACTGGAAATTTCAATTTTTCCAATTTAGCTACATAACTTAAACTGGCACTGGTTTTGGAGCTGGTTGATCTCATGATACCAAAGGAAATAGTTTTTAGGGATGTTCTTTGAGTTTCCAGCCTAATCAGAAATTAAAAAGTGGATTAAATGTTGAAAAAAAGTTAGAGTACGTGGTATTTGGGACACCTACCCTACACTTCGGTGGTTTTGTCAACGACGGGCATCGAACCAGCGACGTTAAAAGTGTAAATAAAATTTTAAAATTTAAATTATTTGCGAGGGAAAATCTGGTTTAGTGTGTTTTAAACGCTCATAAATTCCTTTGTGGGACAAAATTCATAAAATGAAACCTGTTGTAAAGTTCAGGCTATCTGAAAATACCATTTCTATTGGATTGTCAACAGTTATGTAGATGTAAATAGTAGGCAAACTTTCTCCAAAGGTTAACATTGAGCATTGCATTTTAATCTCTCCCCCATGTGTTTTAACTACCACAATTTATGGGTTATAGAAAGTTGGGGGTGATAATTACGTAAAGAACACTTCTCCAATACAACGATAAATTGTAGCAACCCTTTTTTAACTTAATGAAGTATTGAAGAAGTATTCTTTACGCACCACAAATATCTTCCTTGCGCTAAGTCATAAACTTTTCTATTTACTGGATGAAGTTCCCCACCCGCTCTGTCTCACCACTTCACCGTCATCTTGTGCACACGTAAATCTACCTACTGAGCATACGGACGAAAGCTTTTATCGTTTCACGCTCGCAGAGTAGAGCAAAAAATTGCAGAAGACTTTTCCCGATGGCTTTGATAGATAGGCACGTCAGCTTAAACACAAGTTAGCAAACAGTATAAGCAAAATAACCTAATACCATAGAAATTTATGTATCTAACAAGCATAAAAGAGGAAATATATAAGAGATACCTCTCCATTAAACTATTTTAGTTGATGAAAAATAAAATTTAAATCAATATTTCTGTTTAATATACTTTTTGAATTCTCTCATAAAAATCTAATATAAAAAGTATTAATTATATTTGATAATGAGTTAATTTCTAATGTAATTAACTTTTAAAGAACTCGGTTAAAAAAAAATAAAAGTTTTATATTTGCTTCTAAAAAGGTATGTACAGTAGGCAACAGTATAGTGCCGTTTAATGCATTCGTAACCAGGAAAGCACTAGACATTTACGCTCTAAAATTAATAACTACGGAAGTCATTAAGGAACGTTATAAGAAAGTACAGCGCATTTGCGATTCTGTGGGTGCAACTCTCACATTTTCGGCCAATACTCTGTATGACACACGAAATTTAAAAAAAGACCCTTTATTCTCCATTTATGAAATTTCAATCACCATACTTCAGTCCTAGGCTAACAAAAAGCAATTATTTTCTAGTAATGATTTATCCTCATGGGCCATCTACACACGAAAGAAAACTATCAGAGTTTCCGTTCAAACTCTAATCCTGCATTGAGAAATAAAATACATTTTCATAAAAATAACATGAATATAAACGTTTTTCTGGATTTGTCATTTAATGAAATTTAAGGAAAATTAGTTTTTGCATAAAATGTTTTTAAAAACAGATTTTGTTGAATAGCTCAAATATGTTATGCATTACATTTAATTTCTATTTAATAAGTTTATGGGCAAATAAATAAATATTATATACTGCTCTTTTTTCATTATTTTTCATGGAGGACTGACTCTGAAATATTTTCAGATGCTGTCTCATACATCTACTTCGTCATCTTGAATATTAAAAAAAGATAATGATGTTTCTGAACATAAATGTGCATAAGAATGATTTGAATCATTAAGTATTCAATTGACACTTTGCACTCCCCGAGGAAATTCTAAAATTTTCAGACTCATCTCTAGAAACTTTAATATCCCCCTTCTCCCAAAGTTCAGACTTAACCCCTTACGTACTTAGATGGACATTTAAGAATATAGTGCCAAAAATTTTTCTCAATTAGTAAGGGGTTAATAATAAAGGATTAAATATTTTTATCATTTATGAAATAAGTCAAAATCACATATTGCATTCAGTAAGAGATAAGTCAAAATTAGACTCGCGCAACATCTATAAATGAATAAAGGTAAAATTACAGCCTTATTTAGAATTCCTGCCTAAAATATCGTATGTCATTCGAGATTTCTCTTAACTTTTATGTTTATTGTCACGTAGCCATATTTAGCTTTTAATTCTAGGCACACATCTAAAGAAAAGATCACTATGTAGTACATATCAGTGGCACAAACATTATGTGCATTTGAGGAATGTAATCGATTTTTTTTGGTCTGCGTATGACTGTGGTTAGAGAAGCTACGAGGCAAAGGAAGACTAAAAATTAGCTACATTTTCGACAATATATGCTATAGAAAAATGTAATTTAATATATTAGAGTCGGGGCTTCTCAGATGAACACGGATTATATCTTTTGTGACGGTAGAAATTTTCAAACATGCATATAAATCACAGGCTTGCAACCAAAAAAGTGTTTAGAAACCAATAGCTGATACTAATAGATTTTTGGGCGCGATTTCAGGAAAAATACTAAAAAAATTGCATGATGTACCATTTTTTTAAAAAATTGAAAAAATTGAAAATTTACAAATTGAAAATTTTGATTTTCGTAGCCACCAATCGATTGTGTTAATTAAGGAAGGGGATGAACTTATAGTTTCATAAGTCGTAATTACTGGAGAAAACTGGAGATTTTTCTGTCTCTGGTGCGAAAAAAAACGGAAAAAAGAAACAATCTAAAGAATCTGCCGAGCTCTTAGGCTCTAAGCTAAAGCAAAAGAATTTATTGTCACCTGGTACCTCTTTCTCATGGTTCAGAAAAAGAGAAATAGATTTCCTTCCATACTTTTCTCGAGATAGTGGCTTGGTTTACTGTGGCAATGTCCCTGGATTGATGGAGGATTTTAATATACAGTATGACGTGAACGAGTGGAGGCTCTTTATTGACTCCTCAAAAAGAAGCCTCAAAGCAGTGCTTCTTAATGGCAGCAAGTATGCTTCAGTGCCATTAGGGCATTCTGTGTACCTGAAAGAATCTTACGAGAATTTAGCTTTAATTCTCATCCATTTGAAATATAAAGAACATGGATGGATGATATGCGGATATCTAAAAGTGCTTTCCATGCTTCTTGGACAACAAGCAGGAAACACCAAGTACCCTTGCGAATGGGACAGTCGGGATAGAAAGAATCATTGGATCAAAAAGGAGTGGCCGCAAAGGAAAGCATTAACACCTGGAAACAAAAATATAGTAAAGGAAAGTTTGGTTGATACCAGGAAAGTCATGTTGCCTCCACTTCACATCAAGCTTGGCTTGATGAAACAATTTGTTAAATCTCTATCAAAAGAAGGAGAGTGCTTTAAATACCTAGGCAACAGTTTTCCAGGACTGTCGGAGGCAAAAATAAAGGAAGGTGTTTTCGTAGGTCCAGATATTCGGAAACTTTTTAAAGACGAAGTGTTTGAAACTAAAATGCTTTCGAGGGAAAAAGAGGCCTTGAGGGCTTTCAAGAAAGTCGTCACAAAATTCCTCGGGAACGTTAAGGACCCCAACTATAAATCTATCGTGGAAAACATATTAATGAAATTCAAAGACTTGGGTTGTCCAATGAGTTAGGAAGTGCATTTTTTAAATTCGCATTTGGACTACTTTCCCTTTTTGGTGCAGTTAGTGATCTTGGTGCAATAAGTGAAGAACAGGGTCAAAGATTTCAACAGGATATCAAAGAGATGGAGCTTAGATACCAAGGTAGATGGAAAGTCAATATGATGGGGATTACTGTTGGATGCTACATGGAGAAGTCCCGCGTACTAACTACAACAGACTAAATGCCAAAACGAGCTTTCAGGGTAAAAGGAAAAGAAAGCATTAAGGATATATGAATCCAGGATGTATTAAACAATGGCTACTATTAAATTTTCTAATTAATATACTTTCTAATTAATATATATTTAGCAAATCTTTTTCAATTGTTTGATATATTAATTCATTCGTAAATAAAACTCTTAAAAATATTTTGAAAAGACCTTCTCCCCAGAATATGTACAGTAGGCTTTCTTGTCCATATATTCAAGCCCATTTTGTGAAAAATCCTTATGTGATTGAGAAAAATGGATGTCATACTTGAAATCAGCACACCAAATAATATAAAATTCAGCCACTGAACTGTTGCCGACATTTGGCACAGTGGCAACATTGCAAACACTTTTCTATGATTCAAATTTTGCAGGCCTGTGATAATTGGTGATGTTTATTGAAAACCTGGCAATAATTGAAACTGAGCTTAAACTTTTGAAAATCGATGATAAAAACACAAAAGGCGGTGACTTTTGGCTGGTCTCTGATACAAAGTTCACCATTTATTTTAAAAATACTTTACAAGCTTTCTTTCCGAAAATTCTTTTATAAATATCTGAGAATTTATGTTTTGAGTATGAAAATTTACGTTTAGCAGAGCTTACCTTTTTATTCTCTCATGAGGTATTGAAACTTATTATAAAATTCTCTATTTTCTTAAAGAAATTAAAATATTTTGTCCGGAGACAAAATGGAGAGGATAAACTTTAAATACTTTGAAAAGTAAAGATGAAACAAAAATCAAACATTGACTCCAGAATACTGCAGGAAAAATTTTTGGAGATGGTTTTAAATCGAAATTTGTGCGATGACTATTTTTCAGAAAATTGCGTAATCGAAAATTCTGAAGAACATTTTATTATTTTACTTCTTATTCATTTCTTTACATCTCAACTCATGTTTCTGCTAGGTCTTTGATTCCATCTTCGTCCTCCATATATTTAAATTATCTTTTCTTTAAGGGAGAATTTTAGGGAGACACTAGAAAGGATTGGCTTGGTCCAAATGGTTCCCTCTTGCCTTTCAGGTACCTCTCAGGGCTTGGGTTCAGGTAGACTTAAGACTTTTATGAATATAAAAGTCATATCAGAAATTATTGAGCTTATCTTTCCTAACACGATAAACGTGGCACAGAGATACATCAAACTATTTTTTTATACGGCATCTTTACGATAAACCGTATAATTTGTTAAAATCAAATAATCATTACCTCCAAATCTTCTTAAAATTAAAAAAGGGAGTTAGAAATAGAAAATTATCACTATACGTGCAGCTTAGCAGCTTAGCTTGGAGTTTTTGAAGCAAATGTATTTCAAGTACATTCAGTGTTTGCTTTTGTCTTTTATAACAACAACTCGGAAAAAATTGTTTCCGCCTATAATTATATTGATACAAAATTTAATACTTATAATTTCTATGTTCAAACAAATAATTAAAGACAAATTATATAAAATTATTAAAGACAAATAATATCTGGGTTTACAGTGACAAGAATGTCAAGTCCAAAATCGTAGTTTTGAGAGAAAAGGGATTGAAAAAAAATGGGTTTTGCAAAGTCAGTTTTTTAAAGTTTAATTTTTAATTATTTTTTTAAAGTAAATTTTTCCAATTTTATTTTTGTTGAGTAAAGAGTGTTAAGGCCTTGTTTGGGACAAAACCCCTTTAACACTAACATGTTTGTGTTTTGTTTCACATACCCCAAATTTTCCCTGACAAATAAAAATATTTAGGAGTGGAATTGGACTTAGCTCTCTGTACCCTGCAATAGCCCTTGGTTTTTCAAACATGCCTGGTTTGATAACTCATTTTAGCCTATTTTGGACTTAGCACCGTTTTCACAGATATAAGAACGCAGATATAAGATTGTCTTTAAATTCGAAATAAAAACTGCCTAGCATCCAGGATTAAAATCAGTTCAACAATAATTTAACATCAAGTCTTCATAGAAATAGATATATACAAAAAAAACCCACATAAATAGCGTATCAAGGACTTTCATAGCAAAATCGATAAGTTTCAAATTTTTTTTGTGTTTTTCAAATATTCGAATTTGAACGGTATTTGGACCAAACTAATTTTGGAAGAAAGCTATTTATTAATCTTTGAAATTAGTTTGCTAACTGTAAGTATGTATGCATCTGTATATATCCATTATAACATTCGTCAAACTATTATCGACCATCAATGGAAAAATTATGTATTCAGTTTCTAGCAGACATTGAGCTTTCAGAATTCTATAATGTTCTAAAGTTAACCGAATTATTTATTTCCGTCGAATATCACAGTTAAAACCTTCGAAAAATTTGTAGAAAAGACTGAGCAAAATATCACCAACCAAGAATATTGTATTATTAATTTTAAATTTAAGATTTAATTGAACTGATAACCGTTATCAATATTAACAGAAGACGTGACGAGAAACTGAATCATTTTTGCCTATGAAAGCAGTAAAAAATTGTTTACATACATCAGAATACATTATGAAATTAGGTATATCAAATGTATCTGTTTAAAAGTATAATTATCTCTGAACAATGAATGCTGTATAACATTAACAGAGAAAAACTACTCTTGAGGATAAATAGTGTTTCTTCATTTTCATACTCATTAGATAAACTGGTTCATTTCATTAAACTCATTAAGTATCGGCTTCGTCTGTAGTTGAAGCCATTGTTAAGTAGTTTGATAAAATCTTTAGTTGAAAAAAAATTATTTATATGTTTATTTTATTTCATTATACTATACATTTGAAACGGATCTGAGGATTTAATGCTTAAGAATATTGTTCATTAGAAAATCTGACAACAGAGTAGAAATGGACGCAACAATTTTTTTTAAACTTTTTTGAAGAAAACGTAATACTGAATGCTGAATCGAAAGAAATGTGTGTCTTTTATGCCAGTGAAATAATATTAAATTTAATTTTTTATAATTTTTTAAGCCAACTGTCTGGATACAGACTATCCTTATCGATCCCTTTTAACAGTTTTTCAGTATGAGTTTAAAATTCTTGCTCTTTTGACCACTAAGGTAAAAAATAAAGCTTAATATTCATAACAATTTTGCTTATTTGATCATCTGAAGTTTAAAAAAAATCATGTTGAACCTGACCGTCGACAGTCACTTGTGGCTCGGTTGAAAGTTTCTTTTAACATAAGGCAAAATATCGCAAGATTTCATTAATAACTTTTCTGCTTCCAAGATGGTAAGTGGAGGGGTGTGGAGATCAGATACTTTTGGAAACGATGCTAGATATTTTCGTTTGGGTTGAAGTTGAGTGAGTTCATAGCCTAATATAAACATAAATCTAAACCCCAGAAGAAAAGTAGTAAGTAATCAATAAACGAAGCTGAGAGGATGAAAATTATCGGCCATTAGATCGAACGAGATTCCACGTTATCTCTAAGCAACAAAGTTATCGATCAAAAATATCTCCTCGATAGCTATGAATAATCAAATTTTGTCACTATATCCCGGTGATGGCATGGTGCTGAGTAATGCCTTTAACAAAATCCAGCGTAGATAAAGATACCCTTACTACTTACACGTGCAAAACTCTTTTAGTGATGTACGATGCTACGACTCTTTTATGCGGTTTCAGAGATATAATTTTGCGTAAATTGCAGACTCCAGTATGAAATATCCTCCTTGTATTTTGCACCAAGATAAGTTTAAAAATCCTGGGACTGCAAGGCGGATTAAATTTTAGAATGAATGCACCGACTTCTAGAAATTCAGTACAGAACCAGAATTATGATTTGGATATTTTCAACTCTTAAGTTAGCCGAAGAAAGTTGAACTTAAAATTGTTTTCTTATGTTTGAAAACCAGCCAATCGTACAAGATCTGAAACACAAACAAAGAAAATTAATGAAACTAATTTTGAAGAAGAGTTGGATATATATCTTACACATATTCATACGTCCAAACTACTGAGGAGAGAACGATACGACGTGGTGTGTTATTCGTGACATTGTGGAGTTTAACATTATTTTACTAAAAATAACTCTGTACGTAACCCGATAAATTTCTCTTATGTGTAGTTTAGGAAAGTCGAGAAAGTCATGACGTCAGACATATTAAACAAGACAATTCAAAATGTATCTGATATTCTTTCTCCTTAGAAATCCATTGAGAAATTTAGACACTGCAAGGAGAGAAATGACAAAATGAAAGGCCATGCTAGTTATCGTGGAATCTGAGTAACAAAGGTTCAAATACTTTTTCATGATTTCCAGATTACGGAACATTATATTTTTAAAAAGTTGACCGATTCAAGTAATTAATATAGTTTCCAGCTGTGCTATAAGTGAAAACAGGCTTTATGTCAGTGATCTTTCAGTCAAATTTTTCAAGATAGTCTCAAAAGACTTAGATATTTCTCAGTAGTGTACTAGGCATTATACTGACGCAATATCGGAAATCAATATCAATTGCTTTAATATGTGTTTATTTAATTTCAAATTCCAAAAATTTCTCTACAATAAAGGAGAGGGTTGAAAATGCAAAGTTCAGATTGTAAAAATCTGAATTTCTACTGCATTTTGACTCGACTTTTCCTCGATCAAAGAGCAAAACGGGAAGTTACTTGTTTACTTCATAGTTGCAATGAACTCTTTAAAATTACTTTTTGAGATCTTCGGAAGTGCTACAACAACACATGTTCTCTTTATTAGAATATTAGTTGCTGAGTGAATAGAGTTTGTCGTGAATGAGGCTATCATGCTCTGAAGTTATCGTGACCCGAAAATGGCCAATAGCTACTTGAACTGGAAACGATCACCTGAAATAAAGATCTATGAGCCACTTCAGTTGAAAGGAGAGGGGGGATTCGCTCCTCTTCGTTATTAGCAATTGCCTTCCACACGGCACTCTTGCTGATTGATGAAGAAGCGTGCTCGTGTTTTGACTTATATGGGATCTATCACGCAACAATTTTTTTTTCTTTTTTTGGTGCTTTTTATCACATTTGGAAGTGTGAATGTTCTTTAAACACCTGGTTTGCAAGTTGCGGAATGACAGGAGTATAAATACAAGATATTCGTGAGGTGGAAAATATCTAAATTAGTTCGTGAAAATAAAGAAGCTTGTTTTTTAAAAAAAAAATCTGGTGAAGATTTAGTATTGTTAATACAGAATTTTTAACGAGAACAAATATTTAAAAACCTTTATACATCGATGATAAATATCCTTCGCAAAAGTAAAAAAATAAAGAGAAAAGTCAGCTTCATTAAAAGTAAGTCACTAAATGACTACTCAAAATAATTCGAAAATATATAAGAAAAGGGCTAATGGAGCCAAAGGGTACTGAAGGGCATACTCTTTTTCAAGTTAAAATAAAAAAGGAAATGTGCAACAGTTAACTGCCATCTTTATGACCTTAAAGGTTGAGCTATGCCTTATCAGAAATGCCTGCTATCACCAGAGCCATGGATTCAGATTTTCCGGTATTTCGAACATTAGCAAGCTTGTAATAAATTATCTTGGGTGTGGGACACAAATTTGAACAAATTTCTTTTATGTTCTTTCTGTTCCTTTTGCACGCAGTCTA
The DNA here is from genome assembly GCA_907164885.2 of Dolomedes plantarius. Lineage (NCBI taxonomy): Eukaryota > Metazoa > Arthropoda > Arachnida > Araneae > Dolomedidae > Dolomedes > Dolomedes plantarius. The sequence goes on along the minus strand of OU015491.1, from coordinate 91,345,193 downwards.
GAGGTTATTTATATATTAAAAATGCATTTGTGCGCGTATTAAATTTTGTGAGTACTGAGCCAAAGAGGTAAGGTTTCACAGCCCTAGTCACCTTTTAATCTGTGGATATTTGACTCTGAAATCCTGAATTCCTTCTAAATTTATGGGCTACTGATGAAAAATCTTTTTACTCTAATTCACACTTAATTATTAAACTGTCAAATATATGGCATACAATTCATTGAGTCTAATAGGGAAGAGGAAAACTCTGTCCGTAGAGGAAAACTCATCAGAGGAGATCGTTGTGCCCTGAACATTGGAGCAGACTTCAAAGGTCATGGTTTTTGATAGATTAATTACTGTGGGCTAAGCCTCATCTAACAAAAAGAACCACCCATACTAAAACCAGGACTTAATACATACTAAATGCAGAACTTAACAATTTAAAGAACCTAACCCGGCAAAAACTATTTTGCTCGCTATCACTCACTCGAAACACGTTTATCATACTAATCATACGTTTGTCACACGTCTAAGAGAAACAAACGGGCCTATCACCCCAAAGAACAACTTTCCTGACATACCGTTTAGGACAACAAGCAATCCTACATTGCATATTTTAGAACAACACCACAGTACTATGTTTCATAAGAAAAGGGCAAACAGAGGTGTCTTGATAGATAACTGCTATTTTTCGGCACTTGTTTCATATTGTGTGGCAATCGATTTTATGGACATCACCGAATATCTAAGAGCCCTCAGGGTAAAGGTTGATCGGTGTTTGAACACCTCGATCATCTCTTGCCTCTCTAGCTTGAGGCGAAAGGAGTGTAGATTCTGGTCTTTCGAAAGTTGGTGATGAAGTTAAACTTGGAAGCAGAAAACTTAAGTGACACAAGGGATGTTACTTTAGAGAGTTAACTATCATTACCTTTTTTTATCTCATTATCAGTGTATTTTGCATAAAATAAACTTACTTTATTTCATACAAAACCACATATTTATTTAAGAAAAGTAATCATGTTCCCTCGACATCTGTGATCACAGTCAGTAAAAAAAATTATATTTAAAAATTGGGTAGAACATCTAACTTTGGAACAACTTGTGTAAGTTAAAATCAGCTTTGAGTTTGTTACTTGCACATTCAGGTATATTTCATTCAGGTAATTTAACATAAGAAAATTTCATTATTCGTGAAAAAAATTCCTTTAAAATATATGCTTATTTATAATATAAAATACACATTTAAATAAGGCAATCAATGATATTAGTACTACTATTGAGAGCCTTATTTAAATATGACAGATCAGGTATGAGTATCATTTAATTACAGCCTTATCTGATAAAACGAAGCGAGCTTAATTTTTTTCTAATGCGGCGGCACTTATCGTGAGATATTCGCACAATATACCGCTGAGATCGTTAACTACTACTTATCTGGGAGAGCGCCAGCTAATTAGTACGAGAGTGAGCAGTATTAGTGCGCAGGTGAGCACCCCAAGGGGGACATTTGGGGGCTCGCACCTCTCCCGTCCACTGATATGGTGGAAGGACTTAATGTTTCCATATCCAGCCTAGACACGGAATTATTGAATAACGTTCGTCGGGATTCGAACTGAGGATCCCCAGTCCGAAGACCAACGCGCTACCACTAAGCTACTTCGGGCCTTTTAAAAATATTGAGCCTGCATATAATAAAGTATTTAGCATACAGATAAATGCTAACTTACTTTCCGCCTAACTGTTATCTTTTGAATGATATACTTGAGTAACCAATGATAAGGGATGCTTACTTCAAGAAATCACTAATATCCCAGAATGCTCTCTCCCTTTTCTCAAAACTTTTTTTCTCTCGAAATGATTGCTGCACAGCCAGCATGCGATCCTGAGTTCCAGAAGCGAGATCTCGTTCGATGGACGCTAATATTTTTTAAAAATAAATACTAGTTCAACATACAGATACAGCTTTCAAAATGAACTCGAAGAGTTTCTTCTTTATGCTAAAGCATTCTCAGTATGCTAAAAGTAATCATTGAGACGTGTTTATGCTTTCCTCTTAAAGTAACGCCCCTAAAAAATCGTCTTCGTCGATCATTAGCGGATTCTCATAGCCCTTTTCCCCCCCTTCTCTGTACATTTTAGCTGCCACAGTTTGTTTGTTTTCTCCTTCGGTTAATTGTTTCCCCTTTGTCTGGATCAATTCTCAACACCGATGAATCCGGTTCAAGGCAATTTTTGCAACCATCCAACCAATCAAACTTTTTTTCCAGGCAGAATTCGTAATCAGGAGGACAAATTTCTGTTGTATTGAAGGAAAAATCAAATTCCCAAACAACAAAAATTTTGCTTTTTTAATGATCACGTCAGTCTCCGAAACCGTTCCCAGAAATTCGGGTATTATCGTGTTTTACTGAAAAGAAAAGCAATTTTCAAGGGCAATGTTCTATGTGCGGGTATAGAACTGGATACAGAGCGAGGGGTATCATTTCTTTCTTTCTTCTTAAAAAAAAAGTTTGCAAGGATATTTTAGCAAAGATATAATAGCAACTTTTTACAGCACGCTTTCATAGTGCTCAATGTATTGAATACGTTTATGAAATCTGATGATTGGATGAAATGTGTAAAAAGCTGATTAGTACTATTTGCAATGCCGAATTTAAAACACTGGACACATACCAGTCATATCATCATAATTATTTAGTTAATTAAAGCAGTTGGTGTGGGCAGTTTCAAAACCTTACCCACTGTAAGAGGTTTTTTTTGGTAAATTGTAGTTATCTGCAAAAGTTTTTTTTTACATGTTTTAAGATTAAATTTCTTGAGAAAATAGAGAGTTTCGCTACATAATTCGCTGCACCTACATACAGAAGTTCCACCTTAATCAGATTCCATTGATAACTATTTTTTTTAATGTTTTGATACGGATAGTTTTTAAAACTCCAAGCCTCAATTGTACTTTATGTTACATCTAGTAAAACTAACCAATACTAACTATTTATTAGATGACTTAATTTGTTATAGACCTTTAATTTCTCTTATATGAAATGCCAAGAACGAGAGAGTATATCAAATTATGGAATGTTTACAAATAAACTAGGAAAAGTAAGTCTAAATAAGAAATCGATAAATGTATCTTATAGACCTTGAACAGATTGTCTGAAGATAATTTTTACCACCTTTTTAATTATTTTGCACTCTAAACAAATTAGCATACGCCAAACCTTCAGAAATACTAAGGTGTTGCAACAAGGTAAAAGTTCAAATTGCATTGGAAATTGGTTGTTTAGCATCATCATACTATTTTGTTTGGACAACTTTCACTCACCAATGTCACGTTTCTGTAACGACTTGACTTCCTATGCTATAAAAAATGCTGCTGTTCTTTGAAGCTCACAATGGTTAGTAACGAAACAGCTACATCTGAACATAAGATACCTGTATTAACGAGTGAAAATTTTTTCACTATGACATCATGTCATCGCTCAAAAAGTTTCGGATTTTAGATTATTTCAGACATAGAATTTTCAGGTAAGAGACAGTCTGTATGAGTCTAAAATTCTACCTAAAAATAACATCAAAGCATATGGGAGAAGATAAAAACTTGATGTTCGTCACCTGATATATTCCATCATTATATTTGCAATATACCCACGGTTGGTTGGTTGGTTGGGCTTAGGGTGCTACCGTCATTTGTTGTTATTCGAGAGGCCAACTTTTTTGAAAAGGGAATGATATTTTCCGTTTCTTGCCTTTGAGTCTTCATTCTGAATGGAACCTGATCAATACATTAAGATGATTCGAAAACCAGCGTGCTTGATGTTTGATCGTTCAGTTTTTGGGTGTTAAAGTGATCTCCTTAAAATTTTATCCATTGTGCGATATCTTATGAACACTTTCCAACACAGAGACTGAAGAATACTGAATGAATGAGTGGATAAAGAAAATGACAATTTGAGCTGCATGAAAACGTCTGTTGACGGAGTTGTATTATTATAGAAGCTGCCACTAAAATGGCTGCTTTTCGAGTAGTTTACATATTTTTGAAAGAAATTTAAATGAAATAAAATTCTGGAATGAAGCCGAATATATACATAAATATTATATGACACAATTTGCTTTAACAGATGAGTTTTCCTTTAAAAATATTTTATACAGTATGCTCTTTATATTGTTAGAGTAATTATGAAAGGTTATTACTTTCACTTAAAGGGTGAAAGTGAATAAGATTTAGAGGACCAAATATATACCAAAATCATGCGTAAAGATTTGTTAGGCTGATTTCATACCCTGAAGTGAGGAATCCCCTGAAATTGCATGGAAAACTGAACCCATATATTGAACAGAACTGAAACCGTTAGAATAAAGCGTGTGTAAACAAATTCATTTTTATGTTTAAAAATCAGGAAATCTTTCAAAAGATGAAATTCATTACAATGTAATAATTTTTAATGATTTAAATTGGCATTAAACATTTTAGTGAAAAATCAAACATTATTGGCCTCAAAATAAATTCATTTTTTTTAAAATTCGGTTATAAGGTAGAAATAATCAAATTAATGGGAAACTTTAAGGATATTTACAGTAAGTATAAACAACTTACCAAACTCTCTTTCAGAACAGTTATTGCTAGTAAAAACGAAGAAATGTAAAATATTGATCAATAAAATTGTTTAAAATGTCTTAATTAAAATAACAGTCTGATTTGGAAAATTTGAAACTAATATTCTTTGAAGTAAAGAAATTTGTATGTAATAATTAAACGCGTTATTATAACAAGTATTTAAAAATGGAAATTGTATTAAAAATGTTTTGGTAAAGAATGCTATTTGATAAATGTAAACTTTATTCATTATATTTCTTGTACTCATTTTTAATCTGCATAAGTGAATCTAATTTGTTCATTACGTAAAACTAAAAGCAACAATTAGTGAATACACTAAAAGAATGCCTTAAGTAGAATATTAAAAACCCTTTCTCGATTCCCATACCATTTTGCATTTAATGAACCTCACTACGGTAACAGCTAGTCTTTCGAAAAATAATACACACAATATTTACACAAGTTTGTTGTAGACTGTAAATTATACCATTGCAGTAGCGGTACGGTAGTAAAACACACAAAAATATAAACAGATTTGTAAGGCGAAAAGGTAAGAGTTTGCTGTAAAAAAATTGTAAGTTCATAACTTGGTTGTGATCTTAATGATGTTGAATTGACCCACTTGAATGTGCTTACGAGAAAAAGTTTCGATGAGAGAGAAAATCAAAATATATGTTTCAGATAGAAGTGATTAGATTTTGAAGATTCTACAAAGGCCTCTGCATTATTTTAATGATATTACCGTTGTTCCCAATGTCCCCTGGTAGGAAGCTCCAGACCAGGTCCATACAGGCCTCGGGTTGAGTAGAGTGGCTCCGGTTCATAATAGCACCACAAGGGTCGGAGTTCGTGTTGGCTAGGTGCCACGATCATTTTCACCGAGCTCTCCCAGGGGCGACACCTGGGGGATCATACCTCCCCCACCTACTGACTTCGTAGAAGGACTTTCCGGTCTACGGATTTAACGTGCTCATATCCGACCTAGAGACGAAGGTATTGAACGGTGCTTGTCGAGATTAGATCTGAGCACCCTCAGTACCGAAAGCCGAAGTGCTACCGATAGGCTACCACGGGCCCTTAATGATATTACTTTCAAGCCAGTTAAGCGGAATGAAGTTAGTCAAGTCATCGAGAAAAATAAACATAAGGATTAGGATCATATCAAAATCATCACTAAAATTCTGTACGTCAGAGGTAAACTATCATATGTGCAAAATTCCAATAATACAGGAGAGCTTTTCAGGACAGCTTTGTGATTGTTTACCTCTCATCAGGACTTACATATGCGATAGTTTATAAGTCCATATTTAACCCACCATCTCATTTTGCATATATGACAGTTTTCCTCAAAGAAGCTCTATCCAAAAGGAGTCATTTAAATAAAAATATCAAAAAGGAAAAATATGCACTTATGATAGTTTACCTCTGACGTACAGAATTATAGGAAACAATCGGGAAAAATAAACAGAAGGATTAGGATCATATCAAAATCATCAGTAAAATTATAGGCAACAATGGGGAAAGTAAACAGAAGGATTAGGATAATATCAAAATCATCAGTAAAATTATATACAACAATGGAGAAAAATAAACAGAAGGATTAGGATCATATAAAAATCATTACTAAAATTTCAGGCAACAATGGGAAAAAATAAACAGAAGGATTAGGATCATATCAAAATCATCTCTAAAATTATAGGCAACAATGTGGGAAAATAAACAGAAGGATTAGGATCATATCATAATGATCACTAAAATTATAGGCACCAAATGATTTAGAAAATTTTAATTTCAGCCACACGGTTTATAAGATATCAACACCAACTTTAAATTTCTAGCGGAAAGAAGCGGATTCCCCAACCCCTTCTCATAAGATTCGAAAAAATTCTTCAATTAAATTTCAGTTCTCCTCACCTTTTGGAGGGAATTAATGGACCCGTAAACTAGCATTTCAGGTACATATGGAGTTTTTTTTATAATCTCGCACTTCTGCGATTATAGGGCCCAGGATCAGACGGATTCAGTTCCGACAAACGAATTATACCAAGCTTTAAGCATGTAGCTTCCTAAAAAACCTCCACTTTCTCCACATTAAGACACGACTAGGGTTTCAGTGACTGTTTATGTAAGGGACAGATAATCTTAATGTATATATATATATATATATATATATATATATATATATATATATATGAATTAATTTACCACCCATGGAAACAAGCCGTAAGTTTTCAAGCTATCTCTCTCACCCAAAATACTTCGTGATATATGCTTTTAGCACATTTTTAGGATTTTCTATGAAAAAGTCTATTTGAAGACATTCTTTCTAAGTAAGGTGGATGAAAAAACTGCAAATAGGATGGTAATGACCTGAATACTGAGTTAAAAAATTCAGTAAAAAAATTTTTTTAATGTGCTATTGGAAAATATGATGAAAAAGATATACCTTATCAGTTTACAAGGAAGATAAAATTTATAGCTTTTTCTACAAGCATAAAATTTTAATTAGTATTCTTGCTTTAGACTTAATACTTGTAGAAAAAACTTAGTACTCACATTACTACTTGTACTAAGTTTAAAGTATTCTCATTAGTATTTAAAATTCAAATGAACCATCCTAAGAAATAATCTAAAGATGTTTTCGATACCATTAAAATTCAAAATAAATTAGTTTAATATCCTTCCTGTAACAGATGCCTGCGATGTGCGTTTGTAAAACTTACTTTTTTCATTAAATTTTTATTCTGTTATTTCTCTAAATTAGCTATCTAATAGCATTAAAAATTGAGTGAAAAATTAATAGAAAATAGACTCTCAAAAGTTCAGATGTAAATGAATATTTAATACGATACAAAAAATAAAATAAATAAACGACCCCATAAATTAAATAATTTTCAAAACCTAAGATCTAAACATCTAGAGGAATAGTTAAACTGCTATGAAAGAAATAACTAACAGTTGCAGATTTTTTTCTCTTTTGTTCCACGGAGATGATCATTACTGTAGCCTGTTTGTGAATTCAAACTTCTTTTTTCCTAACCCCAACTGTGAATCATTCTCTTCTATTCATTTTCAAAGATTATCCTTTATCTTTTATCACATTTTTTTTTTCATAAGAAGCGAAATATTGTTACCTACAATTTGTTATCCACCCTTTATTTACAGGTAAAGCTGAACAATTAAGCTTCAGTAAGTCGAATCTAAACGATTTTCTCGCCATTCAGAGAGAAAATTAATCCAGTAAAGAGAAAAAAGAACGAAATATAAAGCTGGATCACTTAGCCTTAAACACCTATTTGTGCTACTTCATTACTAAACTCAAGTATAGTTTTGAGGTCCATTTGGACCTCTATTTATACGCCCATATTAATCATGGCGAGTGATTCTTTAGAAATATGGCCCACATTATGTGCCAATTACCGTGTTGGAATCACAGTGTCGAAATTGGCGTCGATTCGTCATAATCAGTGCTGAAGGGAAAATAGATAACCAGGCGCGTATCGAGAGGTAATTACTTTTTTCGGGACAAGCAGTTATGCATATGGGTCAGGAATGAAACGGATTGATTTCAGAATAGGTGATTGGAAATAGATACTATAAATAATTCATACATGTTGAAATTTTTTGTCTTCATTGTCTAGGTCATGAAGGCCGAACATAAATTTATTTGAATTGTAATTGTTGACGGAATTTTCAACGTTTATCATCTAGTGTTTAACCTGTTCGTAAATTATCAATTTTTTAGGGATTATTTTTCTGCTGAGGAATTCGTAATACAATTTTTAATATTATTGACTGAAATCATAATACATATTTTGTAACATTCTGGTTGGGCTAGAGACCTCCGACAGCTACGGACTCCCGACTATATTCTGACGGACCTATTAAGGTACACCGTTTTAGAATCACTTAGCATTTTTCACCACTAGGTCAACATTTTGCAATCTTTGTTTGTTGCTCTTATGAGTATTGTTTGTGAGCATATCATATTGATTCTGAATGGTTGAAATAATAGGGAAAGCAATCTAATGAATGCAGATTTTTAACTACACTTAAAAATAACAATTACTAATGAGGGGAAGATTTTGAAGGGTAATTAAGGGTTATACTAGCAAACAATTTTAAGATCTCTGTTCTCCTAAAAAGTTTAATCCCGATATCCCGAAGAGGAGTGGCTTTGTGGGTTTACTGACGACTCCAAATATGCAGACTTTATTAATGATGGTGCAGGTGTCCAATGGGTGCAGGTTCTTTTTTCATTTTATGCTCCTGTAAGGACACATAAAACAGCCTTAAAACACTTAAAACAACCTTTGATGGGAGACTATGGCAATTCATATTGATTCGGACCAACTTTTATTCCAGAGGAATAATCTCTCTAAAGTGGTCATCCTGGGCGACTCTAGGGCAGTTCTTCACACCATCGGATCCTTTGACAAACTCCACAGTAATGGTAAGGAGATAGCTCTGCAGTGGATACCATGTCATTGAGGCATCCGGGACTACGAGCTAGCCGACGTCCTGGCTAAGAAGGGTGACTTTGTCCTTCAAACATCTGATACTGAGATCTCTTGCAACTCACCGAAGTTTCTCGTAAGCAACTTCAGTGAGTTGCAAGAGATCCTCCCTGTTACAAGAACTGTTCGAAAGAAATTTTTAAAAAGATTTCGTGGAACAAAACTTTGGATATCCCAGAGTGGCCGAGGCAGAAAGTTTATGCCTTGTTTCGACTAATGACGGGGCATAATTGCCTATTGAAAAATCTCTGCCTTATAAAAATTGTCTCGAGCCCTTTTGCAAGCTTTGTAATCATCTGGAGGACATGGAGTTTACCTTTATACTGAGTTGCCCCGCTCTACCTCCAGCTCCAGTATGGGTGAAGTATTTGGAGGCTAGGAAACTTTTGGGTTCGTGGATGTTTTAAATCTCTTTTGCTTGTTTGTTCTTGTTTTCATTTTTATATTTTCTTGTAACCCACCATTGGGAAAAAAACATTAATAGCAAATATTATATAAACATTTTCAAGCCTATGACAATGAGACTGTGTTAAAATGTTCAATTTTTGACTGGAAATTATAAATATTCGGTAATTGTAAGATAATCACTTCGGTATGGTTGCAGTTTTTTCTTGTGTGTGTATATCATTAGTGAATCGAGAGAGAGATAATTTTTTTTTGCACAATTATACGTCAGGTAACCTCTCTTTACTTTTTAACTCTCTAAAATTTAAAAATCTCCAAACATGTTGATATCATGGATAGTAATTAGAAATATAGAATTCATAGTTAAAAAAATTATACTCGTAACTTATAATTATTTTAAATTGAGGCCACAACCACTGTTTTTTTTCATTAGATATTAAAAGCGATCTATAATGTCCATGTGAAGTCATACAGTTTTCTAGCGGATTATAGTCTTAATAACCCAGACATGAACGATTGCAAATTACTGATTTCATCCCTTGTATGGATGGGTCACATGTAGGTAGACCTTATGTCTTATTATTTCCTTATGAAGTATATGGATCACTGGAACATTAACATATCATCACGGGCGTAATTACATAAGTCGACTCACCTCTCAATGAAATTATCTTGTGATTCATGAGAACATGTATGAAAGAAATAAGTGTAATGAGATAATCATGGATTCATTAAATGCACTAAGATGTTTTAGCCGTTTGGTCTTTTTTAAAGTTTAATATCGTTGGGCTGCATTAGTTTTACTGGCTTCTTAAAATAACACTATTTTTTCACGCTCCTAAATAAAAAAAACTACACATATAATGGATACCTATTAGAAACAGCAACAACAATGGGAAAACTCGCGCATTATTCTGAGTGATTACATCAATAACTATAATTTACCAAAGAAAACGGTCGGCACGAAAACGTTGGAAATTATTTGTGGAGAATATAACTGGAAAAGAACAATATTTTATATGTAAATTGGCTAGTTCGTTTCATCAATTCTGTTTTGATTGTACTTTGAAAACATATATCTTAATATTCTTTAAATATTACTGTTATAAATGCTTTTCAAACCTGCCCATATGCTTTTCAAACCTGTCTAAAAATTTTAAAATGAGCATGGCCTTGATCCAATCTAGCGGGTATAAGCCATCACAGCTATGACCCACGTTTGCATAACATGTATTTAAGAAACCCTTTTCTAGGAGTTGAGATTAGTATATTACAGTCTATCACAGTTGATAAAAAAACTACGGAAATATCTTCTTCACAGGAGACGATTACTCGATACAAATGTGTTTTTCAGTCTTCCACTGATATATTTTATTGCGCTTTTTAGATTAAAATCTTTCCATTCGTAAAGACTCAGATTTATTTAAGAACTAGCGGCCCGTCCCGACTTTGTCCGGGTTGAACAAAATATTATACCAATAAATTTCCAGTAGATAGCCAATAAATTGTAAATCTTTTTTTACCTTAAATGTCCAATAAAAAGCGTAGTTCCAAATGTAGTTTGGATGTAGTTAATAATTAAAATTAATTTTTTAAAAGAAAAAGGCGCGCCGCAGAACAGCTAGGTTCGAACCGCTAACGTCAGAACAGAAGCCCACCGCGATAGCACCACGCTAAGGATCATTGAATTCTTCGGCACAAAAAGCGGTCCAACAATGGAGATTGTTAGGATTAAGCCCCTAACTTTATTTCTACTGATCAGATATACGTAATATATAGCCTATGTCCATCTGAAACAATGTACCTTTCAAACAGTGAAAGAAATTTTCAAATAGGTGCAGTGGTTCTGGAGATTACCCTCCACGTACAAAATCGCTCTCTCTTTATATATAAGTATAGATAGGTAAGAAAAAGAAAAACCCATATGGGCAAGAATTTAAGAGTGCATTCTTAAAAAAAAAAAAAGGCAATTAAACTTCGTTATAAATGAAATCAAAATTTACATTATAAATATTTCCATCTACAATTCGTTGAATACTTTAAACCTATAACTAAAAAAAATTAAGTCCCATCTGTCTTAAATAAAAAGAAACTGATTCCTCAAAGATATAATAAAAAAATGCTTTTAGAGTGAAAATCATTGTGTGCGAATTGCGGATTTGAAAAACAAATTTTACTATGTAGAGAACAGTAGTAAAAATCTTCCCAGAGAGACTGCGTGTAAAATCTCAAGTGGGGATTGGTTTATCAGGTGATAAATGCAAAATACAGCTAAATAAACAAAGTCTGGAAGAAGGAAAAAATAGCAAAAAGCTTCAAAAGTTGAAAAAGATGCAAAATACACCAAAGGCTCGAATAAAATCAGTTCAGCAACAAAATTAAAAAGACAAAATGCGCTCCACAGTATTTTTGTTTTGCTTTTTTTTTTTTCAACCGCGTTTCCAGGGAGCTGTTAAATTTTCCTTTCCCGGGAAAAAAGGCCGACTGAGAATAATTCGGATGAAAAATCCGGCGAACTCAAACCACAAAACTCTTTTCAAATTAATCATTTACTCAAAGGAGGCCCGGTGAAAACGCGAGAGACAAAGCCACATCATTTCGGAACACAAAAGAACCGAACAATAACAAGACAAAAACGTTCCGACAATATTTCTGCTTATTTATTTATACTCCCTTTTTCAAGTACCGGTGTGTTTGTTTAAAAAAGCAAAAATAATATACATTGTAATCCCACGCGCGTCCCCGGAGTCTGGTTACAACTCGCCTGTAGGCTGGCAAACTCTTTAGTAATTACTACCAGAGCACGGAGTTTTCGAAAATTCGAAGAGGTTTTAGATCTCCCCCTTCGGAAAACGCCGTCGTTGTGCTGGTGGAACATCCCCCGGAGAATTCGATGGAGTTCGGGTTGTGTTGTTAACGTCCTGCGGGCACCTCAAACTTGCAAATCGTCCACTGGGACTGCAGAGCTCGGGTCGCTTGCCTCGCTAATAATCCTCGTTTAATGAACGCAAGGGCTCATGCGAATGTCAAATTTTTGCGAGCGCAACTCAGCTTTTCCTCCGGTTATTTAGCCGATGACTTCTTTCCAATTTTTTTTTTTTTCATTTTACTTCCCGTTTTATTTGAATGATGGTGCACACCGAGAATGGAATGAATAATGGAACAAGGCGAAATTTTCTCAAACAATGGCCCCGAAACATTTTCCAAGTTTTCTTTTCTGTTCCTGTTTATTTTGAGTTGTGTGTGTGTGTGTGTGTGTGTGTGTGTGTCAAGCCAAGTTTTAAAAGCATCGCTATTAGGGAGGGAGGATCCGTGACTTGCGGACACATTTTCGCGGGAGCAGAAATAACGAGGTTTGTCGGATTTTTGAAATCTAATAGATTTAAAGAAGTTAGATGCTGTTAACTCAATTATCGTCAAAAGCGGAAGTGCTAACTAATGACGCATGACAGCAGCAGGAAACTAATCCCATCTTCAGTGCAAAATGGAGGGTGGTTACTGAAAAATGTAAGCAGAGTGCTAGGAACTGATGTGCGACTAAAGAACTGGCTAGTTTTAAATGCTAACAAGCGAGAAATGGGAGTATGAATTGTTAATAACTGTTCTTTGATGGAGTGGTTTTCTAGACTTTCAGTCAAATAACCAGAAATACCACGACTTTATAAAAAAAGTTTTTAATTATTTATTTTGGGGAAGTCTCGATAGCAAATTTATTAATTTTTAAAAAATAACTTTTTGATTTAATAGAAGAAGAATAAAATCCAAGAATAAAATCAACAAAGAAATCAAATACATATATTTATAACATACGTATGTGTTGAAATATAATGTACATTATTAATAAGAAATAGATGGACTATATTCATATAAAAATAGAGTTCGTATAGTTATAATTTATGCAATGTTTATGCTGATGAGCAATATACTCACAATTTCAAACACAATACCATTTCACATTTTCTCTCGCCATCATACGAAGAGCATATATTTTGTGGTAGAAATGTATTTCTTGGTGTGATTATTTTTAACTTTACACGGAGGCGCCTTCGGAAGCACTTAAAAATGTTTCGTTTGCAGATTTCACAAAATTTTTTTGCTTATTTTGCATATTCAAGTGGACGTACAGGTGTTAAAATCTAAAAATACTGAAAAAAAATTCAGATGAAAAAGTAGTAAATATTTTTGAATCCAAAGTCAAAGAATGTATTATACCCAGTTTTACACATTTTTTTTTTCAAAAGAATAAAATGTGATGACTTCTTATTTGTATCTTACATTCGAAGCGCTTTAATCTGTTACAAAGAATATTATTTCTTCTGAGAATTAAGAGAGTCTGGATGCTCATGATCCATCCATATATTTCCCATACAGTTGGATTACTAATTGCATTTTGCTGAAAATTTATGATCTAGTAATAGCGTAATTCCTGTTAAATTTGAATTTGAGAAAATCCTACAAATTGGCAAGCTTTAGTACTGGCGGTGCTTTAGTTTCTCACAGCAAAAAAAATAACACCAAGAAACAGCTACCCCGTCTATATATATATATATATATATATATATATATATATATATATATATATATATATATATATATATATATATATATATATATATATATATATATATATATATATATGTCGCGCTTCTAGTCCGCGTTATTATAAAATCCAATTCTTAGTACTAGTCCGGGAAAATGCAGTCGGGGCCGGACTCCTGGAATTCTCTTTGGTGGTGCAGTCATCATGGCTGAGCAAGGCAAGACACACTATAGACCTTTAAATTCGTTTATTTACCAATAAAAGCATCTCTGGCTCCATCTTCGTATTAATATTCTATCCAATGCTTAACTTGCCACGCCATTCCAATCATTTAATTACTTTCACTCCCGCACAACGCAATCGCGCTACGCGACGCTGCGAACAACGTCTTTCCAGTTCAACTTTCTACATGCTTCTGAAGTCATTCCTTTGTTTAAAACCCACATACACTCTTTCTACAAAGTTCTCGAACATCGCTGTGACGTCACTTTCCGGCGATGACGCTATAATTCCCCCACTGTTCACCTAGTCCAATTCTATTAATAGCTTCAATGCCATTCATTTCGATACTTCTCTGTTCATTTTAGCGCTATCAAGTGCACTTAATCTGGCGTTTAATGTTTTAATTCCGATATTCTCTAGAAACCCCTCCCCCCCCTCCTTTTTGGAGCCCTTAAGGTTTAACCTCTTAATAAATCTCTGACATATATATATATATATATATCAATGACGGCCGGGAAATTTGAAAAGAATTCTTTTAACGTAGGATTACGTTCCTCCATAACGGTCCCTCGGAAAGCAAAATTTTTGACGCTAAAACCATCTTCCGAACCTCGCGAGTTATAATTCTGGCAGCGTATCAAACCCGGTCTGTATCGCTTGGACAAGCAGTAAACAGTTAAACAGAAAAGTACCAAAATGCTTCAAAAATTTGACATAAATATATGTATATATGTACATACACACACACACACATATATATATATATATATATATACAAAAGAGGTAAGCAAAGATAAGTAATCCTACGTTAATAACCAGCGGTAGTTTCGTTAGAAGAGACTACCTGAATTTTTTTTTTTTAAATTCTTATTTGCTCATATATTTACACTGACAATTTTCCAAAGGCGTATTTATTTACCAACAGTTTAAAAACTGAAATAGGTCGTGTATGTGTATATATAGTGAGAGAGATTTAGATATTCACTTCGGGATCAAAAGTTAGTTTAAAAGGGTTGAAGGGGATGAACTGACGAAAGCAGGTTGTGCATCGCCTAAAGGTGCCAATTAAAAGGACGGTGTGGGTGTGTGTAGGGGGTTGCAAAATTGATTTTTAAATAGTAATGATAAAAGAAAATAAAAGATTATATGTAAATACGTAAAAAAAAACTCAAGTATATAGAAAATAAACTACTGAAATTAGCTGCTTATACACAAATTGCATGAGATGATTATGTACAAAATGCAAAATGCAAGAAAGGCATGAGATGCATCCAAAATGCGCAAAAGGCATTTTGGATTGATTGAAAAAGTTGAAAACTATAACATACAAATATTAGTCTTTTTCCATCGTATGAAAAAAAAGTTTTTTATTCGTGACAATTATTGACAATAAATTTCTACTGAATGCGCAAATGATATGACCCATAAGAGTTTTCGATAGTATGTAATTTTTTGTAAATTATATGCTGATATTGCCAAAATGAGCAAACACAAAAGACTTATTAGATTTAGGAATCCGACTAAGTTTAAATATTGTTCTAAATGTATAGTACGATTTAATTTACAGTTATGTCACTGTAATTTTTTTTGGACAGGGGGGGGGGGGGGCACAAAGACGTGACACATATCAGCACCATCCTTGAGAATGTTTGAGAGAAATTTCGACGGTTTTCAAGATTCTAAATCTTTCTAACCTTAAATAATTTCCACCACTTTACTATACAAATTCAGATTAGAGAATAAATTAATATATTCTTATAAGTAGAACATTCAAGAAGTTCTATTCTTAAATATTTTGTACAACTTATCCATTATAGTGGGTTCACAATTATTAATTTCTAAGTGGTTGGACCGACATTTATCTTACGACCTTAGAGGAAAGCAAATAGACATAAGCAAAATTTCCCTCAAATATGATTATCTCTAAAATGATGGAATAATCTTTATATTCATAAATGCATGCGATCAAGGATGTATCTTTGTAATTATCATCTGTGAAAGAAAAATCTGTTATAGTTTGATATTTAAATCACCCAAATATAAAATTGGTCAAGGTATATCTATCTATATTTATTTATATATATATATATATATATATATATATATATATATATATATATATATATATATATATATATATATATATATATATATGTTCTTAACTTCCACTCTGTCTAGCGTCAGTCTTGGTGTTCTTTGGTTAAGTAACTCTTTATTCAATATTTATTCAATTCTTCTGTTTTTCATGGATTGTACGGTGTCTGAGTGTGTTTATTGTATAGATCATACTCATCGGAAACAATCCATTGGTTTTTAGACAGTATTGACACCGCTGACGAAGAGATGCTATCTAAAACCTCTTTCATACTTATCTTTTCATGTTATTGGTTCCTGGCTGCAAGTAGCTTTAGTGCTAATACTGGTATTCTCTTTCATCTATTTCTTATATATATATATATATATATATATATATATATATATATATATATATATATCATTATAATGACGGCTGTAATTTTTTCTCACTTTTCAGTCACTGGATCCCCCAAAATAAGTTTTCTGTTTATACTCACTAGATGGCAGCAGAGGAATTTCTAGGAGATTCTATACTCTCTCTGTAGAATATACTGTAGCCGGATGTATAATATTTTCTAAATCTTCATTAAATATCCAAATTTTTATTCGGACACACACTCAAGTTTTAGTACACAATGAGTACACAATGACTCGGCCGCTATTTTAACTAAATGATCAAAATAATGATGATTGATCACTGAAGTTTTCGATCAAACTAAATTCAAGGAAGTACAAAATGACAGACATTCGTTTACACGAGTAGTTTTTGTTATGGCTTCAAATTTATCAATTGGTCTTTTCACTTCCGACTTCGAGATGAATTAGCTTTACATTGTTTTACTATAAATTTTTTTTCGTCTTTTATTGGATGATATCTGTCATTACAGCAGGTGCAATGTCCTGCGAATGGTATAACTTCAATTATTTGCAAACACTTGTAAAATAAAACTGATTAAAACCTACAGAAGTACTTTATTTTCCCCTCAAAGTCTCACTTATTCTTACGTTATCTTTAATAAATTAGCTGTTTTAAGGCTCCTGTGTACTAACACTCACCCCAATGTAAGCCTATGGAGAAAATTTGTTTACTATTTACAGCTACACAAATGCTAATAACCCAATAAAAATGGTATTTTCAGATAGCCTGAACTCTTCTGGACCGTACAACAGGATTCATTTTATAAATTTCGTCTAACAAAGGAATTTATGAGTGTTTAAAACACACTATACCAGATATTTTCTGTGAATTATTTAAATTTTATAGTATTATTTGCATCTTTTTTTTTTTAAACAAAAAATGCCCAAGGTGAAAAATTTCTTTCTCTATTACGGAGTACAATTTTTTAAAAAAATAACTCATTCAATCGAAGTCCGCAATCCTTGGACACATTTTCTTCATAGGTTAACATTGAGTTGAGAGAATACAATAGGCTTAGCACACAACAGCCGTAAGTTTGTGGATTATATTCACAGTAAATTATTTCTTTTAATAAATACGTAATATAACTAAATATTATGTAATTATGTATTTCTCTTGGCAGATGTAATCTTTTATATGTTACGAAATTTTAATCTTATGAAGTGCAGGACTCGATGGATTGAAGTATTTAGAACGAAGGATTAAATCCCCTTTAACCGTTTCTTTAATTTTCCACATTACAATACACCATCAAATTAATCACAAGCAACAGAGTAAAATATATTGTATCAATGGCGACTTTGAAGTTCGGTTTTAAACTCATGTAATCTTCATATGATTTTTTGTCGAGTAAATATTTTAATTATTTACTTGCTTATGGAGCCAGTAAATTCTGTATAAAACTAGAAAATATTTCACCAAGATCAAACTATCAGACATTGGTACCATTAAGCATATTCAGGATTTACTTTCACGAAAAGCATAGTAAAGAAAGCGAATAGTCACAAACGGATTGATAAAATTGTAATCAGAATTAAATTTATTTTTTCCTCCTTTTACGAAACTCTTCAATCAACTTTAGAAATTTAA
Organism: Dolomedes plantarius; assembly: GCA_907164885.2. Taxonomy (NCBI): domain Eukaryota; kingdom Metazoa; phylum Arthropoda; class Arachnida; order Araneae; family Dolomedidae; genus Dolomedes; species Dolomedes plantarius. The sequence continues at coordinate 91,326,846 of OU015491.1, read as the reverse complement.
ATCTTAGCAGAAAATCTCAACTTTCCTTTTGGATATTTGTAGTGGAGTCGTGGTTAGTTTCACAAAACTTTGTAAGAAAAAGAAAACTATATTTAGCTGTTCATAGTTGTGCCCTGTCTTTTCGAAAACGTACTTGGCGAAATTTTTAGCCTTTTTACGTCTTTCATTTCATTGACCGTCTTCTGTTTTGTCCATTGAAATCTCATTTATTTAAATGAATTTAATCAGACATTTCCTTCTTGATATCAGTTGACCACGAAGGAAGTAATGTCCTTATCTTACATGTCCCTTTACCTTTAAGAAACCTTGCAAATCCTCCTTTCCATCCAAGTTTTATAAATCTATTGTGGTGCATTGACAATACAGTCTAAAAGTGCATTTGGCAATATAATCACTATGGAAACATGCAGCTACAGGTTTTTGGTTCTAAAACCTTTCGTATTTTTCAAAAAAATAAATAACCTTGCAAATTTTCCTTTTTGGCGACTCGTGCCCCAGAGAGTAACCTCGTATTATTAGCGAGTTTCGCAAAATTACGCAACAAACTTCATTTAAGGGAACAAGGAACCTCTAACCTCGAATTTTTAAAATTTTTAACTTTTTATACAAAATGAGAATAATATGTAATCTTTTTTACAACATTGAAGACCCTTAGATTTCAAAATAAGGATATTTGGAAGAATAAAATGCTTGTTTTTCAAACATTTCTTTTAAAGTACTAGTATTTCTCAAAATGCTCCATGTGCATTTCCAAATCATTTCCAAACCTTCATTTTTAAATAGACGTTTACAATAAAGAAGGGTTAATAAGGATTGAAGATTCGTGTTTAGAAATTGTGAACAAAGTTATCAATCAATTGGGAATGCCATCACCGAATTGATCTGCTGTTGCTTCGTTTGATGTAGAATTGCATCTTGAACAAAATTACAACACGGGTGATCTTTTGTCGTAGATGCAATCAAATATTCCTAAGCTAACGCTTGAGAAAAAAGGCATTTAGGATCAAATAATGCAAACTGTCAATACCGGGGTTGGAGAAATCATCTTAGATGCGCCAAGAGGAAGTAGTAAAATGTTCCTAATCAGATTGATTTTGGCAGCAATTCGATCCCAAAATGTCAGACTTAGCTCTTGCGTCGTCTGGAATAACTGCGACATTGCTACCAGATGGAAGCACTGCTCATTCCGCTTTGAAATTGCCATTGAACATGCAATTCATTGAAACTCCCACGTGCAACATTTCCAAAGCATCTGGTATGGGAAAAGTATTGCAGAAATGCAAATTTATTGTTTGGGATGAATGCACAAAGGCACACAAAAAATCGCTCGAGGCTCTTGATCGATCATTGCAAGATTTGCGTGGAAACATCAGACCATTTCGGAACGCATTAATAATGCTTGCAGGAGATTTCAGGCAAATATTACTTGTAATTCCTTGATTGACACCAGTGGACGAAATAAATGCTTGCCTGAAATATTCTACTTTGTGGCGACACGTAAAGACGTTGAAATTAACTACAAATATGCCGTCCATCTGCAAAACGATCGATCAGCTGAGATATTCTCACATCAATTGGTGGAAACTGGGAACGGAAAGGTAACATTTGATCTGACCTCAGGAGGAATTTCATTGCCTCATAACTTCTGCAATTTAGTGACGTTAAAAGAAGTATTGGTTGAAAAAGTATTTCTCAATATTCAAACCAATTACAAGAATCCCGATTGAATGAGTGAATGAGCTATTCTTGACCCCAATATCATCTACTAACTTAACAATATTATTCAGTCTAACATTCAAAGCGAGGCAGTCACATACAAGTTCGTCGACACTGTTGTGGAAGCAGATGAAGCGGTTCCTTATCCAAAAGAATTTTTTAATTCACTCGATCTGCAAGGGATGCCCCCGCTTGTACTGCAATTGAAAATTGGCATGCCAATTATCTTGTTGCGAAATATCAACCAGACAAAGCTTTGCAGCGGCACGCGGCTTGCAGTAAAAAAAAATATTATTGAGCAACGTCGTAAGAGCAACAATCTTAACAGGACTATTCAAAGGCTAAGATGTCCTCATTCCTCGCATTCCTAACATTCCAACGGATATACCATTTCAATTTAAGAGCTTGCAATTCTCAATGCGATTCGCGTTTGCAATCACCATCAACAAAGCTCACGGCCAGTCTTTAGATTTGTGTGGTTTAGGCCGTCCGCACACGGAGCAGCTAAAAAAAAACTGATAACCGACTCCAATCACAAACCAGTCCATGATGAGTCGTAACCTATGTAGTTGAATGGAGCCACGCACAAGGCGCAACTGGTTACAAACCCGTCAGCAACGCGTTTGTAATCAGTCGCAGGCAACTCAACGTGTCGAGTGGCTAGCAACTTCAGTCGCCAGTTTCTCTTGCGTTGTGCGTGTTATTACACAATCTACATGTTACAGCCGCTCTTTTGGCAAGCTGCCAAATGACGTACATGAGTCACGTGACTTCTGCCTAGCGATGAAATGAAAGTCTAACGTTTTTTGTTGTATGGAATATGTGCGCCCATATATACAGCCCATATATCCATTTTTAAACGATTGATCAAGACAATCTATTGAGACGATTTTTTAAAAGAAATTAATTTCTGATAATAATTTAACTAAAAATAATGCCCGAAATAATGATGTTCTTCCTTCCATGACAGGTCGCAAACTATTGATTTGAAACACTTTTGAGTAGGCCCGTGTGCGGAGCCGCATTACTAACGAGTTTGCAACCGATAAGCTATTTCAGTCGCTAACCAGTTGAGTTTCCTTTGAGTCACTCCGTGTGCGGACGGCCTTAGATCTAGATACGGATTGCTTCTCACTTGGACAATTATATGTTGCGTGTTGTAGAGTCGGCAAACCAGACAATCTCTATATCTGCACATACAATGGAACAACAAAAAATACTGTATACCCACAAGCATTGTAAAATTAAACATATTAGAAACGTGTGCTTTCTCTTTTTTCCCTTTTCCATTTAACCAGACTGAGCCACAGCAACGTGTGGCCGGGTACAGCTAGTATAAACATAATTGTGCATAGATTTTTTTTTGTATGAATCTAAAGCCATAAATAATTATTTTTTATAATCTGCTTTTATTTTTTTATGTTTCTGCTTTATTTCGTGGTCTATAAATAAATAAAAAATATGTGTAGTTTCAAAGAACTATGCACAGTTTTGTAGCAATAACTTGAATTAACAATCCTGAGAATTGTGGAAGAAATCGGAAGAAAGATAATGCTCATGGTACACTTTAAAAATTTCTCGCATTTTTTTAAGAATCTTTTAAAAACTTATTCTTCCAAGAAATACCTATTTGTGAATTCTAAGTGTCTTCACCAGCAATCTTTTTTTATTTTCAATATTTTACTCTATAAACCACATGAGTATAATTAATATTATATTTTACTAGCTGAAAACCCGCACTTCGCTACGGAGTACATTCAAAATAAATACAACGGTCAATGTATGCAATTAATGCCAAAAACATAAATAAATATATATATATATATATCTTATATATATATTTCTTCTGTCCGTGTGTATGTAACTGAACTCCTCCTAAACGACTGGACTGATTTTAATGAAATTTTGTGTGTGCGATGAAGTTGATTCGAGAATGGTTTAGATTCACAATTTGATCCGATAGAATATGTTTTTATATTTTTAATTAATTAATAAAAAACCAACAATTTATAAGGGGATGCGTCCGGTAAATGGAAGCTGTTACAGTTTGTGAAATCACCCATCTAGATAATGGCGTCCACGTTAGGTTTAGTTAGCAAACAGGGAGCGAAAAAATAAAAATAAATAAAATCAAAAATTTTCAAGTTATATATTAAACCAGAATAATAAATGAAAATAATAACCTCTCAAGTCAGATTTTATACTCTAAAATGGATCAGATCCAACGGCATATTGATACTCTCGACACGCGATGGAAAATTCAAATCAACCACGTTAAGTGACACGAGATCTTTTTTAATCGCTACTGCAATCCTCCTCGCCTATATCTTTGTGTCTATTGAAGAGCTAAAGACTAAGCTTCTATCCTGCTAACTTATTTCTGACTAAAAACTCCTCTGACATGTATAATCACCAGCCCACAACAACTTTCCAATAGCGAATATGTTTCACTTTACCCACTAGAACACCATGTTATCGTGGCGCATTCGAAAGGTCGCCAATTTGGAAAGTACCATGCTCTCGACCCGGGTTCGAATCCACAGTTGTGTAAATTTTGCTAGACCTGTTTTTTCAGCTTTTTTTTTAAGGCTTTTTTATTTCAGCTTTTATTTTATTATTTTTTTAATTATTTAATTATTATTTTATTTTATTTTATTATTATTTTATTTTAATTTTTAAAAATTATTATTTTTTAAAATTATTATTTTTATTTATTTTTATTTTTTTCAGATTTTTTATGACGAAATACCGAATATAGCTGAAATCTGAGGAGTTTATTATATATTTATACATTTTTAATTGTGTTTTCATATTATTAATATGTATAACATTTCGTATGCTTTTTTTCTATGTTATTTATACAGTGTTAATTTTTAAAATGATTTTGGTTAACAAACATTCTTAAAATCCCGGGCATCGCCGGGAACTTCAGCTAGAATTACAACGTTCGAACAGGACAACGTCTGTCGGGTCCGCTAGTATATATATATATATATATATATTTATAATCAATACGACGATCAATGTCTACAATTGATGTAAAAAAAACATATACCGGGTGGCCATAATTAAACTGACAGTGCCCACAGTGTTCTGTAGCGCGATCTATTTGCGAGAATGACGCCACATTTTGTAGGGAGATTAAACAAGACGGGGGACGAAGGATTCCGCGAAAAAATAAATTAGTTCCAAAAGTCACCGCTAGGGGAATATTTGGCGCTGTGTAATAGAAAATAGTGTTAACAAATGCAAATTAATACGGAATAAAATTACCTTTTATTATGCACATTTTCTTATTTAGTTCAAGTGCAATATGGCAACACTTTTAAAAAAGCGTAAAATCTACATAAACACCGATAAAGTCTCGTGATCTGCAATATCACGTACGCTGAGCAGAAGAAGAAGTTTTTTATTCAAATTTCACGTTACATCCATTGGCACAGTGCCAGCTGCTTGGGTTTTAAAAGGCAATGTGTTACGTTTCGAATCAATCGGATTGAAAGTTTATGTGCAATGTCTCCTTCTTTAGTCGAGCGTGCGTTACTGGTCAAATTCTTTTACCTCAACCAGTGCAACGCGTCAGCCGCTCTTCGTGCTTTTAGAACGCACAAAAAATGCGTAAAGGTAACGGTCCTGTGTCAGTTAATGGGCTAAAAGCAATGGTTGCGACGTTTGAGAAAACAGGTTCTCTGAAGGTTCAGTCAGGCAGAGGACGAAAACCTGTACCACAGGATACAATCGAAGCAGTTGCCACGGCGATTGTCGACAGAAGACCAGACAATATTGCTGCCACCTCTAGCGCTCGTGGATTAGCTCGGAATATGGATATGCCTTACAGTACGGTATGGAAAATCTTACGAAAGATTATCAACTTCTATCCGTACAAGATCAGCCGTGTACAGGAGTTACTGTACCCCGACCATGATAAGCGATTGACTTTTGCTCTCACCTTTCTTGCCAGAATGGAGGTGGATGATGCTTGGCCGTGGAAAATCTTATGGGGAGACGAGGCCCACTTTTACCTGCATGGAACTGTGAATACCCAGAACTGCCGAATTTGGGATGACAAATCACCACATGCAGTCACAGAAATTCCCTCACATTCACCAAAGGTAACTGTTTGGTGTGGGTTCACAGCGGAATTTATCGTAGGTCCATTCTTCTATGAGAACATTACCCCGACAGGACCGGAAACCTGTTCTGTTACCGGAGAGAAATATCGCCACATGTTGAACAGCTTTGTCATTCCGGCACTTCAGCAAAGACAATGCCTGGGGGAAATCATTTTCATGCAAGATGGAGCCCCTCCACACGTTGCTGTACGGGTGCAACAGCTGCTACGACAGAAATTCACAACAGAAAGAGTCATTAGCCGCTACTTTCCAACTGCATGGCCACCTCGGTCGCCTGATCTTACCCCATGCGACTTCTGGCTATGGGGTTACCTTAAGTCCAAGGTCTATCAAGGAGTGGTCCAGGACCTGGCTACGTTGAAGGATAACATATCACGGACTGTACGGGAGATTCCTGCAGACATGTTACTTTCTGCTGTTGTGCATACTGTGCACAGAATGCAATATGTGGTCCACAACAACGGCAGCCACATTGAACCTCATTTGAATGCAAAATAAAGGTTAATTTCCGTATTGATTTGCATTTTTTAAACACTCTATTTTCTATTACACAGCGCCAAATATTCCCCTAACGGTGACTTTTGGAACTAATTTATTTTTTCGCGGAATCCTTCGTCCCCCGTCTTTTTTAATCTTCCTACAAAATGTGGCGTCATTCTCGCAAATAGATCGCGCTACAGAACACTGTGAGCACTGTCAGTTTAATTATGGCCACCTGGTATTTAAAAAACATATATAAAAAAATCGTAAGGGATATTTTTATAGAGAAAATAATGTAGAAGAAAATATTTAAATTAAATGTAATAGGACATACTAAAGAATATAGTACAGTTAATATATTACAGTTTGAGGAACATAATATCTTTTACTATAGTTTAATATTTTTTTGGATAATGTCCATGTCCAATCGTCTGCCGCATTAGCAAGAACAAAAATATTTTTTTTGTCTATTTAGTTATTATGCACGTGACGATAAATTTATTTAAAGTACCAGAAAAAGAAATCACGTTATCAGCATCTAATAAATTAAATTCTTAAAATTAATCTTTAATAATTCACCAAAATTCAGAAAGTGGAGGTAAAGATTCAAAAAAGATTTCATTTTAAATGAATTTTTATGATCTTTCTTGTGATATAAATTTTATAACCCTCAAGTTATTATTTTAAATGCAAACTTAAAAAAAGTTCCTAAAACAGCTTAAAAATTTAATTTTAAAAAAATCTAAGAAGAATTTTTCAAAAATCTTTCTTAGTGCACCCCTACACTATAAGAAGAATCGCCATGCAAAATTTCAGCCCTTTAGTTCCAGCGGTTTGGTCTGTGCGTTATATGTCAGTCAGTTAGTCAGTTACAGAATTGTTTTATATAGATTACATTTAAGTCCCTTAGAATTCTCAAATTAGTATTTTGTGAAAGAATAAGAATTGCTTAAATTTTTTGTTCCAAAAATGCTAAAATTTTTCAAAATTCTCCAAGAGCATTAACTTTTTTCCGTTTTCTTCCAAATTTCTCAGGATTGTTAATGGAAGTGTTTATCACAAAATTATGCATAGTTCTTTGAAACGACAAATATTTTTCAAATTTACAGACCATGAACTAAAGTAAAAACAGGCAAAAGCATAAAAAACAGGCTGAATAAAAAAAATATATTTAAGACTTTAGATTCATGAAAAAAAAAATCAATGCACAGTTATATTTAAATATATATCTGAGTTTGCAGTGCAAAGAGTGACGAGTCAAAAATCATAGTTTTGAGAAAAACGGGATTGAAAAAAACGGCTTTTGTAAAGTCAGTTTTTTAAAGTAAATTTTTCTAATTCTAATTTTATTTTCGTCGAGTAAAGAGTGTTAAGTCCTTGATTGGGACATAACCCCTTTAACACTAACATGTTTGTGTTTTGTTTCGCATATCCCAAATTTTCTCTGATGAATAAAAATATTTTGGAGTGGAATTGGACTTAGCTCTCTGTACTCTGCAGTAGCCCTTGATTTTTCAAACTGGCCTGGTTTGATTACTCATTTTAGCCCATTTTGAACTTAGCACCCTTTGCACAGCAAACACAGATATAGTAAACTAGTATAATATATATAGTAAACCAGTATAATATATATATATATATAGTAAACTAGTATAATATATATATATATATAGTAAACTATAGTATTATTCAAAAAATTAAGGTTTTTAAATGATATGGAATGCATAGGGAGCATTTTGAAAAATGTTAGCATTTTTTAAAAAATATTTGAAAAACCGACATTATTTGACAAAAAAAACCTTATTTTGAATTCTAAGAGTCTTCAGTGCACTAAAAAAAGAATATTAATTATTCTCATTCTGTATATAGAGTTAAAAATTGAAAATTAAAAAATTCAAGGTTGGACGTCCCTCGTCCCATTAATTAACCAAAATTTTAAAATAATTTCTTTCCTATTAGAAAAGAGCTTTTAGGCATATAATACATATGAATTCAGATGAACTACACTTCATAGTTTGGCTTTTATCACATTTCCAGAAACCCATCTGCCGAGTGCAGCCTAAGTGATATAGCGGCAGGATGCGAATGAAGCGTGAAATGTGCATAAAAAGTACGCTATTACGGTTGAGCGTGGATTGGAGTATAAATTGGATGTGCATTCGATGATGGGGGAGGGTATCTGAGTCGTGATTAATGATGTGTATGCATATGAAGTTTAGGGGGGGGGATACATAAAGATGAGTATTTTGATGGAGCCCCCGTGTATAAAACGCATTTACATCCATACCACCTGTTCCCTAAACGCGCACACACACATTACTTGTACGATAATACCGTATTAAAAGATGAGAGTACTTGAAAATCAATAATCCTTGAAAAAGTTATAAAAAAAATTAGTGAAGAGTAATTGTTTTCAAAATGCTGTTTAAAGTGTTACCTTTAGTGTATGTCTGGAACTTTAAGTCTACTTCATAATCACAATAAATATATTCTCTCTCTTCGTAAGTTATTTTGATCTACATTGTAAACACATCATTTGTAACAGTGTAATTTTGTAGTGCATTATTTCTACCTTCGAAGTTTCTACTTTAAAAATTAACTGAATCCTAATATAATACGTACACACACATCACTACACATACATACTCATCACTATCTGAACATCCTGGTCAACTTAATCCTGTGCTGCCAAGATATGACTGTAGCATTGATTAAAACCAACCAACAAATCACAACATACAGCAGTCATCAACTGCAACATTGATCTAGACAGTGGTTCCCAACCTGTAGAAGTCAGGGCCACTAAGCAAAAATTGAACCATGTGCGGACCCCCCCCCCCCGACTTAAGGGGGGAACCTTCTGGGGGGTATGGGGTATAGAATATCCCTCAGGAAAAAGGGATACAGAATTAACGTACTCACTTTTTGTTTCAACTTTATTTTCAAATCTTTAGAATTAGATAGCCTAAATCTCAGCCTGAAATTGAAACATACTGCAACTGTTTTACTTAATCACCAATATGGTGATTAAGTAACAGTTTTTTAGAACATATTATTTATTATTGCTATTGTGCAGTGTACAGTACGACTTAACTACAAATTCATTAATTTTAATACATAAAAATTAATTCCACGCCTGATAGTCATCGGATATATTCGGACCATCTAGTTCAATGAACATTGCTTTCAAAATCCCCAACTTTTTTTTTTTTTATGTGGTGCCGGACCACTCCCAAGGCTCTCGCGGACTACCTGTGGTCCGAGGACCACCAGTTGGGAACCACTGATCAAGACGGAAACTTTTAAAATAAGTTTCATTTCTGCACGGAACTGGGTTTCGATACAGTTAAAATCTGGGGATTATTTGATTTCCTTTTCTAGGGTTAAAAAAAAAATGTTCTCAGAGCTTAAAAAGGCTGCTATAGCGTTTAGTGTAAGAAAAGAAAATGAGGACAGCAATTATATCTTTAGATAAAGTTGCAACATATTAGCAACTGTACCTTTTTAACAGGCTTTTAAAAAATATATAGATGGGACTAAACTAGAACCTGCGGCCTCTCGTTATTCGTGTTTTACTACAGTGCAGGGATTCACATTCTTCACGAATCGTTAATTGGTTAGTTTTTTAGCACTGTTAAGAATTTTACGCATAGGAACGTATATTATACGATCGGAAAACATCCTACAGGCATCGCCGGGCGATGCCCGAATGGCTAAGTCGCTGGCATTCGGTATCACAAAGTCCATTGGTTCCGAGTCCCACTGTTGGAATGGTCGTTTATACACGTTCGGAATCGGCTTTAAGGCTGCTGTGTACTAACCCTATTGGATTCACTCACCTCAGTATTAACCTATAGAGAAGATATGTCTGCTATTGACAGCTAGATCAATGCTGATAATACAATAAAAATGGTATTTTCAGATAGCCCGAACTTATCTGCACCTTGCAACAGGATTCATTTTTAGCATGTTTTTATTAACTTGCTTTCTTGTTTGTGTGTGTGTTTGTGTTTGTCCAGCACAAATCTTGCAATCGATTTTTAACTAACTTCCAGACTAGCTAGACATTTGAAACTTTAAGAATAGCTCAGAACACGATGACAATGCATTTTTTAAATACTTTCAGCGATCTTTAAGCAGAATTAAATTAATTTTCAGTTATTTTCAGTTAATTTTGTTTTGTAGACTGGTGCAGCCATCTATTGGCCGGAATGGGAACGAAAAGTTAAATGCAGGTTAACTTTCAATTAACTTCATTTTCTTTCAAGTTGATGGGATAATTCATCAAAAAAATTTTAAAGTTTTTATTAATACATAGAATTGTCAAGTTTATATGATTCAACAGAATATTTAAAAACATGGTATATAAAAAGTTATTTTTATCTTGTAATTATATAAATTTCCTCCACCAAAGGAATTTATGTGCGTTTAAAACAAACTATAACTGATTTTTTCACCGAATAATTTAAATTTTGAAATATTATTTGCATTTTTTTTTCAAAACCAAAAATGCCTCAATGCGTAAAATTTCTTTCTCTATAACGGAGTACAATTTATAAAAAAAATCTTGAAATCCAAATCGGCAATCCTTGGACAAATTTTCTTCATAGGTTAACATTAAAGCGAGTGAATCCAATACGGTTAGTACACAGCAGCCTTAAGCAGTAGGTCCTGGTCGAATTAGCCCTCGTATCGCAAAAAATGACCATAGCCCTCTCAATCAGCCAACGAACCCTACACCGCTGAGGTGTATTACGTAAAGTGAAAGCGGCAAGAGGCTATCTTAAAAATCAACAAGTCATATGTCGTTCGCTATTGGTTAATGCGTTCCTAAAAATAGTTTATAGAATCAGTTGACCCCAACATTGTGGCATATGCATGTTATGTCAGTGTGTATTATTATATCAAATATATTTTGGGATGAAAATACTTGTAAACTTGGACAGATATTTATTCGTTGTTCCATGTGTAGGTTTGATTTCATTTGACATTTAGTGATAGTTTTTGTGTCTATTTATTGCTGAACTTTGTCCGATAAACAGTGGTTTTATTTGAACAAATATCATAATATTAAATCGATATAAAAATATGACTAAATGACACTAGAAATAGTGAATAGGAGTTTAAGAAAGCATTAGCACGCAATGTTAGGCTTGATTTACAATGTTTTAAAGTTTTACATAGAATAAGTTTTTTTGGCGATACAAATTGCAGTCCCTTATATATATTTTTTTTCACAATAGCCTGAGTTCACCCCTCAGGAAAATCTTAAAAATAATTTAAAACATTTTACTAGAAATTTAAGTAAAAACATTTTATTTTTACTAAATTTTATGAAAGAAATAGAGCTAAAAAAATTTGCTCGGAAAAACTTGAATAAATATATATATATTTTTTTATATACACAAAAAGAAAGAACGCCTCAAAGGCAAGGCGATTAATCGAAGGCTAATGTCACTTCTACTTGTTTGAAATTTTCATGGAATGTAGCCTTTGGAAATTAGAATTCGTTACACAAAAGGGATAGTTGAATTGGGAGAACACCGACTCGAAATTAAGAGACTTGTTTAAACTCGAGTCTGAACCTGTAATGGTAAATGATCGTTAAAACATTCTGATGCAAAAACAGACATTCACTTCTAAATCCTGATTAACTTTTAAAAGAAACTATATATTATTGATGATCAATATATATTATTCAGAATACTTATACAGTGCATTTCATGTTTATATTAAACATGAACTAGTTGGTACCCGTCATAACATGACGGCTAGATAGTAAATAAATGTACTAATACTCAAATTATACTCAACACATCATTGCTAAATGTTGAAAATCACAATAATGCGCAGAAACAAATTAATGTGCTTAAGCGGCCTCGTGCTTAGTGAATATCTAAAGCCAGATTTAAAAATGTCACTGAGCATGCGCAGAAAGCAATTTTTTTAATTGTAAATTATCGCTAATTAAACAGTGCGAAATAAACAATTTCCATCAGGTTTAGTCTTATATTTCACAAGCATAATTATCATAAAAATAAAAATGGCAGACAGAGATCTGTAGAGACTCCTCGGAATAAACGTGTTTATCATTAAAACATGTCACAGAGCATGCGTATAAACAGTGAGTTTCTATAGACAGATTTAAACATGCCACTGAGCATGCGCAGAAATCAATTATTTTAATTGTAAATTATCGCTAATCAATAGAAATTGCGGTTACAAAAACCAAATTTGACAAATCTACAGATTACAGTCTCTCGTTTAAGACCAAAATTAAGTCAATTGATACAGTAGTTTTCTCTCACGGATTGCCCAAAAAGTCGGCTTAGCAACTTAAATATATAGATTTTAAATCTGTAATCTTTCCTAACATTGAGTATTTATAACTCATAGGCAGAATTTGTGAATGTAAATAATATTTAGAAACGTATGGGATCTATCACTGATTTTATTTTCCCTTTACCATAGCCATGTGCCAAGTAAAAAAAAAAACAGTTCTAAAAGAACGGCTCGTAGCTATCGGCATCATCTGGATCCATTTACGAAGGGGAGTTTAAATGCAAAAGATATTAGCACTGCAATGGAACGAAGAATATGAGCACATAACGGTGTTAAAGTTGGTCCCGAACAGGGTATGAAGAAAGAGGGAACAGAACGTGATTAATGAAGTGTGCTTTTATGAAATTTTGGAGACTGCCAAAGATGTTCAGGGACTCGGTGGATGTGAAAAAGGGAAACTTTTATAGGTCAAGATAAAATGGTGATTTCTTCTCCATTTGAATTACACGATAAATTTTTTCTTCGTATGGGTGATGAAAGGTTTACACGATATACGGTTCTCAAATAAGGTATACCCTTGATTTAAACAGTTGGTCTGACTGCTTATATACAGTTGGTTAGAAATAATGCAATTCATATTCTTTAGCAAAAAAAGGTGAAATAAAAAGAAATGTTTAAAATTGAATTAAACTGAAGTGTTTCAAATAAAATTTGGCAGAAAATTAATTCCTTATATAATGGGTATGTCTCTAACTTGCCCATAATATTTTCTTTTATACTTTACGCATAATGCTAGTTTTTCTAGTTACTTTCTTTCGTCTCATGAAATACATTCTCGGTTCATATTTAGAACTTAATGTTATCTTATTGCGGCTGATAAAAATTAATATAAGCTGCCAGGATAAGATATATGGGAGCTTACCAAGAATAATATACCGTATGTTGCACATTTAAAATATCTATGATTGAAATTTCTCTTCACTTTTTTTTCTTAGACTAGCTATTTGCCCGGCGTTGCCCGGGTATTTATTCATTCCAATTTTTTTATTACACAGGAAAAGGAATGGATTCTACCTATAGTGTAAAATCTAAGTAATTTAATTTACAGATATTTCAAAGTAAGTACAGTATGCATATGATAAAAAAAATTATAAATTCACTCTATTATTAATTTAACTCAAAACTTCATTATAAACAACATTTTTAGTTTCCTATATTCCTCTCAGTGACTCCGAAAACTATGGATTCGACACTATTCTCGGTCATTTGGACTTTTACCCCGAAAACTATTGTTTCGTCACTACTCTCGGTATTTTGGACATTTTATTTTAACCCCTTCTTCCCCTTCCCCCTCCCCCCCAATGCTGATGGGGGGCTGAACTTGCACATAGACTGCATCGGGAGTGTCACCATTGATCTCAGAGACCCTGAAAACTATAGATTCGACACTAATATTCATTTTCGATTATTTTTACATGTGCCCTCTGCCCCCCCCCTTATGGGTGCTAGGGGCGTCTTCATACATTATGTATTCATACATTTTACTCTTCAGTGTCCACTTGTCCCAATAGTTTAACCTTCCCTCCAACTGACCTAAACTTTTTTTCTAGAAGGAGGAGGAACCAAAAAATTCGGCACTTATTTTGACTTCTACTGTGTAGCTCGTAAATCTCTGTCTCTAACCTTATTCTTAAAACAGTCTTGTTGGTTTCTCTCTTAATCGCTCTAGATTTTCCCCAACATATTTATAACCTAAATTTTAATAACATAATGTGTATTATTTTAACTAATATACTAATTTCTGTTACTTTAAATAGCACAAAAACACATCTCTTTTCCTTTCAGCCATGTGTTACGACGCATTGATATCTCTCTTTGTGTGTTCGTATAACTTTGCATGTTTGTCTTCTTTTTGTATTTGTTTTTCTTTAGTTTCCTTTTCTTTTAAAAATAAAATTAGTAATGGTGATAGTGTGACGAATTAAAATAATTCGCACAATTAAAATATCCGCTGCACACATTGAATCTGTCGCAGCTGACCAACACGTCCCCATTATACGTATAGCAGGTGAGGGTAAGCTGGAACGGGAAGGAACACAAAGCTGTTTGCAAAACGTGACATCTAGGCGGAACAGGAATTTGCCACGGCGCTCCAGATTAATGACGCGGGACCACCCGGGAAGCCGGGAAGTCACGATAATTGCAGCTTGCGTTCCAGCAAATCAAAAGTCTCAAAATGACATCACCATTAGAAGATCCAATGAGAGACGGGTTCTCTGGACGGAGCGCAAAAGTCCAAAATTAGACGAGAGAGCTAAACACAGTTAGTTAGCGATCTGCTGAGCTGTGAGAGACTACTCCGACCATCCAGGGACGAAAAAGGCTATACGCGGACTTGTGAAGTCGGCTGTTTATTTCTCACAAAGAGAATTTTTAGCTTCAGCTAGGAAGCTTAATTATATTTTGACGAGATCTCAAGACGAGAACATCCGTCACGATCATTCTGATCTTATAAATTGCCTCGCAGTCATCCGCTCTGCAGGAAGCGAAAATCGAGGGACTTGCTGAACTCGATATTATTGAATTAGAGGAACTTCATCTAGTAACTCATCCTAACGGACTCCGTCGCCATCTTAGAGGACTAATCATTAACCTTGTAACTGACTACTGAGCATCAATCTACAAATTTTCTCCTCTGAACTGTAATTAAATTCGTCTATTTTAAATTTACTTGGTTGTGGTTTTTGTTGATTCGATTGCTACCTCGATCAACACGTTACAATAGCTACAGTCAATACATATATATCAAAATCGATCACACACTATTCATTATTTGAATATTATTACCATACGTAGCTTGTAGGTTTTGATAAAAAAAATTTGAACAATCAAATAAACTATGCTCATATCATATTACAGATGTTTGCCTTTCAAGTATCAATAATAGCCGAAAGCTGTTGGTTTTACTATGATAAGTCATGGCAAAGTAGGAGCACATCGACATTTCCTGTTTTTGGGGTTTTTTCGGTGCTATGGTTAACAGCAGGAAATTCTTTGAAGGCCGGATCCTACTTGATGATGGTACAGATTCATCCATATTAGGGAATATTAATGAATCATCATATTAACATTTTCTTCTATTAATACGAAAACACATTAATTTCAACCAGAAGGCTATTTTGTTAAATTATTTCATATTACAAATTTTATTAGTATAGGATTCGTTAGTATATCAAAAGTACTCATTTTCTTTGAAAATTTAACTGTACATCTCTAGAGACTTCGTAGTTTGCATTAACAAGTAAAATTAATGCATGTATGTATAAAAAATTATAAAATTTTTCTTAAAACTTATTTAATATTTCAGAGAGAAGCCCCCCCCCCCCCAATCTTACATAGAGTAAGATTTTGTAATCATGCACAAGTCAAAAAAATTCTTTTTTACTATGTTTTTATACACAAGACGTGAGGATAAATGTTGGAAAAACATATTAGGAACAGGTTATGACGAAATAATTCTGCCACAAACTGAATAATTAATACAAACTAAAAAGTAAAATTCGAAGGGAAGTAGCAAAGGATTTTGTGTGAAGGTATATATTTAGAAACACACCATTTGTTTACTCAGAATCATATTTCCTCTTTACGAAAGACACAGTTGATCTCAGGAGCTGCAAAATAGTTAATTCCCCATCATGTCTGGCTCATCAACCCAAATTAGCTATAGTCTTTTTTTCAGAGCATTTTTCAGTTCAGAACTCTTTTTTGCCTGGCTTCTCCAGTTCATAACGTTGATTTTATTTTCAATTGCTGTCAGTTAGGCTATCACTGTCTTAGTCTTTCTCTTGTTCTTGGCTTGTATGTTTATGGGGAAAATCTATATTACATGTGCAATCAGTAGCCATTCAACAAATACAAAGAGCAAATTTTCTTTATTTGATTTTAATACATTAAATCGTTTTCTTTTTAGAGTTCGGGTAATTCAGAGTTGTCACTTTCTTTGGTATTCTCCTAGTTTGTCCCCTTCATTTTTTCCTTCTTCTAAGGACTCATTTTCAACACTGACAAACAACTTTTATCATTTTAAGTAAGGGTCCAAGTTTCTGAATCGAAAATCAAACTGGACTAACTATGGGCTTCCATCTTGGTTTTTCTATTAACTTTATTCAGATTAAACATGCCTCTTTCTGACAGTATTATGACTTCTTATATGAATAGAGATAATCAATAAAATCAATAATGTAAACATGCTTCAGCTAATGTTTACGATGAACTACATACATTTTGTGTTTCTGGCCTTTGAAAGGCAAAACATGGTGGCTATACAACTAATGCTGTAGCAACATTGCATGTTAAAAGTTTGTCTTCCTTTATTTTTAACGTAGGATTACGTTCCTCAATAACGGTCCTCCGGGAAGAAAAGAAAGCGTCCGTCCTGCATCGCAAGTTATACTTTTGGCTTGGCGCCAAATCCAGTAGCAGTAAACAGTTAAAGAGAAAAGCACCAAAATGCGTCAACAAAAAATAAAAGAAAAGAGGTAAGCAACAATAAGTAATCCTACGTTAATAACCCGCGGTAGTGTCGTTAGAAGAGACTACCTGAAATATTTTTTCTTTTTTTTTTCTGGGGACGAGGAAGTAGCTTACAATCATATGGGAATTTTATTCGTCATTGTTCAATTCGAGAAATAATCGACTTACAGTTCAGCTCTCATTCAGAGTATTTTCACAAAGATAATATGCTGCCGCTTCTATATTTTTTTTATGGTTAACTGAACATTCTCAACAGTTTCGTGCAATCAGTTTTGCAGAATGATCGACACAGCAGCGTCCGCAGAAATTTTCTAAGTGGGGGGGGGGGGGGGGTACTATGAAAGAGTAGTTTTGAGCAATCAGTGCAAAGCTTAAGCCTATTTAAATACTATATGTAATCTGAACCAATGGGGGGGGGGGGTATAACCCCCATCAACCTCCCCCTGCGTACGCCACTGGATCGACAGTTAGTGTGATTAATAGCAATTATTACAAGCTGTAGTGTGGTGTAAATGAACGTGTTATTTTTAATTTCCCTCTCTCTTAAATTGTGTTTTTTGTTATCAAAACACCAATATAAACGTTTATAAATCCCATTAATCTTTCAGTATGATGGCGAAACACAATTTCCTTGAGAATCAAATGAAATAAAAACTTGATTGATGTCGCTGAAGTGTCATTGAGTCCTGTTTTCCCTGGCTATTACTGTCTTTTTTATGATAGCCACCTTTGCTTAACATCTTATGCAAATAGAATGATTGTATGTAATTATTCACCGTTCAATATTCGATCGACAAACATATCGATACCACCCGTTTGACATGTTATGTAATTTTGCTTCCGTATGAAATTCAATTAGGTCATACAAATTTTGATTTTTGATTTCTACATTGCATTGGAGCTGACACATACTAAATACTGTAAGTCGTGTTTAAGAATAATTCTGTCTTACTTAATATAGGCGTAGTATTTAAAAATTTTTTTAGAAGTGTTTTTTTTTCAAAATTTTTTGAAATCTTTAATGAGTTAGCTTTTTTTTTCCTATTCCTATTAAGTACATAATGCACAATTTTACAAATGTGTAAGCTGGGGCTTCTTCTTTTGAAAACTATTATCAGTATCGACCTCATAGGTAATAAATTTTATTTTTATACTCAATGAGATGACATTTGCTCTTCTGTTAATGACAAAATCCGATAATTCCACTTCCAATTTTTCTTCTTCTTTAGGGGGGACCAGAAACAATACACTGAGAGGACTAGGCCTAAGTTTTTAGATTAAAATACTTTGAATATACATTTAGCATAAAATTCCTCTAAAATAAAATTTAAAAAAAAATCAAATTGGAATACTAAAATAGGTATTTGAAATTACTGTTGAAAACTGAGAGTGCATATGATATGCATCATTGTAACTGAAAAGAGTTCTTATTTTCAATATTTGAATCATCCCTACGAATTTTTTCTTAGTTGTTCTGCAGCTGCATGCCATTTTCATTTATCAATCATCACCAGCGTCTAGGGTGCCTACGGCTCGGCCTCATTAAACAGTATTTGGAAGCAGAGGGGTGTTCTCTCTCAAGCCTTGAATTCGAGCATAAAGAGAATATATAGCACTAGTAAAAAAAGGAGAAAAAAGAGGGGACTTTTCAAAATTTGAAAACGTATCGCAGGTTTTTTTTTTTACTTATCTATATATATAAAACAGTTCTGTAACTGACTGACAGACAGATAACGCACAGACCAAACCGCTGGACCTAAAGGGCTGAAATTTTGCATGGCTATTCTTCTTATAGAGTAGGGGTGCACTAAGAAAGATTTTTGAAAAATTCTTAGATTTTTTTAAATTACATTTTTAAGCTTTTTTTGTAACTTTTTAAAGTTTACATTTAAAATAATAATCTGCGGGTTATAAAATTTATATCACGAGAAAGATCATAAAAATTACTTTAAAATGAAATCTTTTTCAAATCTTTACCTTCATTTTCAGATTTTTGGTGAATTTTTAAAAGATTCATTTTTTGAATATAATTTATTAAATTCTGATCACGAGGTTTCTTTTCTTTTTGTGATCCTTTAAATTAATTTTGCGTCAAGTGCATAACAACAAAATAAATTGACAAAAGAAATATTAAAGTAAGATAAAAGATAAAATTCAACCACTACAGTAATTGAGATGGAAGTTTTTTAAGAATTTAATTCAAATTAGTATGTTTTATGGATATTAAACATACAAATTGATTGCATACATTGACCGTTGTATTTAATTTGAATATTTTCTTCTACATTGTTTTGTCTATAAAAATATCCGTTACGATTTTTTATAAACTTATTTTTGGCATTAATTGCATTCATTGACCGTTGTATTTATATATATATACACACTGCTGACCACTGTAAATTCAACACCCTGAAGGAAACATGCAAATAACATGAAATTTACAACATGCATTAGCGGAGGTGAAATATGCAAATGATTAGAATTTCAGCGCAGACGCACATCACGCGTGCCTGTGGTGCCACTTCAACGCGCTATTTAAGGCTTGGAGATTTCGACGATTTCAAGTTCGGCAATTGTGTTTTACTTGTGGTTTAAAAAAAAAACTATCAATTATGCCTCGTCGAAAACAGTGATCATCTTTTGATCAAGTATCCGAGTTCCACAGAGGAAGGATAGTGGCCTACCGAGATTGTGGATTATCTTTCAGGGAAATCGGTAGTCGTGTTGGACGAAACCAAACAACTGTAATGCGGATATGTGATCGTTGGATGCAGGAGGGTACGACGGTCCGGCATGTTCGATCGCATCCACCTCAGCGCACCACTTCACGTGATGACAGGCAAATTGTGCGCTTGGCAGTGACGGATCGCTCAGTCACATCGCGAACCATAGCACAGCACATGCAGTCTGTAACGCATCATCCAGTGTCTGCGCGTACCATTCGACGCTGTTTACAGCAGAGTGGTCTGTCCGCAAGACGTCCATTGCTTTGTCTACCCTTTACGCAGAACCACAGACGTCTCCGCCGCCAATGGTGCGATGACAGAAGGATGTGGACGACAGAATGGAATGAAATTGTCTTTACTGACGAGTCACGCTTCTGTCTGTTACACCACGATGGTCGCATTCGAGTCTGGAGACACCGTGAAGAGAGGATACTGAACAGCTGCGTTATGCACCGCCACACTGGTCCTGCACCGGGTATTATGGTATGAGGCGGTATTGGATATCACTCTCGCACACCTCTAGTACGCATTGCCGGTACTTTAAACAGCCAGCGCTACATCTCCGAGGTGTTGGAGCCAGCTGTCCTTCCTTACCTTCAGGGCTTGCCCACAGCCATATTTCAACAGGATAATGCGTGACCACACGTGGCACGCATTGTCCAACGGTTCTTCGTCAATCGCCAGATTGAATTGCTTCCCTGGCCGCCTCGCTCTCCGGATCTTTCGCCGATAGAAAACATGTGGTCCATGGTTGCTCTACGATTGACCCAGATTCCATCCCCAGCTTCCAGAGCAGATCAACTTTGGCAACGTGTGGAAGCTGCTTTGTCTACTGTACCTCAAGAACTCATCCAAAGTCTCTTTGAATCAATGCCGAGGCGTGTGGCAGCGGTGATCTCCAACAATGGCAGCTACTCTGGCTACTGATTTTGGCAGGAACCACACTTCACAGAAGTCTATAAATTTAAGCATTTGATACTTGGTCAACATGTTATCTACAAAATAAATTTTGTTGTGATATCTCTTGTCTTTCTTGGTGTTGCAATTTGGGTGGCCAGCAGTGTGTGTATATATATATATATATATATATATATATATATATATATATATATATATATATATATATATATATATATATATATATATATATATATATATATGTGTGACATTATAAGTTTGAACCTCGACTATTTCTAAAATTCGGGTCCCCACATCTGTTTAAAATAGCCCCCTTCTCTCAGAATAGACCAACCAACAGCAAGTGAACATCTGCAAGTTCCAGAAAAATAGATTCAAGCAAATAACCACAGCAGAGGGTGAAAAGTATGGGATAAACACCACGATAAATCCAAACCAGTTGATAGAAATATATTAGCCATTCGCCCGATAAGATTCCGACGATCTTCCCTCCCTGAGAACAAGCATCACGGAATTATATACACACCTACGCAGCTTAAAGAACTTGGACGTGAACCAGGATGATGAAGTAATTAAAGCAAAGATCAGAACTATTTTCCCGGAGGAAATTCTATTATACGAGAGGAGCAAAGGGAAGAAAAATCGAAAAACCGAAGAAATGCTGAATTTCATAGATGAAGTAAGAATTAGAGAAACGTAAAACCTCCTACGTTCCTGAATCCAACTGCTGAGGTTTTTAAACCAAATAATGTTTTGACGCAAAACTGGAAGAAGCCATCTCGCTATTCCCCGAGACCTAAAGGAAATGAAACGAGACCTTGGAGTCATACTACACCTAACAACTACACACCTAACAACTACTCGTCCCCACGACAGCCACAGATAAATAGATTATCAACTCGAGATAATACACAGAGGTTATGTTACC
Source organism: Dolomedes plantarius (assembly GCA_907164885.2). NCBI lineage: Eukaryota > Metazoa > Arthropoda > Arachnida > Araneae > Dolomedidae > Dolomedes > Dolomedes plantarius. The sequence continues at coordinate 91,305,130 of OU015491.1, read as the reverse complement.
GATGTGGAATGGCTGGACATTTGGCAAGGATGTGCAGATCCGCCTGACATCAAATGACACCTCCCAGGCGACGGACAGTGAACCACCATAGTGATGATAACGGACAATTCTTAAAGACTAGGTTGCGAGTGTCAAACAGTAAGGACTTAGAGCCGTGCCACCCAAAAGGATTAACAAAACCCCGTCTCTAGTCATCTAAATCCTCAGTTCACAATATCTCAGAGATAATGGATGCAGGTGCCAGATATAAAGCGATCAAATGTGTCAAACAATACCATATGTTTATAAGAATTGCACCCGCCTACCACCCACGACAAATATCTGTTTTTATGTAAACAGTCGCTGACTTGCTTGAAGCCCCTGGCTAAGAGAGCAGATTCCTTTTTTTTTTGTTGTCTCTGTATGTGAGCACATGTATGTTTCGCGTCATGCTAGAAGGGCGCTCTGATATCAGCTATCAACTCTTGCGAAATAAAGAACTTCAATTTTAAAAGAACTGTGCCTCTTTATTTGTGGAGATTGATTTTATCATGGAACGTCATGGGGGGAAATGCGACAAGTCGACAGGATGATGTCGAGAGTACCATATTCATAGAAACGAAATATTTTTATAATTCTAATAAAATTGTAGATAATCAATATAATCCAAGTAAGGGAGTAACTGAAAATTCTAATGATATGATTTGTGCTAAAAAGTATTATATTTCTATTGAAAGTGAGTGTGATGACATATGTAAGTCGAGTAAATTGATAAATGAATATTCTGATGATAATAACTGTGCTAAATTATATTATGGTCGTATTGAAAATAATTGTGATGATATAATGCTAACGAATGGCAATGGAGAACATGAGCATCCGAAAACGTCTAAGCAAATCAGGAATGCACTTGATTTGACTGAAGACTCAGATTGCCATTCAGGATAAATTACCTGAATTTGCTAACATGAATATCTCCGGAGCTCATTCCTCTATTGTCATCATTTATTGGTATATATGATAAAAGTAAATATGATATTGGTAGAGTGAATATGGAGCCTGCTACAAATTACAACGTCAGAATGACCTATAGCATTGAGGCCCTATAGAGCGAGCGAAGAGTAGGAGGGGGAACTCTGACCTCTCCCAACAGAAGTAGGTCAAACGACGAGTAGGGAATTATTGTATTTTGGAGGGGGAGGCGAAAGAGCGAGTCCCCGATCGCAGTTTTCACGCATTGAGAGATAAGGGACAGATTGAGTGTTGTAAATAGAGACGAATAATAATTATACCTTAACCAAACTAGCTCAAATTGTCAGAATTATTTTATTATTTTTTATATAAATTATGCAGGTAAGGGAGAAAATGGAAGGAGAAAATTTGTACCTTTCATTAGAATCTTAAATTCATTTAAATAGGACAGGCTTATTTTAAAGACAAGCGCTATCATGAGAAGATTAGCAAATGTCATCATAAGTCAAAACACTACATATATGTTAGAAGGGTAAGGTAATGCAAAAAAAAAAAAAAACTTGAGAAAGATGGATAATGGAAGGGTGAAAGGATTAATTTTCGCTCAATGTAGGTATCTAGAAGAGTGAATAGGAAAGAGGTTTTGAGATTAAGAAAAATAGAAGTTATTCCCCTGCATTAGAGAATATAGTGAATTAAAAAACATCAGAGAATTTAAGTGGAATGAAAGGGATGAATAATCCAGGTGTAAATAACATTGTGTTCATATGATATATTTGTGTCTTAGTAAGGATTTTATTATATTATATCACCTGTGATTTCTTTTTCATTATTACGTACTATTATCATATTATCTATTCTATGATCATACTGACATTGTTGTAATTGTATAAATCGTAATTATTATCCGCATAAACCAGTGCTTTAGAAGTGTAAATAGTATTGAGTTATATTTTTCTGAATTGAACTAATTTAGTGCGTGATTGTCAATGTGCATTCATATTTGATTAATGTTGAGTTACATTTACCTGAATTGAAGTATTTAATGTATGATTTCTGTGTATTGATTTGGCATTGATTTACAGGCATCTGAAATGAATTGTCTTTGTGTATGATTTCATGTAGATTACTATTGAGTTAAAATTGATTTTCGGTATAATGTATCTGCATAGATTCAATTAAGCCATATCACTTGACACTTCTACGTTATTCTTTTCATGGCTATACCATTATATTATCTTATACCTTATTTTATTCATGATTATTTCCAGACTATTGATGCATTTGCAGAGAGATTCAATTATGCCATATCACTTGCCATTTCTATGTTATTCTTTTCATGGCTATACCAGTATATTATCTTATTACTTATTTTATTATCCCACTAACGAAAACGGAACAAGAATCTCGAAAACGGAACAAGATAGGGGAAAAAAGTGATCTACAAAGTTGTAGAAAATCATCGATTTAGTACGAAAAGATACCTTGTGTACATTAATGATAAGACTACAACGGTTAAAACGCGAATTTGTTTTTTCGCAATTTCCTACACTGTGACGTGACAAAACGATCTGAGAAAGAAAAAACAACTAGTTATAACAATATACCTTTATTTGAGATGTTCAAACTTCTCACCGTCATTGCGGTGTCGTGTTTTTTCAGAAAGATAATCATTTCTCCTTCCGTTCAAGTTTCGTGACGTCACAGTGTAGGAAATCACGAATAAACAAATGCGCTTTTTAACAGTTCTTTTCTTCGCATTAATGTCCACAAGGTGTCTTTTCTTACTAATTCGATGATGTTTTACAACTTTGTAAATCACTTTTTTTACCTATCTCGTTCCGTTTTTGAGATTGGAATGCCAACTCCACAGTTTTCCACCAGGTGGCGCGGTAGGTGGTTTCATTCAGTAGCGCATGGCTATTTTACTATACCTAGACACCACTTTTATGAATATAGCAGCAGCCTTTCCGAAGTTAAGATGGTGGGAAGGGACTTCAGTGGGCATACTGTATGTGGACGCTCGTTAATTCGAACTCGAAGGTTCTGAGAAAAAAGTTCGAATTATCCGATGTTAAGAGAAAATATATAACTTTAAATATGTATCACTGAAGAAGAAACTCTCCTAGTATGTATAACCCCAGAAAATATATTATACTACGTTATCTAAAGTTAAACATATTAAAAAGCAATACAGACTTACATTAACCATAAAATGAAGCAGAAGATATGCAGTATAAAGTAAACTTTTATTAAAAATATGAATTACACTTTGGAGAAAAACTGTAAAATGGATGTTTGGTTCTATTTATGATGTCTACATTGTTCAGCCAGCTTCTCGATTTGAAGTAAACATTTCAATTCATTTTCAGAGGAAGGTTCCATCTGAATAAATGCTATCAGAGTTTTAATAGAGTCCATTATGGCCGCATTAAAAATATCTTTCGGCAGGTAAGTAGAGAAAAGCCGTGGCAGTTTCCTACCGAAATTAGTGCATACGTCTTCGTTTACATTAGAGCTTTGGCCACATACAGTTTGATAAGAAATATTTTGCCTTGACTTAAATCGAGAAAGCCATCCATCACTGCCTTTAAAATCTTCAATACCCATTCGAATTGCCAATTCATCAGCCTTAGTCAGCACTAGGGGTCCATTTATCGGAAAATTTTGAGATCTAACATCCTGGAACCATAGCAGTAGAGCTTTTTCTAGAACTTCTTGGGACGCGTTTCCCATGCGTTTCCTTCCTCTATCAAATTTTGATTTTTCGCATGAATCTGAAATTGACTCCTTGTTTTTCAAATTAGTTGACAAGGCATTATTTTTGAATTCCATAGTCAGCTGCTAACTTTGTTTTACATTCGCCATTCTCTACTTTCTTCAAAATTTCTATCTTTGTCTCCAAAGTTAGGGTTTTGTACTTTCCACGTGTAGACATCCTGAATTTTTACACGTTCACGCCACACAATGAGGAAGAAAAACTAGACCACATTGACTTGCCTGCACTGCAGTTATAACTGACGCAGCTCCCTAGAATCTGTAGTAAAGCTAGTTTTTCTGAAATTCTAAGAAAATCGATCCAAATAAAGGAAAATTGCTTTTTCCCGTTTAGCACTAATAAGAAGGACAATAGCTACTAACGTTTAGCGGACATGCAATAGTCTAGGAATGCAGGCATGTAACTCTTTAGACAGAAAAGAAATTTTGACACAAAATAATAAATACAGTGTGTATTTTCTCCATTAAACGAGGAAAAAGAATTTTTTTGTCAAATTTTTAGTTCGAATTAACCGAAGTGATAAAAATTTAGTTCGAATTAATGAGATTTTTGACACAAAATCTCATTAATTCGAACATTTTTTAATATTGGAATTAATCTCCTTAATTCCAATACAAGTTTTTTGGGGCCTTTGGATTAGTTCGAATTAACCGAAAGTTCGAATTAACCGAGTTCGAATTAACGAGCGTCCACTGTATATATTTGGCATTAATTGCATACATTGACCGTTCTATTTAATTTCTATGTACTCCGTAGTGAAGCACGGGTATTCAGCTAGTTGATATATATGTATGATAATCAGAGTCCAACATATAGAGTTATTGCCACACTTTGTAACTTCAGTTCAAACTACTTGAACTGTAAGTGACATAAGTAACTAAATGTGACAATAAAGTATTAAACGAGTGGTTCGTATAACGTTTTTACTCCGTCTGATAATGTTATCTGTGGACATATTTATTTTACCTCTGTGAGCGTGTTTGTGGCGTCTTGTTTCCTTACGTTTTAAATTTTGAAGAGGAAAATCTTGATTTTTATGTGTGTGTGTATGAATGCGTATGCGAGGCATAAGTCACACTCGCTGTTTAAAAAAATACCCAGATTAATAAAGGTAGATATTATGTTAATTGGTATCCGGGGGAAGTTAATTTATATTAATTACAAAAATTTTTAATACCTAAAAAATATCGTGAAAGATAAATACCTCTTACAAGTAGCTGATAATATTTTTGAAATAGAGGAATATATTGATATTAATAATCTACCTTTTTCCGATTCCGAAATTTTCCGATCGCATAGCAAAAAACATTCAATATTCATTAACGGCAAAATTTCAACTAAGGATTCAACTCAACACATTGATAGCAATTCTACGAAAAGCGACAATAGTACCGATTAAGCTGATCAATAGGGGTTCTGGTCAATGAATGTTGCCCAATTTATAGGCTACTGATCAATTGGAGCTTTCTATTACAAGCTTTGAGAAATAGCCAATTAATCCTTTCAGGGACAACAACCTCCACTATTTTCACTTTGCAGATTTTTTCCCCAATTGTTTTAAACCTGAAGAATCTTGAAAATTTTTCCAATTAAAGGTTGCAAAATATTTTTGCTTCTTTAAATTGATGACAGATGGCGGTACTAACCATTTTTTTGCTCATTTAACTGGAATACATTGAATGCAAGTGAAAAAAAAGGACTAGATTTAGGCGTTTACACTGTGCAAACGGCGCCCCTCAAAGAGTCAATAGGCTTCCGATAGTTAAGGTTAAAAAGTATCAAAAGAATGAGTAGATAATTTTTGTTTGTTGATATTGGAGTATTAAGGTCACCCTCAGTGAAATTTTGGTATTTGCACAAAGCTATAAATCTGGGTATTTCAGAAAGGTCCAAACAACTGTTACGTATAGCCTTTAAAATAATGCAATGTACAAATTTCTGTATTTGTGCTTGAGTAAGAACATATTTACATACATGCAAAGCATTTTATTAAAATTCTTAGAATTGCAACCCATTTTTCTAATATTAAATTTTGTCGCGATGCCAATTCATCCGCATATCTCTGTCATAGAGAAATAAAATATTTTTATCAAAAACACTTTTACTGGAACAAACTCTCGGTTTGAGCTGAACAAGAAAAACTAGTTTTTTTACAGAGGAGAGCACATTTCCTAACCTATGATTAGCTAGCTATTGTTTAAGTCAGGGTTTCCAAAATTTTTCCTGCGATGGAACACTTCGTAAATCCTCAAATTTTAACGGAACATATTATATATTTTGTAGGGTATGTAATAACACATAATCAATAAAACATTTTTTAAATCGGAAAAAAACAATTGTTTATTTAGGTTTGGTTTGGTTTGAAGCCTTACGGTCAAGTTTTGCTACACGAGGGCTAATTAAACCGGGGCCTACTGCTTAAAGCCGATTCCGAACGGTCACAAACGTTCATGCCCAGAGTGGGAATCGAACCCACAGACTTTGGTACCGAAGGCCAACGCCCTAGTCATTCGCCATCGTTCAGCAATTGTTTATTTAGTATTTAGTAATTATGCATGAATACTTTTTTTTAGACATTTTACAGCATAAATCCATGAAACATGTTTGAATTTCTTGTAACCGTAGCAGGATATAATTACAGATAAAAAGAACTTTTTATATACCATGTTTTTAAATTTTCTGTTGAATCATATAAACTTTACAACTCTATGTATTAATAAATACTTTAAAAAATTATTTTTGATGAATTATCCCATCAACTTGAAAGAAAATGAAGTTAATTGGAAGTTAACTTGCATATAACTTTTCGTTCCCGTTCCGGCCAATAGATGGCTGCACCAGTCTACAAAACAAAATTAACTGAAAATAAAATCAATTCTGCTTAAAAATGGCTAAAAGTATTAAATAAATGCACTGTCATCTTGTTTTGTGCTATTCTAAAAGTTTCAAATGTCTATCTAGTCGGGAAGTTAGTTAAAAATCGATTGCAAGATTTGTACTTGACAAACACACGCACACACACAAACACACAAACAAGAAAGCAAGTTAATAAAAACATGGTAATAAAACAATTCCAGTTTTTCGCAGAACATATATTTACTTTCCGTGAAACACCAGTGTTTCGCGGAACATAGTTTGGGAAACCCTGGTTTAAGTTATATTATCTTAGCTTTCTACTTATAATTAGCTAACTGTATTGCACTGAAAATATTCCCTTCAAATATACGCTTGACAAGCATTAGGTTCAAATACAGAAAATATCTCTGTGATTAAGTATACAGGGATTTCGTGAACTGTGTCGACAAAATAAGAGGGGTGATAGTACTCATCAAGGCGAACAATATTTATTAAGCAACCTAGGGCCGCATTCCACTGTGGTTGGTTGGTTGGTTGGTTGAGGTTTATTGGCGCGAGGTCCAGAAAGGACAAGCTGCGCCAAATGCAAGGTAATATCAGAATAGCTACTCAAATAAAAAGTTGCTAGAAGCAGCGGTGATAGTAAAACCGTGTAAAGATGATAATAGGTATTAGATATAAAGTGGTTAAAGCACTGAAGCAAGGATATATATATATATATAAAGGGGATAAATGTTATACGTATAAGAATAGTCTTCTAAAATGTACAATAACCAGTCATAAGGTAGTGAAGGCAATAAAAATATTGGAATATAGGCGTAATAAAAACAAGCATGTGATAAAATGCCAAGATTGGAGGTATTAAATAACAGAGGGGGTAGACTCGCAGAAACAAGCAGAATAAACCAATACAAACAAAGATAAAAGGGGATGTATTAGATAAGTGAAAAAAAGCTGGTACACTTTAAAAAACGGAAGATTTCCGGGTGAGGTCCCCTGTGAGTCAGAAAAGTGTAAAGTTCAATGCCCAAGTTGAACTTTTGCAAAATGTGAATAAAGTCAAACATAAGTTACGCTGAGGACAATCCCCTCGCTACTACCCCTCGTAAACACCAGCAGAGATTTTCAGTGAACATCTGGACATATATCGTTGGTTATTGGCCGGTATCTCTTGCCATAACGTGTGACCGGCGCATCGTACCATGTCTTTCTGTAGCAAGTGATTCCTGGTTTCCTGCAAGCTCTTCCTCTCACCACACAGAGGGGCATGTGGTTTATGCACGATGTAGCCCCATCACACTTCCCACCGCCGCCCGCCACTTCCTGTATACCACATATCCTGGACGGTGGATTGGGCGTGGAGGACATATGGCTGGGCCTCCAGGCTCACCGGACCATCCATTAGACGACTTCTTTTGGGAACACATTAAATGGGAGGACATATGGCGTGGAGGACATATGGCTGGGCCTCCAGGCTCACCGGACCATCCATTAGACGACTTCTTTTGGGAACACATTAAATCATTGGTGTAAGAGACAACTGTGGACTCCGTGGAAGATCTCGTCACGAGAACCGTTGTTGCAGCGGGCAAGATTAACACGACACTAGGAGTGTACGAGAAGGCTCGCCAGTTTTTCTGACTTCGGCGTCAATTGTCCAACGACACCCTTAGACGGCATTTTAAACATCTAATTTGAGTCTTTCTTTGATCTGAATGGGATTGTGCAACTTATGATTTGGTTGATTCTCATTTCTTTCCAGTGACGAAAGTTAAATTTAGACACTGAACTGCGCCCCTAGGTTGCATTGTAAATATTATTTGTCTTGGTGAGTACTATCACTCCCCTTATTTGTCGACACAGTTTACGAACACCCTGTATTATATCTGACTTAATAGATAACACAGTTTTCAAAATTCTAGTGATTATGAGAGAAGTAAGGGCCTGTTCACATAGAATCTGTCAGCGTTACTCGTATTGACATATTTTAAATCAATCACAGACTTGAACACTTTCGTGGTAAATCGTATGGAGGTTTGTGATTGGTTCAATATATTTAATACTAGTAACGCTGACGCTGACGGGTTCTATGTGCCCTTTTAGACGGAAAAAGAAAAATTTAAATACGCTTCTGTCAAAATTTTCAACTTACTACTTCACAGCACAAAATGTTGCGTGGAGGACATATGGCTGGGCCTCCAGGCTCACCGGACCATCCATTAGACGACTTCTTTTGGGAACACATTAAATCATTGGTGTAAGAGACAACTGTGGACTCCGTGGAAGATCTCGTCGCGAGAACCGTTGTTGCAGCGGGCAAGGAGGAAGGGCAAGGAACGGGCAAGGAACCGTTGTTGCAGCGGGCGTGGAGGACATATGGCTGGGCCTCCAGGCTCACCGGACCATCCATTAGACGACTTCTTTTGGGAACACATTAAATCATTGGTGTAAGAGACAACTGTGGACTCCGTGGAAGATCTCGTCGCGAGAACCGTTGTTGCAGCGGGCAAGGAGGAAGGGCAAGGAACGGGCAAGGAACCGTTGTTGCAGCGGGCGTGGAGGACATATGGCTGGGCCTCCAGGCTCACCGGACCATCCATTAGACGACTTCTTTTGGGAACACATTTGGGAAGGGGGGGGAAAGGGCAAGGAACCCTTGTTGCAGCGGGCGTGGAGGACATATGGCTGGGCCTCCAGGCTCACCGGACCATCCATTAGACGACTTCTTTTGGGAACACATTAAATGGGAGGACATATGGCCGTGGAGGACATATGGCTTGGCCTCCAGGCTCACCGGACCATCCATTAGACGACTTCTTTTGGGAACACATTAAATCATTGGTGTAAGAGACAACTGTGGACTCCGTGGAAGATCTCGTCACGAGAACCGTTGTTGCAGCGGGCAGATTAACACGACACTAGGAGTGTACGAGAAGGCTCGCCAGTTTTTCTGACTTCGGCGTCAATTGTCCAACGACACCCTTAGACGGCATTTAAACATCTAATTTGAAGTCTTTCTTTGATCTGAATGGGATTGTGGCAACTTATGATTTGGGTTGATTCTCATTCCTTTCCAGTGACGAAAGTTAAATTTAGACACTGAACTGCGCCCCTAGGTTGCATTGTAAATATTATTTGTCCTTGTTGAGTACTATCAACTCCCCTTATTTGTCGACACAGTTTTACGAACACCCTGTATTATATCTGACTTAATAGATACACAGTTTTCAAAATTCTAGTGATTATGAGAGAAGTAAGGGCCTGTTCACATAGAAATCTGGCAGCGTTACTCGTATTGACATATTTTAAATCAATCACAGACATTGAACACTTTCGTGGTAAATCGTATGGAGGTTTGTGATTGGTTCAATATTTTAATACTAGTAACGCTGACGCTGACGGGTTCTATGTGCCCTTTTAGACGGAAAAAGAAAAATTTAAATACGCTTCTGTCAAAATTTTCAACTTACTACTTCACAGCACAAAATGTTGCTTTCGGCTATTTAAAAATTAATTTCAATTCGAAGTACTTTTTTATTATCAGTTTTTTATCATTAGTATGTTAGTACCAGGAGAAGCATTTTCTTATGATAAAAATTATATAATCGGGTCTTCGTTCTAATAACTAGTTTACATACAATTATCATAAAATGCATTTATTATTTTAAAGGTAAAATTTAGAGATTTTAAAAAATGCCAAGATCATTTACCATGATACAGAAATCTGAACCAAATAAATTATTTCACTTAAATGTTGAATATCTAGCGAATAGTTACAATTTTATGTAAAAGAGAGTAAACCTCAAATGAGAAAGAGGGATAGTATGTAGAGGAATATGCAGCCCTTTGTAATGTCACTTGTTTTGTGCGATTCCCACGATCTGCGAAGAGCCTTCCCCAGCTGCAAGATTTAAAAAACACAAGACATGCGTATCCCTGCATTCTAAAATTCCGTGGGGGATTAAAAAACGATACCAGCGAATGCCGCCAGAATTTTTAGCCTGAAATTTAAGCCCATGCATATCGGGTTCTCAAGCAATCGTCTCCCACCATAGTCGTAAAGCTGTCTTTCTTAGCAATAGCTTCATGCGAGTTGACATCGGAAGGGCCATAAAGATGGCTTAACTATGCATCGATACGAAGAACTGCCACCAACAAAGCTGCCGGCCCCCCTCTCTGAAAAACAGACACATTTTCGTGGAATTGGGATAGACGCCGACAGAGAAAACACCACGAGAGATAGTCAGAGACTTGGTGTGTTGAAGAGTAGATTGTCATGTAACATCGAGCTAGACAGACGTGTTTTTTAGCAGCTCCTGTTGAGACCATGGGTCTGGGAGCGTACGCTGTGAATCTGCACTTAAATTAATTGAATATGTTGTAATTGTTTAATGTTTCATTTTTTTTGTAAATAAATTTCCTTGTTAAGTTTCTGTTTAAGAATTGGCCCTTTCATTATAATTAGGACTCTGTCTTTCTTGGTCATGAAGTCAGAAAGAAAAAAAAAATTTGTCAATTTATTTCGTTTTTATGCAAGTGACGAAAAATTAGTTTAAAGTATCAGAAAAGGAAAGAAACCACGTGATAAGCATTTAATAAATTAAATTCTAAAAATGAATCTTTAAAAATTCACCAAAAATCAGGAAATGAAGGTAAAGATTGGAAAAAGATTTCATTTTAAATGAATTTTTATGATCTTTTTCATGATATAAATTTTATAATCCTCAAATTATCATTTTAAATGCAAACTTAAAAAAAAGTTATTAAAACAGCTTAAAAATTTTATTTTTAAAAAATCTAAGAAGAATTTTTCAAAAATCTTAGTGCATCCCTACACTATAAGAAGAATAGCCATGCAAAATTTCAACCCTTTAGGTCCAGCGGTTTGGTCTGTGCGTTATCTGTCAGTCAGCCAGTCAGTTACGAAAGTGTTTTATATATATATAGATTCTAGTAATTTTAGGTGGTTTCTTAATTTTTAGTTTCAAATTGCATCTACCGAATCTTACATTTATGCTGCTTTAACGCTATTTCCAGATATCTGTTATGTATATTCGGTAGTTGGTTTCAGTTATTTGTTTACAGTAATTTGATCACATATTTAGGGATTCAATTTAGAGAGTAATTTAGATTATACAGGTTTTGCAGGTACATTTTCTGGGTTTAAACAGGTACATTTTCTGGGTTTTATTTTTAATTTTACAGGCATTACATGCGTTAAAAGAGAACTAAAAAATTACTCTGTTTAAATTCTCTAGGGAAGTTTTGAATACAAAATCAAAATATTTTTACAGAATAAAATAAAAAAGAGAGATTTTTTTTTATATTTTTATTAGCAAAAATAAAAATATTTAGATATGAAAATCTGCTTCTGTATTCTTATAAAGAATTTTGCATACATGCAGAGCTTTTCAACAAAATTTCTTGAATGAAATTCCATAGAAACTCTTAATACATTGTTATACGATTCTCTTCCGATGATGTAAACAACAAATTTAAATCTCAAGAGTATATTTCAAAAACTGTTATACATAGAAACAAGTAAAAGTGAATAATAAAAAAAATAACGAAAACAGGTAATAATTCTTGCATTGTCAGAATACATTTACTAGTTTCCTGCATGCATTTACATATAATTCCTGCCTGCATTCGTGTATACACTGATAATGACCAAACACATATGAGCTGTTTTTCATCAAGAAATTTCCGAACAGCTTCATGCATTGAAGGAGGGCATAGTTATTTTAGTTGGAATATCAATAGACTTAGGACAAAAAGTAACGGAAATTTATCCCTAAATATGCAAACAAAAATGGGATCAGGAACGCTGAGTCTAAAATTAAAAGGCGCGTGTTTATTCGCCTTCCAGTGAAAATACGCTGAAGGAGGAATTACTAAATAAATCCCTTGGGGTGACAACGAAGGGTTGAGCCGCCAGTAAGATTCCATGCAACAGCGAAGAAAGAAATGACTTTCACAGTCCTTGGAACTTATTATATACGTGCCATAATAGCGAAGCGCGAGGCTAAAAAATATCGTGTAAAAACACGTTCCGTCTCATTATTATATCTTCTTATTAAGAAAGCATCGCAGCCTCCTGGTTATAGACCCGGAGAAAAGCATAAAGGGGTCTGAACGCAACACTTCTATCGGAAATATTAACGCCTACGGGCCCAGGAGAAATTAGTTTTCTAAAATGCGGAATAAAATAAGGTGCTGAAACACCTGACTATCTGACTATTAAGGTGCCGTCGCGTGCTCATTACCAATTTGGCCCCTTTTGTAATAAAGTCGCATCGGAAAAACTACGGCACGGAGGTATTTTTTTTTCTCAGAATAATTTGCAAGTTATTTACATCGGAGAATAGGAAATGCTGCTGCTTTACAGAGGAAGCAAGAGAGATTTGAGAAAAGGGCTCTGCTATGTGTTTTCAAGCCTTTCCGACGCTGTCGTCTTCGCTTGTTAATAGGACCCCTTGCGAAATCACCTTAAGAAATTCACCGGCTAGCGACTAGGGGTGGAATTTTAAAATTATTTTCTCGAAATTTCTTTTTATGTTCAAGTACGCGTTGTACGTATGTCTTAACAATGTTATTATTTTTCATAATGAACCAAGATCGTGTGAAAGTAGCTGATGGTGAAGTTTCATTGCTGCTGAAATTTGTACCTCTAAGGATTTATTATAGATGAATCTTCGTAATTTTGTTCGCATATGCCCTTTATAATGCCTTTAGAGAATATTTTTATAATCGTTTTATATTTTAATACGCTTCATGAATGATATACAAATTAAATACTGAGACTACGTTGTGTATAAGGAAATAAATCTGTGTACGCGAAGAAAATAATTTCAGCAAAATCTCTCTCTCTCTCTCACACACACAATATATATATATATATATATATTATACATGCATATACATATATATATAAACACATTCATTCATTCATTCATTCATTCATTCATACATACATACATACATACATACATACATACATACATACA
>OU015491.1:91155964-91291437 GCA_907164885.2 Dolomedes plantarius | reverse complement strand
AGAGAGAGGAGGAGAGAGAGAGAGAAGTAGGAGAGCGGAGAGAGAGAGAGAGAGAGACTGATAGGAGATGAATGAGAGAGGAGGAGAGAGAATGATATTAAGAAAACAGTTTCTATAAAGTTTATCAGCATTAAACTTATTTTAAAGTTCTCGCCCTATTATAAACAGGAATTTTATGCCTGAAGTACTATTTTTGATATGGTTTTACAAAAGTGTTTAACGTGTAAATAGTAGAAATTTAAATATTTAGTAACGTTTATAAATACTTGAAATTACCAAGATTTTTTAGAGTTCATACTTGTGCCCAAACTGATTAAAAAAAAGTAGATTCCATTGAAAATTTATACCTCAAAGAGTTTTTCTTTTCACTCATAGTACAGAATCACCCCCAAAAAATTTCATGAACTAATTCCTCGGGTCTTAAAATTATGTTAAACTAAATTCATGCATACTTATATTCTTGTGTACTTTACAATATTACGAAAAGTATTCAGACAGAACATCAAGTCTGGGCTTGTGGCGGTCCAGTGGTACAGCGCGCTGCTTTTCGGTGCTGAGGGTGCTCAGATCGAATCCCAGCGTTGCGCCACGAAATATGCCTCCGTTCGTGTCGTCCCTTCATAGGGGGTAATGCTCTCCGCCTATATGGTGCCCCCATAATAAAATGGGCAGTAAAACTGCGGCTTAGTAAGGGCGAATGTTTGATTACAAGTGCCTCCGCATTGGAGAAAAAAAAAAAAAGAACATCAAGTCTATATGACTGCTTTAGAGACTGAAGTTGATGAATGGATTTCAGAGAGAGATACCTAGTGGTGTAAATGCAGATGTTATGCCGCTTAAGATTTTCAACGATTGTTTATTACAGTATCATATAATGCAGTGCTCCCCAACGTTTTTATCGCCGCGGACCGGTCAACGTTTGATAATTTTACCGCGGCCCGCTGAGGGGGGGGACGTTGATTGTTTATATTTTAGATTGTTTTGATTTAATAATTTTAATTTAATTGTACTTAACTTGCCTTCAAAATAAAATACAGTTACACCAAAAAATGAATATAAAGTGATTTAACATTTTAACTCACTAGAACGCTAAATCAATAAGAACCCTGAGCTTGTGACCCTAAGCTGGCGGCCCGGTACCATTTGAGCCGGGGACCACTGATATAATGCATGCCTTTGAAAAGATTAGGAAATCACGATACTGATGTCATCATGACATGAGAAAACCACAGCACCATAAACACAAACGAATTTTCAAGGAGTGAAAAATATTTGGTTATACCCAGAAGAAAAACGTTGAAAATCTCATTCGTCCTTACAAAAACCTCGAAGCTTAGGTAAGAATACTTTTGATACTGCTGTCAAACACTGAACACTGTTCTTGGTAAAAATCATTTAACACGTGTGGTTTTTGGAACATATTAATGGAAAATTTTAAATCTTTAATAGTTTGAATAATATATATTAACTAAGACTTCAATGGCCAGTTTGTAATAAAACGATACTTAACAATGCGATACATTTAATCAAAAATCATATTCAAATTGCGGTCTTATGTTTGAAGTTACTGGTAATGAAAATGCATAGAAACGTGTTTAAACTCTAACAACCTAGAATGAACGTGATAGAAGCCCAAATTCTAAAAAAAGTCTGCATTGGTGTTTAGAACAATGCTCCCGGGTAACACATGGCCAGAAAGAAATGTTATTTTTAGTTTTGGAACACTAATCTACACATACACTAAAGTGCTTAGCTGTATAGACAGTGATTTGTGAACCGGCTTTTAGAGTAGTGTTGATCCAACGGCCAAGTCTCGAAGAAGATCTGTCATGGTGTGGATTTCTTTCAAATTACAAAGGACTAATTCGATTGGATGCTGTAATCCAAACCATATTAAGTGGGACCAGTGGGGGAAAAAACATAATTAGAAATTGTATTTTAACTAACGAATCTATCTTTTTATCGATAAAGATAGTTAGAGAACGATTATGCATTCTAGTGCATAGAATTCAGATCTTAAAGAATGCAGAACATTTTAGATTTCCTCCTTTTGTAATGAGATCAAAGTCGACAAGCAATGTTATCACAGTATGGTAAAATAACATTGCCGCGACTAACAAATAAATACTCAACGATGCCAGTGCCAAATTACAAGCTATTCCCAGAAAAAAAAATGTTCATCTGCGCAAAGAAACCTCTATTCCGAGGTAAGAAAGGTTTACAGTGCACAGCTGTCAAAACCTCAAGTAGACAGACTCACAATATTGGTTAATTAATCGATGTAAAGGAAACTGCACTCAAGCCAAACATCACTTAAAGGAATTCAAAACAGCTTTAAATTGGTATTTGGTGCGATTTTCCTGGATGGACAACTGAAAACAGTGGTTTGGAAATTTGAAAAAAGGTTCTTGGAGCACCATGTTCTTCCCACCATTAAATATCCAGCAAGTATGAAAATGGTGCTGATTCGCTTCGACTAATTTCGGCATTGGTCTACTGGTTGCTGTAATCAGAGCTACCTGAATCTGAATCTAAAACAATACTAAAGCGATAAACCATTATCTTATAGCTTAAGCGATAACTATTTGACGATAGTAATAGAAGTAATTATAAAAAAAAATTTACATTTTGGTATACAGAATTTCCCAAACAATGGGGCGCATTTAAAAAAAGTTATAGGAGCATTTATGTATGTCTTGCTAAGTCCAAAAAGATAAAGATTTGCGTTGATGAGAAAAGTTTACATTCTTAGTACCATAACACATTGAGCATGATACCATACGATGCGATGCGATGCGAATCGGAAAACACAAAACTACTAAATAGTATTGAAAAAACTGTTTGCTCGCTTCCCACTTCATACTAGGAAATGATAATGACCGAAATCAATTGAACCCGGGCGAAGATAATGTTGTCTTTTGAGCCATTAAAGCTCAAAGCGAAGATGCTCGATTTCAGTAAACTTTAAATACTTTCAGAATAATAGATTATCAGCTGCAAGTTTAAAAAAATGAATAAATAAAAATACTATTATAAAAACTTTTCGAAGATGTTAATATTTTCCATAGCACGAATTTTAATAAAACTGTTAAAGTTTTGATTACTTACTTAATAGTAAAATTTCGTCAGTAATAAAATACATAAAAAATTTGTTTTAGATTCATGTAAAACTCAATACGTCGGTAAGTAAGCTTTTAATGCTTCTTCAGTTTAGTGAAAAACAATCTTATTTGACAGCTTTCAAGGGGTTTAAGACGCAACGCATGTTTACAAAATAGTTATTGAGCTCTTGGGTAAAGCTATCGTAGAGGGGCTTAAAAATGTCCGGGGAAGTATTTTCCACAGCGTATTTTTCTTTAAAACTAAATTTAGACTAAAAAAAATTATCATAACGTTTTAAAGTTTAAAATTTACAATTTTGAAACAAAAAATATAAAAATGTAAAAAAATTTAGAAAAAATATACATGCACTATTGATTCAGGAAAATTACTACGCTAATTTTCTAATTACATATGGACAATAGAATATTCTTGAACTCTGTTTTTTTATGTCGTACATTAGGTATTTCGATGCATATCACGTGTGTTAAAAAAATCTTTCTTTTAAAAGTGCCTTTTCAAAAAAAAAGTTATGTCGAGACACGAGTAGCTCAATATATTGCAGAAAAAAATTAGCAACCGCAAAACTCAAAAGATTGGAAAAATAAATTAACTTTTTTTTAAATACAAGGTGTGCCCATAAAGTATCCGGAAAAATTGAAAGATCAAACGATAAAATAAAAAAGTGAAAGAATAATCGCCTGTCTAGAAAGAGTGACATCTCAACTCTTGTGAAAGCCAGTTTAAACTGGTTAGAATTTAGTCGTTTGCATATCAAAACGCAGTAGTAATTTTCATTTACTGAGAAGGCATTGTACTAAAAAATCTGCTTCGGAATGGAACAACGTTGTAAAGCTATGTCCCCACTTTTGCGCTTTCGAGTTCGATTTCGCTTTCGACTTGCGGTTCGTCTTTCTTTTCAACTTGATTTTATCCCATGCTTCCCGGCATGCCTCTAGACCAGGGGTTTCCAACTTACAAGTGTCCAAGGGCCGCAATCGAAAACACCTGTCTAGTGGCGGGCCGCAATTTAATCAGGACCATACCCAGGACATTTTTTCATGAGGGAGGGGGATTTGGAGAATTTGTGTATAGTATGTACTATGAATTTTTTAAAAATTCGAGGATGAACCACAACAACGACCTTGATTATAACTGGCCAACTTTCGTTAAATTACACACCCACACACAAAAAGAGTCAAATAAGAAGTGGGTATTTAAATAAGAAGTGGGGGGGGGGTATGAAATAGAACATGAGTGGACATCCTACTTTTCATGGAATTCGAGGAAAATCAATGTTTTTTTGAAAATGAACAGCATTTGAAAACAAAGATTTTTACAAAAACATTTTTCGTTAACTAAGAATATGTAAATTCATGCTGCAAATTATTTTCCTAGAAGTCTTTGCGGGCCGCAAAAATAGGCACCGCGGGCCGCATGCGGCCCCCGGGCCGCTAGTTGGAAACCCCTGCTCTAGACGCATTCGATTTGTTGTCCACACTTGTTCGACAGTTCATGCCTCACGAGATGGAAGAGTCGGACGGTTACTGCTGCGTTTCTTGTGATTTCGCGGAGTTTATAAGGTGATCACTATTTTTACGTAAAGCAACAAGGAATGTGCAACAAGAATAGACTACAATTTTGGTACGGTGCTTTGTATATAAATATGTATAATCCCTCTACTTGCATATTTATCATTCATATATATATATATATATATATATATATATATATATATATATATATATATATATATATAATATTAAAAACTAGTAATTTCTTAATTCAACACTCTTAACATTTAAAAACTATTAATTCCTCACTTTGCTATTCAAAATTACAAACTCTTTTTTAATCCCTTAAGTTATTTAATTCCCTTTGGGCATTCGCGTTAAATTCCATTATTAAACATTTGTGATGCACGGCCGGGCGACAAGTCATCCATTTTAACATCAAAACCATGCCACTCGGCCCTTCATTCGTCGGCCCGCGCCCGTGCCGTTACATATATATATATATATATATATATATATATATATATATATATGTGTGTGTGTGTGTGTGTGTGTGCACGTGCAGGGGAAAATGATCTAAATGAGAAGACTAAAAAATAAATATAAATTTAAACATAATATTTTTTTATATAATACCTCAGTAATCGATTAGAGATGGTTTTTCTTATACATGTAGGTTCTACATCAATGTAGTTTGATAGAGAAATTAATAACTGGTGATACGGAATATAGAGAAGACCTGTTTTTTTTATATGCCAAGTTATTAGAAATAGAACTACAATTTATAGCTTTGTTTATGAAGTAATAAAACCAAACAAATACTAAAAATAGAAAACGGTAGAATATTGCTTGTTATTAAAATTCTATCTCTTAAATATATAGTGTAAAATTACACTGGTATATTAATTTATTTCTGAATAAAAGGAACATTTATATTACTTGCGAAGTATACAGAATATTCAAGAAAAATCGTTAGCTAATCATTATATATATATATATATATATATATATATATATATATATATATATATATATATATGTATTGTGAAGAATAGGAAATTCTTCAAGCAGTCAGTCGTGTGAATATTTGATGTGTCTTTGTCACCCCTGTCCTTGGCAACAGAGGGGGGGCGTGAACTGGGTGGAACCCTAGTGTCAAGCTAACTGACTGATGGTCATCGCCGGACAGAGGGCGGTAGTTCCTCTACTTGTCTACTGGCAAGAGGGTGTCAGCTGGCGACAAAGGCCACACACGTAGAGTCCGGCATTCTTCATGCACAAAAGTGCGGTTCGTTACGCTAAGCCCTCGGCGTGAGAAATTCTCGAATGTTGGAAATAGCTGATGTCACTGATTTCAGCAAATCAACGTCGAAACACAAAAACCAACGCATGATAGGACGAAATATGTTCCAGGGAGGTGCTTAGAGTTTTCTTGGAGAACCTCGGACCGAAAACGAGGCAGAGAGACTTGAGATCTACTCTCAGAAGGTGACTGATACCTGCGGCCTTGGGCCAGATTACATTTTTGGGTACTTTGAATCCCGGGCTTAGGGCCGTTTCATATAGTCAGTGAACTCTGACTGTTTGGGGAAGAAGTTTAACTCCCCGGTGCCTTAGGGCGATTTTGACAGTAAAATTTTGGTGTAACTGAAGTGTACATATTGTATATAATTAAATACATAATTTTAAAACCTAAACTCCGTATCTTGAATTAATCTATACCCAGCTACCTGGGAGAAGTGTTCATATCGTCACAGTATATATATATATAGAGAGAGAGAGAGAAAGTAAGTAAATAATTTCATTAATATAAAGAAGTAAAGAATTAAATTGAGACATTTACTTCTTTTCTGAGCAAAGCGGGCCATGAAGAATTACTTTTGAATTTTCATATATAATAAAAAAAATTTCTACATATGCAACAAGTTAAGAAGTATATTTTGTTATTAATGAAAATCTTTCATTTTTCTTTAACATGGGGTTAAATGAAGAACACGACAAGAAAACCATGATGGACTAAAAAATGCCTACATTTAAAATGTGTCAATGATATTTAGCTTCAAATGAAAATAATACATGCAAGATCATACGTATTTGGATGCAAGCAATGCATGACATTGGGGGGGGGGGGTGGAAATTACGTCACGTAAAAAGCGAATTCAGGTTGTAACCTGCTTTTATAGTACTAAAACATCTATTTTTTTTTCAAAGTGGGTCTTTAATTCCTATGATAAGCTATGGGGCATTATTTATTCAGTATTTTTATAATAACAAATTAGCTGATGCATATTTTTGAAATCTTCTCCCTACATTTCAAAAAGAAAATTTCAATGATATAGTACAAGTTTTCAAATTTAAAAAAAAAATGTTTTGTTTAAAAATACATTTAGTTTTTATTTTAAAACAATATACATTAATTATTATTAAATAATTATTTTAAATGTATTAAATGTATTAATAATTTTATCTGTGTATGCGGAGTGGTTGACATCCCACAATGCCGGTAAATTTCTGTAATCATCAATAATATTTAAAATTTCTTCCGAAGACTGCGACATTCTGAACACTGGCTTGAAAACTGCCTTGCAGAATAGAAAAGCGTATGGAATTCCGCAAGAAAATCCACTCGGGTTGGATACGCTTGCGATATCGCATGCTCTATCGCCACGCATGCGCTGTCCTGGAATTTGCAGGTGGTGACGCATCGCTCTGAGCATGCCTCACATTTCTCTCTCCGTGCGACATGTCGAAAGCGAAAGCGAACGCAAAAGCGCAGACATAGCTTAACATTAAATTTTGTTACAAATTAGGTAAATCTGCTACCGAAACTTTAGAGATGATTCGAACAGTATATAGTGATGCATCGTTATCAAGAACACAAGTGTATGAGTGGTACAGCCGCTTTAAATGTGGGCGAGAAAGCATTGAAGATGAATCAAAGACAGGGTGCCCTTCAACTTCAAAGAATGAGGAAAATGTGGAGAAAATTCGTTCTTTGGTAAAAGCAGATAGCCGTGTAACAACTCAGCAACTTTCAGACATGCTTGGGATAAGCAAAAAAAGCTGTAAATTAATTTTAATTGAAAATCTGAAAATGAAAAAACAACATGTACAACAATATCTTGCTAAGCATTCAATTACAGTGATAAATCCTCGACCATATTCTCCCGACTTATCGCCAGCTGATTTTTTTTCCTTTTCAGAAGCTTAAGATGGCTATGAAAGGACAGAGATTTGAAAACGTCTCAGATATTAAATCAAATGTTAAGCGTATTTTGCAAACGGTTAGTTCCAACGCCTATAAACAGTGTTTCAATGACTTGAAGAAACGTTGAAAAAATTTTATATAGACTCCTTTGGCGATTATTTTAAAGGAGATCAATTAATTTGAAGGTAAGTCATATTTTTCTTATTTATAAAAAAAATTGTCCGGTTACTTTATGGGAGCACCTTGTATTACTTTTAGGTTAATAAAATTTAACAAAAAAAATTTTTTTAATCCCGCGTAAAGTTGTCTCGACCTTGGAAGGAAAGAGTCACATAAAATGTTGCGCCACAGGCCTTAACCTTGATATTTTGTAATTTGGTACGATTTTTTATACTTATTCCACAGAAAACTTATAAAAGTAATGCGGGTATCTATCTATGTTCGCTAAGATTTTTAGTCAAAAACATGTATAGTGACTTCTATTTATATGATCACTGCAGCTCTCTTCGTAAGGAAATGGTATATCCATCTCATACGCGTATTTCTATCGTGAAAAAAAAATTGAGATTAAGAGCTAGTTATCAATTAACACATCATTTAACTCAAATTTATTATATTTTGCAAATATAAGGCAAGACAGATTAACAAATTAAAATTTCAAAATGCACCACTGTATCACTGTATATCAGAACTCATGCATTTGGTATATTGCTAAAATTAAATTATTAGTGATATTCCAGCAATGTACTCAACTGCCAATTATCAGGTTGTTATTCCTAAATCACTGTGTATGGTTAATATCCCTGGCCGGAAGTTCCAAAGCAGGTCCATATAGGCTTCGGGATGAGTAAGGCGGCCCCGGTTTATAAAAGCACAAGGGTCGAAGTCCGACTTGGCTAGGTGCCACCACAATGTTGACCCAGCAACCCCAGGAGCGACATCTGGGGGATCATACCTTTCCCACCCACTTGGGGGCGTCCATTAATTACGTGAGGCGATTTTGGCGATTTTTCGAGACCCCCCCCCCCCCTGGTGAGATGTGAGATTTGGCTCGACCCCCCCCCCCCCCCCCCCTAATCTCACGTGAGATTTTTCAAAATGTGTATTTTTAGTGTAAAAACGTTAATCTGTGCTTGATTGCGTTGGATTTATTTAAAAAATCATAATTTGCTAAATTATTTTTATTCAAGACTAGTTAAGACTAGTATTTAAGACTACTAAGAACGTAGTCTAGAATGACAGTGAGAAAATCGAACAATAAAATACTTAAATAGGAACTACTAAAATTAGCAAAAGAATATTCATTCTAATTCAGTCCTCGGGAACTCGTGTGTGGTCTCAAGAGTGACTTCTGGAACTATTGTATAGGATTTAGCCATATTTTAGTGTAGAAACATGTTTTACTTAATATAACCCAGTTTTCTCGCAATTTTACACTGTTTCTTGCGGAAAAAAATTACGCGATATTTGCCGAGAACCCCCCCCCCCTCTCCCCCACGTGAGACTGGGTGAGATTCGGCTCGACTCCCTCCCCCCCCCTAAAAGCCTCACGTAATTAATGGACGCCCCCCCCTTACCTCATAGTACTTTCCAGTCCACGGATTTAACTTGCCTATATCCGGACATGAAGGTATTTAACGGCCCTTGTCGGGATTCGATCCGAGTACCCTCAGTACCGAAAGTCGACGTGCTACCAATAGGCTACCTCAGGCCCAGTTATCAGGTATTAATGCCCACGGTTAACCAGAAAAAAGGAATAATCCCAAATTAAAAAAAGGAACTGTTCAGAGTTTTTAAAATTAGCTACCTATCAAATGAACTCCCTAAAAGTTTTTGGGATTACCTTTGCAAAAAAAAAAGGTTTCAAATAAAATTGAAATCGTCTCAAAGAATGTCAATATACCTCGTAAAAAAAGGGAGCATATAACAGTCTTCTTCTGTAAGGAAAACCAAAAATCTGTTTATCATTGTTATCTTAAACAAGTATCACTGTGTATAGTTTATCTAAAACTTCTTAGTTATTTTCGTGTGTTTCGATGTGTACAAAGCCATTTCAGATTATTCATGTTATTCGACGTTTCTTGCACATTTGTCTATTAATAGACAGATATAATCGGGAGTTGAGTAATTTTGGAACCTTACACTTGGAACGTTTATTAGTGTATGTTATTGTTGGTAATATTTTAAAGCCCTCACTGCTAGCTGAATAGTTTTCAGAAAAATTAAACGAGGGAAGAACTGATAAAATAGATAACATATAACATTTTGAGGCATCAATTTACGTTACAGAGAGATGTAGTCATGAAGTTTGTAGCATGAGAAGTTAACACTTACATCATTGGGGTAAATTATTGTTTCTTTCCCCCAAAAAAGTGAGGATTATATCATGAACCCTACTGTCTGTAACTACCCTCCCTCAAAAGCAGATCAGTTCATTTTTCAATTAAGTAATGTTAATTACAATAAAGAAAAATCATATCTCTTTAAAGTTAAATAAAATCTGATAGGGATTTAGTTTTTCTACTCACATTAGTTTGTGACTCTTCTTCGTACGTTTTAAGAATTCGTATAAAATTACAAGAACTGACATTACTAATTTCTTCTGAAATAAAGTTAAATTACTTAATATATAGTTGAATATGTTTATAAAATTTTTACAATATAGACAGTATACTAAGGTTAAAAATCTGGCATAACATCGTTTCGTTTAAGGCATCCAAATTGGCGCTTTTTAAAAATAGGGAATTTCGTTTATCTTTTTTTTTTTTACCCTATTGATTCTCAGAATTTCCAAATGACAAACTTATTTTCTCATTCATCATATTTATTATTTTATTGCTTCCAAGAACACACAAATTTTGCCTTTTCCCGTGGGCCTCGTATTGTTTTTTGGTCATAGGTATATGGAGGGAAAAGAGTGCAAGAAAAATTAGAATCCGGAAAAGCGGACAAAATGACTGTAGAATAATCTTTAATGAGGTGGAATTCCCCCTGGTATCTCACCTATCACGCTAGTGCTTCATTCTCCCCTTCACTTCGATTCTATTTCACCGTAGACCACCCACCAAGATTAGTAACATTCCGTGCAAATAACGTCGGGTTCTGACGAGCAGCGCCGGGCATAATCACAGGGCAATTCAAAGAACCGTGTCACCGCTATTCCATCCTTACCATTCCAATTAATGAACGGGAAATTGACTGCAGCCCTCTCACGGGTCGAAATGATTGATTTTTTTTTCTCCCTTTTTGCATCAGACTTTTTCCCTCTCATTTTGCCAGATTATTTTCATTTAATACTACTTCGGGAGAAAAGGGGGAAATGTAGGTTTTTCCCCCATAATGCGAGAATGATCGGCAAGATCAACTAAAAATATCTATAATATTAATGTTAAAAAAATCAACTTTCCAATAACTGATATTAAACGTCTGTTGCAGAGGTAGATTCCTTAAATTTGAACAGATTTATGAATGCGATTTGACTGCTCCATAGGCTACACAACAGAAGTGACTTCCATGAACACATTTGACGAAAATATTTAGTATTTTATGTAGCTGCTGAAAAATTCTGCAACGCATACAAGACTTTGAAAACTATTACTTCATTTTGCACAGATGGTACACAGCGCAACGGAAACATCTAATGCAGATGAAGCGAGAAGGAAGTACGCGCGTTAATGGAAAAATTAACGCTCTACCAACTATTAAGTAAGAATGTTGCGAGAATTCGGGACGTAATTTATACTCATTGTGTTGTTACTAGTTCTAGGAAGGGAGCCGTTGTTGACATGTATGATTTTCAGAACGCGACGGTTACTGGAGATATTGGTTTCGCCGAATACATTTATATCGCAAAATTGTACCCAAGTATGAAATAAAACACAATGGGTTGCTTCCAAGTTCAAGAACAAAGAGCAAAAGAAGATGACTGATAGGGATCGGTGACCAACAGTTCTGAGAAATTGAAAATCTTAAGAAATCGTAAGTAAAAGCGATGCGCCATAGCGCCGAGTTAGGGCCTGTTCACATGGGAGTCCGGTGGCGGAAGCGTTAAAGTATTGAAATATATTTAACCAATGACAAACCTCCAAACGATTAGCAACGAAATTTTTAACGCCTATGATTGGTTTATTTCCGTCTCAGCGCCATCTTTCCTTTTACGCTTCCGCTACCGGACTCCTATGTGAACAGCACCTTTTTCTTTGGGATTTTAATATAGCAGGTCACCATGATCATGTTGCAAAATCTGATATTATGATCAAATCTAATGAACAGATATTGTGTTCAGGTCTTCAGATTTGGAACCTTGATAACTTAGTCTGTTATTTAGACCCGTGAATTGTTATTTACTTTTTTTTTTTCCACTTATACCTGTTCATAATAGTTTTTTCTCTACCCTTCTTGTGAAAAGATCCGATATAGAAATCCACCACACTTGCTTCATCGTAAAACACTTGCTTCTTTTGTTATAAAACAGGTAGTTATACGTTATAACATGGATTACCTTTTCATAGGCTCTATAGTTGTTCCAAAAAGACAAATTACAGTCTGGATAATCTTGAACAATCTGCAAGGCAATGCGCCGGAAGTTGCGTCTGTCCGTATTGCTAAAATCATTCTCATTTGGTCATGTGGTGTCACCGAAGTCAAAGAGCTATTCTGTTGCAATCCGTCGTTGGACCTAAATATTATCCGCTAGTTAAAGGATGTTCAAGAGCAACATATTGAATTTTTAACTTTCTCCTAATAACTGGAAGGGATTTTGGTGGCTAATTAGAGAAAAATACCTTTATGTTATACTGTACATTTTAGTAAAATACATTAGTAGATAATCTTAATTTGTATACCTTAACTGAATTGTCTCCCCGAATTTCTGCTGTTTCCGCCTCTCACCGTGTCCTAACTTTTTAAAAATATTCAGCCATCCACGAACTAGCTAACTTCATGCAAGAACTAACTCAATATATTCAGTACCAACGGCTTGAACACAATCAACAAATTACACTACCAAATGTATCTTAACAGCTATCTGTGAAGATGACTTTAGAATTTCTTAACAAATACTCTTAAAGTCATCAAATATCTAACTCTCCATCGTTCCAGGTTGAAAGAGATTATAAAAAATATAACACAGTACTGATTTCAATATGCAGCTAAAATTCAGTAGGACCCTGCAGCCGGAGTATATAGGTACTTTACTAAAATGTTGTTATAATTTAGATCAGGGGTCGGCAAACTTTTTTTACTAGGAGGACATATTTCAGAAATGCGGGAGTTCGGCGGGCACCGCTGGATGAAGAGGAGGGAAGGAGGGGGGGGGGAGTTAATATTTAAACATGAAAATATTAATGCGGCATAAATTTTTAGTACATAAATTAAAATTTCAATTTAAACAAAATAATCTTTAAATTGATAATTAATGCGATATTTGACATTGCAAATCTGCGGCTAACTATTTGTAATGTAGCACATAAGTTGAATTCCCAGTTCTCAGGCATTGGTACAAATGAGTTTCAGTGAGGCTTGATCGGTACTTTGAACTTAAGTATATGATATTGGAAAACAAAGATTCACAAGCATATGTTGACGCGCAAAGAGTTCAGTTTCAGAGCACATTTTCTCAACAATGGGAAGCTATTTCCTTTCACTAAATTCCAGAATTTTTCTTCATTATTGTGTCATTTTAATTCAATGTCATTTCTTATATTTATAATTTCCAATTCTAAGTCGTCCTTATTGGAAATATCAAAATATGCTGTGAATTTATGAGTCACATCTTCCTCTGTATGGGACAAAAGATTAACAAAAAAGGTCAAGAATGCCTCCAATTCGTAGGAATTCTACAAATCTGGTGTTAAATTCTACCAATAAGGAATCAAAATGTTTGGCAAACTGATAGGTGGTAGCATTTCCCTCGCAATAATTTTCTATCACCATTTTTAAATTTGGAAAATGTGATAAATTGTCTTACTCCATATGTGATTTCCAGAGTGGCAATTTATCTTTTAATGCATTTATCGTACTGATCATAGAAGGAATGGGAGACCGACGCTGTCGAGAGATGAGGCTGCTATGTTTTAGATTTTTACGGTTTTACGATTTAATTTTTTTTTACTAAAAATATTCATTACAGCTACGAGCGTTTGTTGTTCAAGTATCTAAAATTTTTTGAAATTTGAACGGCGGGCATTTTAAAATTGTTTCAAGGGCACCTTGGTCGCATTGTCGACCCCGGATTTAGCTGATTACATTTTCCTACAACGATTGTGAGGCACATTGTAATACGCAAAATTTTGACAGTATTTTATTTTGTTAGAAAGGAATATTTGTAAAGCATAAAATCTGTTTTAAACATTTATTCTAGAAACTTTTCTGTTAGTAGAAATAGTTCTATCCTATAGTAAGAATTGTAGTACAGTCTTCTGACATAACGATCGCCGTCCCTCGACATTTGGGCACTGGCGGTGCAGTTTTTTTTCTTTGGCTAAGTGTGAGTGACCACTCCATCAATTTTCATACCGGGATGACACTCCACAGACCGTTCATTTCGTAAAATGCCTGTGAGCACAGTCCCTCTCTCTCACCAAGAAAGGCGAATGAAAACTTTATTTAGATAGATATCCAATAATACGGTTTCCCCTAAGAATTGCGTGTGAAATCGTGCCTTCGTTAATCTTTTCAAGATTTATCCCCTTTATATTCTGAAGAGATCTTTTAACTCCCCTTTTAAGGAAAAACTCTATATTTCATCTGTTTGGGGGTTAAAGGAGCCCAGTAAATACAGTCGAACCCCGTTATAACGAACATCAAGGGACCAAAGGTTTTGTTCGCTATATCCGAACCGTTAAGAAAAAGGCTAAAGTTCACAAAATGTATAACTCATTAGTTGCAATGTGTATTCAATAATGATGTATTAAAAATGATAAAATCTATTAAAAATTATCATTAATAAATTAAATCGACTAAAATCGATTACATTAAACTGACACAATACTAATTAAATTTATGTAGAATAGGAAAACGGCGGGACAAAAATTATCGGTCGTTATATCAGAGAGTTCGTTATATACCGGGTTTGCTATAACGGGGTTCGACTGTATTAGTGGCTTAGAACGGCGAATCCTAGATTGTTATACAAGACAAGAAAATTTCTTATCTTATTCAATATCATCACGAGACAATATCTATGGTGCCTGGTATAAAGGGCTTAAGCCAAATAAGTGATTTTTAGATATTTGTTAGTATTGATAAACAAAAATATTTGGACTTGTATAAAATACTTCAGTTTTTCAATTTTGTATACAAAAGTACATTTCTTTGTGCAAAAGACTCAAGTCTAAATTATTGTTCTGCGATTGGTATAAAAGCCAATAACTTGGTATATATACGAGTAAATCACTATTTTTGACTTAAGCCCTTTATACCGGGCACCATATATATAATTTTGGAAAATATTGAAGTTATAGTAGTTTTATTGTCACAAATCCGCATGAATATAAATCAGATCTTGAAATCATCTTTTATTGAGTTATATACCCTAATTTCCTCAATTTTTCAAACAAATACTCTGTACGTACTTCATGTACGCATTACCCTGAACTTCAGATTATCCGTGATCGGATTATCCATGCATCTGAACAGAAACAACTTAGAATTGACTAACAAATTGTCTCAAAGAATGCCAATATGGAAAACAAGAGACTTTTTAAAAAACAAAAAACTTTCCAAGATCTGAATAAGTTATAATTAACTCTATTTAAATCAACTCATTTTATTTAAAAACCTCTGATTAATTCCCTTTTCACACAGGGGACTATTTTTGACTATTATCCCTTTCTTCAGTTTTCCTAGCACACCTGTATATTAAATCATATGAATAACTGGGAGTTCAATGTATTTAGCTGAGAATGATTCGTTTTTACACTGTATATTTAAAAAAATGTGTATAGAGAAAAAAACTCACGATTTTTAACAACTATGTAATATGAGGCGGAAAGTATCTATTTTTTGGACTATAAGACGCGCCTCAAATTCATGGGAGGATTTTTAGAAAGGAATATTTTTAAATTTTTTTTTGTTCTTCCCAATGACTGGGAGGTGATCATGCGTTATCCGGGTGCCCCACAGGCGGTGGGTCCATGCTGCTCCTGTTTGAAACACCGGTCCTGTAATTTTGAACCAAGTCAAGGGACGAGACCGGAACACTTGATGCCGCACCTCCAGAGGTAATGTTTGGGACCTTGGAGGACATTACAGCTACGACAGAATTTTTCCTTACACCAGCCGCCATTAGTTACTTTCGTTGGCGGTTACACGTCGGCGGTTTTGTCAGTGTCGGATATCGAACCAGCAACTATTTTGTAAGGTGTATACAGATATTTTCAATTTCCTACTTAATAAAGGCAAATATATATATATATATATATATATATATATATATATATATATAAATGTTCATTTTATTTTAATATTACTTTCGGACCATAAGACGCACCCGAATCAAGTCAATTTTTTTTATGTAAAAGGTGCATCTTATGGTCCGAAAAATACGGTAAGAAAATTTGATAGAGACAGAGAAATTTAATTTATATGAATGGTATAGGATCAAAACTTACAATCTCCACCAGACCTCTTTGTTTTGGGGTAAAATTGAAAAACTATTCTTATGCATTTTTGAAGATATAAATTTGAATTTATGTCTATAAAAATTCCCACACTATTTTTTTATTAGTAGACCATTTTCAAAAAAAAAATCCTTATCAACTGATTAAATTGTTATAAGAAAGTAACCTTAACTCGGTTTTGGGAAAAAAAATGGAGACTGCTAGTTCTGATCCTGCACCACTCATATGCCCTCTATCAATATCAATATTTATATAAATTTATATCATATATAAATTTATTATTCATGTCATTTTAAATTTATTATATGGGATTAATTAATTCCCCGTTTGAGTTTTAAAAAATGCGCTATAACCGTGCTTAGGAGATAATTATATAAATTTATTGGGTTCGATTTTACTGAAATCCCATCTTTTCATAATTATGGAATAATTGGTGTCTTGTAGTTAAACGTGTGTTAATATTCCTTCGGCAAATCTCTTCATATCAGTTTCAAGACGTATTTTGTTTAGGTTAAATCCTATGATATGATATAATCAATCTTCAAAATTATTAAGTTAACGCATAATATTATCCAGTTCACTTAATACATCTGAGTATTAAACTGGATATCATAAAGGGAGTTAAAAATTTCTGTAAGAATATGTTTAAAATTCCTAAAAATGTCTGCCAATAAGAGGAAGTTTTGAATGTTGCAATTTCTCTTAAAGTCAAAGTGACTGTCATGTTAATTCTTTCTGTAAATTTTACCCTATGAAATCTAATAAATATGTTAAGTGTTATCAGTAATTCGTAATAAATTGTAAGAGAATATCCAAAGATAACTGATGTTAAAGTAATTAGGAGAAAGGGAGAAATTATATCTATTATTTTGTAACTAGCCGCATTGAACAAACACCTCATCTGGAGACCATTCCGAGAGGAATTATGTCCTTAAATACGCAATAAGTACCAGGAAATCTCTGAAAACCTCGTAAACGTACCCCTTCATATCTGCAAGCATTCAGATTCAAATCCAAATCTCGTGCAGTCACTACATTAAAATGCCGCCCGGTTGGGGCAAAGGTTTGGCCCACGGGTAGTCTCTGAATGCTTCTCCGCCAGGTTGTGAGTTCGGTTCCCGCTTGTCCGCGGACGAGGCTGAGATTAGGGAGCTATGTTGGCTCACCTATAAGGTGCTTCCATAAGAAAGAAGCCAACAAATTCGCGGTTTGGTGTAGGTGAATGTCGTAACAGACAAAGGGTCTGCAGAATAGGAAACAAGAACAATAGCAAAGTATTCACTTGTTAAGATTACGGAATAGAAAAATAGTTGATTTCAATTCTTTACAGCTTGAGATTCGTGAGAACTTTCAAATTTTACACTACGACGACAAAACTGATAGATATTTACAGCGAATTCGATCTGATGAAAACACTCAGGCCCACTGCGAGATTGGATCCAGCAGACTCTGGTTATCATGACTATTGCCCTTCAGCCAATCGGCTGTAAGTATTTTGCCTTAAATAAAAGACTGCCAGCCTTCTTGTATTTAATGCTTTAATTGTATTTCTCGACTAAATACAGGCTATTTACTATATATATATATATATATATATATATATATATATAAAGTTAAATTAGTGGGTTCATGGCATCGACGAGGAAGGTCAGATTTGAGTTGACACTGCTATCATTCAAGTCTATTAAGGCCCGACAGTATCTCCTTGTCTCCGGCTCCAGCGTCACTCTGAAGAACAGTCTCTAAATCACTGACATGATATTAGCTCGCATCCGGCGACTTTATATACCTTCTCTGAACGTTCTCGAAATGTCTGGAAAATGCCGCCTTTCTTTATTCAGTTATTGTTTCCAGACGACTAGGCGCCTCCGTACGGCCACTTCTTTTGGTAGATGACGAACTGTTTCGTGAGCTGACGGTAGCACTTCCAGTCTTTATTTAAAAGATACCTTTCAGCGATTTAAAAGATACCTTTCTTTACAAAAACACTTTCTTTGAACATTTAGATGGTTTGTTTGCCATACTTCGTTAAAAACTCATAATTAATTGATTCTGATTAACGGATTATGCCTGCTAAACATATTTAATAAGCCAGCTGTGAATGAGTTCAGTTGATTTATATTTCAGAGACATATAACATAGATTAGATACTTAACTATAAACGTGAGATCCGAACATTTTATTTTTTGATTAGCTACTTAGTAAGCTAAAAGACGATATAAAAAGCATTTCAGCTATGATATGATGGTAAAAGAAACCAAATCCTTTGTCATTATTTTTCCTATCTTTCGGATCGTTCAAAAACACCCGAAGTTTGTAATCTGCGTGTCGTGCATAAAATTCTTGCGAAACATTTCTTCAAGAATCCCTTGTATTATGTTAAAAGGACTTATATATAAAAAAATACGACCCTTATCTTCACATATTCTTTGCATGGCAACACTTACCACAACGCTGCTACTCACTCATCAAGCCCACTCTGCGCGCTTCATTCCCCCGAGATCGGTATCCAGCACCTTTTTTGGTGGATTCTACTTTCGCCAACACGCAACAAAAAAGTGCCATAAATAAACAAAAATTGGCATCTACCGTGGGTCCTTGGGAGGAGCGGGAACGTTGAGAAAATCTCGCCATACTTTATTCATCAAGCCTGTCTCTTTTCCGAAAAGGACGGGATACACAAGGCATTCTATACCTCATTCTCTATTCTTGCGCTCGTGGGGATTTTGATTTCATGCTATGGATATGCAAGAAGCTGTGGGAATTGAGATGGGAGGAGAAACGAAGACAAGAGAGAGAGAGAGAGAGAGAAATTCTTATAGCTTGTAGAAATTTTTCCAAGTTTCGGGGGGGTCTTCACGATGCTAAAAATGTTGGAAAGAACATTAAAGTATTTTTTTTTATAAACCGATAAAATTGAAAAAAGCAGAAAAGTCGAGACGACGCTATAATCTCATGAATATAGTAATAGGATTTATTGGCGAGTTTATATCGGGTATTTACTTGCAATATATTTAAGTAAAAAAAAAACAGAAAAAAACCAAAGCCGTGTGGCAACTCTTAATACAGGAAACGATAACC
Source organism: Dolomedes plantarius (assembly GCA_907164885.2). Classification (NCBI taxonomy): domain Eukaryota; kingdom Metazoa; phylum Arthropoda; class Arachnida; order Araneae; family Dolomedidae; genus Dolomedes; species Dolomedes plantarius. Next base: position 91,271,914 of record OU015491.1, on the reverse strand, counting down.
CATTGTAAGTACTCACCGTACACATGATACTGCTAACTTTTAACGACTTTTTTCGGCGCTTACATTCTTTATTTGAATTTTTATTTTATTTTTTTTTGGGGGGGGGGGTGACAAGGCTAAATACTGAAGTAGTTCATTTGGAGCTCATACTGGAGTATTTCCCAAGGTCTCTAAAATGTTGTATTTTTAAAAGGAAATTTTTTTTATTTAGGGAAAAGTGGCAGTGGAGTCATTATATTGACATAATTTGGCTACCTTTTAACGTAATTTTTCCATTACTACTTTGAATAGTTAGAGTAGAGCACACCAACTGATTACGCTACATAAAAAATAAATCTTTGAATGGACGAGAGCATCGAGAGAATAAGCTCGCTTGAGTTTCAGTTGTTGTTAAGCTCTTGTCATTATGACTTTTTTATTTGATGTTTAGATAAAATATACATCACACTAAGTGAGTTTAACGCTTCTGACAGCAGGGCATTGCGATTACTGATTCCTTGCTTTGCAGCAGCATGCAAAAATGCATCTGGACTGTTCTGCGCATGTCTGCATTATACTATAAGACAGCGGTTCCCAACCTTTAACCTGGCTTGAGCCAATTAAGTATTTTAAATTTTTTGGCGAGCCACATAATAATAACAACAATAATTATATATATGTGATAATATTACTAACTACCTATAATCGCCCATTCTGTACTTCATCTCTGCCATGGTAACCCGTCCTTCTTGTCTTGATGTAAACGCTTCTCCTTCCCACATACTAACTTCCTCCGCCAATTCTGGCAACCTCTCTCACCTAATTCTATTTTGACGCTTTTTTGCGAGAGACACTGGACTGACTCGAAGCGAGTAAGATGTGTTGCTTTACTGTTTAATAAATTAGTTTGTTCCTGAAGTTTGTTCCTATGATTTTATTATTTTCTGGCCACGATGTATGCTCTTATTTCATGAGATGTCCATCCGGACATCTCATATATATATATATATTGCTTTTAATATTTCAATTTAAACGTATAGGTAAAAAGGTAATGCACAAAAAATTGTAATATATCAAAGAAAATGCGTACTTTATTAAGAATTCAATTTGTAAAATGACCAAAGTTACATCAATTTATTTGGGCAATCCACAAATTTAATTTTGATTTAAATGCCTTGATACTTCCTATTAATTCAATAATAGTTTTTCCTTTTCCCTGAAGTTCAAGATTGAGTACATTCATTTTAGTTGTTATGTATGTAAGAAAGGATAAATCACATAACTAGCTATGATCACTAAGTTCTACATAATTTCCGTTTCTACAAACTGTTTTATCTCTAGAAGAAGCTCTAAAAATCGTTGCAGGACTTTTCCCTTTCTAAGCCACCTAATTTCAGAATGTAACATTAAAGTTCCATACTCAGCATCAAGTTCATTGGTCAGTTTTTTGAATAATCTGCACTGAAGTGGTCTGCCACGAATAGAATTGACAATTTTTAGAACAACTCTCATTACGTGTTCATAATGCAGGACTTTTGCACATAATACCTGTTGATGTATAATACTGTGGTAGTGAAAAAAATTTGGAAACTCAGCATCGTTTTTACAAAACGTGATGAAGCCAACGGCAGAACCAATCATGGCAGGTGTGCCATTTGTTGTTATGGATACAAGTTTTTGAATCAGAAGATAAATTTCTGTAATATGATTTTTAATAACTTGGTATATGTCGTACCCACGTGTATTCCCTTTTAATGGCAAAACTGACAGTATATCTTCCTTTGCTGAGCAATCGTTGAAAACCATCCTTATAAAAATACACTGTCACAAAAAAAAATATATTCACCCAGAAAGAAACGAGCTACTATCACGAAACTTAACATGTATGTAATGTATGAGGAGATAAGCAAATGATTATAAATTCAGAAGAACAGACCGTTTTATTAAGAAGATATGGCATGAAAATGTTACAAATCAGTAAGTAGTAAATCCACCTCTGGCAGCTATACAAGCCGAAACACGGCGTGGCATCGAATCAATGAGGTCACCTATGACATCTTGCGGAAGATCATGCCATAATCTTTGCAACTGGGCAGTTAATTCACCAGTATTTGGGAACAGCTGCAGTTGCCTTTCAAGCACGTCCCAGACGTGCTCTATTGGCGAGAGGTCTGGTGACCTGGCAGGCCATGGGTGTACGTCATATCCTTGAAGACATTGTTGGGAGAGTCGCGCAGCATGTGGACGAGCGTTGTCTTGCTAATAAATGGCACCTGGGCGACTTTATAGCATAGGCAGTATAACTGGCGTTAAAATCTCGTCCACGTAACTTACCTTCTAGTCGTCCTCAAAGTGCATTGTAGGACGACTAGATGTGATCGCGTGTCCCAATAAATCGCTCCCCACACGGTCACACTTTGTGTAATCGCCGTATGCCTCTCGAGAACAAATACCGGATCGGACCGGTGGCCTGGCCGCCTCCACACTCGTATGCGCTGGTCATCAGCATTGATACTGAATCGGGATTCATCGTTGAAGATCACACGCCTCCAGTGGGTCACAATCCATCTTGCCCGAGGTCGGCAAAAATTCAATCGACACTGCCTATGATGTGGGGGGGGGGGCAGTGGTAGGCTTCTTAATGGACGTCGGCTTTTTATACCTGCGTCGACCAGTCGTCTCCGAATAGTTTCCCTTGTTACCACCTTGATGTCTGGAAGGTGGTAAATGGCATCGAACCGATTCTAGCGACGTTGTTGGTGCGGACGTTGCCGCTGTTATGATTGCGCGATCCTCGCGAGCATTTGTGTTCCTGGGACGCTCTGACCCTCCGCGACGGTAGACTATCCCTTTCGTGATCCATTGTTGTCAACACCGAGCAACTACCATATCGCTCCGACCGAGGTGACGGCCGATACGCCTGTTCGACCAACCTGCTTTTCTGAGGCCTACTATACGTCTGCTCTGAAAGTCCGACAATTGTTCGTACTGTCGCCGGTTACGTCTGAGAGGCATCTCTAGTCACAATACCGTTCATCCAAGTCGACAGATTTGTTTGAATAACCTTATGATACGATCAATCATGCTTTTAAACTCTCCCAGCTGCGTATCTCATATGCGCATAGCGCGCTTACCCTTGTCTCATTGGCATTGAAATTTTAATCATTTGCATATCTCTTACTAGACTACATTCCTGCCAAGTTTCGTGATAGTAGCTCGATTTCTTCTGGATGCATATATTTTTTTGTGACAGAGTGTATTTATTTGTATTACATTAGATATCTGTTGATTCATCATACTGTAAACTTAGAAAAACACATTTTTGTAAATCATCTTTTAATTGTTCTTTGATATTCACAGACATTGCTTCTATTCTACGAGTTACTGAATTTCTGGATAATTGAACTTCCTGGATAGCTACATAATTTCTTTCTTATTTTTAAATTCTTGAAATAATATCTCTGATGCAGAAAGCATTAATTCTTTAATTATGTTACCATCCTCAAAAGGTTTTTTAGGCATCGCAAGTATATGTACAATCTTAAACGATGCAATAGTAGCAGCTTTTGATGTATTCACGGGCCTGGTAAACAAAGATTGTTCGGCAATTAATGCGGTTTTGATTTCTTTCAATTTACATTTTCTTAAATTGCTGTTAGGAGGATATTCAGTATCATATTTTTTATGAACTGTTGTGAAATGTCATTCTATGTTGCATTTTTTCCCAACAGCAACTGTTGAACCACAAATCAAATACATTTGTTCTTAAAATGTATAAAAAAATATTTCTCTTCCCATTCTTCATGAAAATTATGGTTGTATACACGTTTTTTCTTTTTCTCTGGTTCCCGTGCCGACATGATTAGGGTAACTACAAAGTAACTACTAATATATAATAATGACTAACATAAATAGAAAAATATTTTTATATCTGGAGTAAACCACTTGTTAGTTCATGCACAACTTCTGATAAATAAAAGTTCTGTATATAAACGTATTCCAAACTCAACGAACCTATCTCACTGCCCTCTCCGTAGCTTATGATCAACGTCACGCATTAACATACCGGCATCGGCACATTGCGAAGAGCGCTTCGGGTGATGCCGTTATGAAGCGAAAATATTCCTGGTCAGTGGCGTAACAATTTAATAAAACCGAAAACTATACAAATAATCAACCAAAGTAATACTTACAATTTATGTATTTTCTTTCTATACACATAACTTTTAAACTAAAGAAATGTCTGAACAACTATGGCCATTAACAGCGGTATTGCATTTTATAGACAGAGCAAATAATTTTTTAGACATTTCATGCCCGAGTTTATAAAATGAGCGAGCCACATCAAAAGTTGTCACGATCCACGTGTGGCTCGCGAGCTACGGGTTGGGCTATAAGATAACCAAGCCAGACTGCAGCTATTTTCAGTGTTATTTATGGCAGATTTGCTTTGCCCGCTTCATAGCTGATTTGATCTTTTGTAGCCGTGGCTCGCTTTAACATTTTGGATGTTTGTTAAATTGCTTTTTTTGTGTAAAATTTAAGGTTAAGTTTAATTGTTTTAAGTGCCAGTGGTACATTTTATTCCGACATTTCGCCGATGTATCAGCAATAGATACACACTGCCGTTTAAGATATTTATAATAACGAAAACTGTACATACGTGCCAGCAACACGTTACCAAACAGGTAGACGGATGAGGGAGGGTTGATCAGAATGCAGTAGTTATCGTGTATGAAAGAGTGCTTGTTCCTTTCTCAGTAGTCGAGGAAAATGTTTTCTGCGACTAATGAGAAATGAGCAATGACTAATGAGCTTTCTGTTTCCGGGAGCAGTATTGCCTCTGAGGCAATACTATTGTCGTATGCGGATTTTTGCGGTCAGGTAGAATCTAAAGAGACCCTTGCTTGTTTCAATAAGACTGTCTTGAATGACGAAAAGTGGTGAAAGAAGTTAACTTGATACAAACGTACCCCAGATGTAGTTGAGCTCTTAGTGGGTTAATCTAGCAGCTGTTATGAATGAGAGATGAGGTTATATTGTGGTAATTAGGATGAAAACATGCCTGCCCCACGTCCCAGTGATGGCTGGTTGAGAGCGCTACGGTCTTTGTTTTACTGCACGAGGGCCAATTAGACCGGGACCTACAAGTCCCAGTGATGAGATACTACAATCACACAAATGTTAACGGGGCACTTATTTTATACTGAATTAGGTATAGAAATTAAGCTTTAAGTATAAAAATTCAGCTTTATAGAAGATTTGTGAGATCGAGAAATTTTCTTTCTTTTTGGAAACATTTCGAAATCAAAATCTCATCTCTTAGTGGAATGGTTATAGCCAGTGTAGCGAACTGAGGTTCGTAGTGTCAACCAGTAGATGAACTAAACACACCAGGTATACATCACTCATTACATAAACAAATGCAATTTATTAATAAAATTGATGATGATGAGATATGTACACTGCACAGATGTAAGATGAACTTCGTAACTTAGGTAATCACACTCGATTTAATCGGCGTGGGGCGGAGTAAGAACACAGAAGTCCGCTAGGCTAGCAGAACTGGCTCTGCTTCAATGATGAAGAAACGGCACTTCGTCCTGATGGGAAAGGGCTCCCCAATAATATCAACGGCGGTGACCACTGCACGCACCCGGTAGCGATGAAAATATTAAATTAAGGAGAAAGGACTCCTCACTGGAAAATAAAGTAGCAAAGGCTCCTTCCACGAAGACTGGTCTCCGACAAATTAGCGGAGTATGTTTACTCCTGCAGGAACTAAATCGTCGCTGCAAACAGTCACAAGGGACTCTTGAACCTCTAAGGGCGGCAAACCCGGCTGCTCTTAAAACTGGATCCGCTACGTGTCAGGAACTAAAAGACGTAAGCCACGACTGAGGGGTCCATTCTCTTTTATAGCAGAGCCTCCACCGGATATTGCATCACTCTCCGGAAAGTCGAACGATCCAGAACAAGTGAGCAACGGAAATGGGTTTCCTGGGGCGATAATGAAATATTTTCCCCGGGTCTAAAGCGGCCGCCTTTTTAGTTTGTCCTCCAAGCCACTTCAAAGAGTCTCAAAGGGCCGCTTCGGTAAAATGCGAAGGGCACGAGTCCTTTTGTTTAGGCACGCGACGCCTCCAGGATGCTGCTTAACAATTGATAGTTCATGAATGAAAGCACCTGGAGTCTCCTGTCATTTATAACTGACATCAGCGGTGTCTCCCGGCGGCGATGACTAAATCAAGAAAAATGACCAATGTCCCCTAACGTTCTGTGGAACAAGTCTATCGGATGAACAAAGGGAAAATGCCGTCAGCATTTTGCCACCTAAGTTGTCGGGATTCTTTTGATGAGTCTCAGGCCGAGATAGAAGAATTTCTTTTGTTAACGGAGAGGTTCAAATGCAATACTCTACACCAGCACGCAAATGTAGTTACAGAATTTCAGTATGCTCTTTAAAACATCAAGGTTTCTGATATTTTAAATTAGTGTGCAGTAGGTTAATACTTTTATCTTCATTTCTCTAATTTTTACAGAATTGTATGTAAAATGCTCTATTGATTCTGTAAGAACAGGTTTCCCAGCCGGTATTTTTGTTCTATAAATTTTTTCGGGAAAAAAAACAGGTTCTTTTTCACTCAGTATGTCCCCCATTTAACAATTCAACATAATCTGATGCCTCTAGATCAGGGCTACTCAAACTTCGCCTCACCAATCTTTTACGTACGGCCCGAAACACTTACACTCAATATCAGGTAGATGCTTCTGTAAACATAATTTTGGAAATTTGTGCCTGAAAAAAAAACTGTTCAAAAATGAGCCACCTGTTGCTTCCGTTGTTTGCGTCAACGTATCTTTGTGGATCATCCAATTCCAAAATGAAATATGCGAAGAACGTATATAGAAATCGGTTAACTGATTCTTACCTTGATGACGTATTGAGAGTAGCGTGTAGCAAGTATTAACCTGCTTTGCTAAAATAGTCAAAGTATGTTTCAACATAAAATTGCACTCATTTTTAAATAATTGAATGCTTTTAGGTTTCGAGTTTTATCTTTTTACATAATTCTATGACGAGGTTTAGTGTACTATGTTGCGACCCGCGTAGCGTAGCAAGCATTAGTATTTGGCCCGAGAGAAAGTTAAAAAAATGGTTGAGTATTGCTGCTCTAAATGCATAATTCTATTTGTTGTTGTTGTTGTTTCTTATGCCCTCTGGCTGGAACGTAGTCCCAGACCAAGTCCAAATAGGCTACGTGCTGAAGTGTGCGGCTCTGCTTTTAATAGCACCAGAAGGATCGGAGTCCGTCTTAGATAGTTGCCGCCTAAATTTTGACCGAGAAACCCCACGGCCAACATCTAGGGAAGTGGTACACTCTCCCACTCTCACTGACCTTCATAGAGGGTCTTTCCGGTCTACGGATTTAACGGGCCTATATCCGGTCTAGATACGGAGGTACGCGCGCCGGGATTCTATCCAAGCACCCTCAGCACCGAAATCCGGCCCGTTATCGCAAGGCTACCTCAAGCCTTATCATTTTATTTAAATATACCTATGCACTTGAACGGTGGGGAAATGATGTATCATGAGTAAAACAAATCATGTTTGAAGTGCTGATTGCAATAGTTGATACCTTTTTTGAGACGAATCAATCTGCCTTTTTACAAATGGAGAATTTTACAAGTAAACTTAAAAATTAGATAAATCTATAACCCTTTTTTTAGTCCATTCATTGATACTTTTATAATTCTTTCAAAAATAAGCATTGCTGTAAAAATTTTCCATTTTTCTTAACTTTTTCTACTGATAGCTACCTGAACTTAGATTTTGTGGATACCATGATATCTTATGTTCATATGCAAAAAAACACTCCAAAAACAGCAGCAGTCGTTTTTTTTTTATAAAACATAAGTACGTTCTACACGAAAACGGACGTTTCCCAAAATGCACATTCCTGTCAAAATTTTCACAGTCACACAAACCATTTGTTTGCAGGCTGCCTGAAATATTACGGAACAGAGAGGGCAAAAATACACCAAGCACCAAAAATAAGCATGTTTTAGCCCGATATTGCTGATCTGCATAGGGCGAAATCGAATCAAATCCCAAGAGTGTTTCCGTTGTTACCCATCCGAGAAAGTAAGGGATTGTTTAAAAAAGAAAAGTAGATTTTGCGATGTATTTCTGACAGTGATCGATTCCGATGGAAAAAAAAGGACAGCAATATTTGCGCTTGATACTATGTGAGGAGGAGAAAAATAAGGCCATTCACCCGGTGCTCAAGGATTCAGAATCAATGTGCTCGAAATTTTAAAAAATCGGAAGGATATGGTCTCGATTTTGAGTGTACAGCAATAAACATGTATGCATGGAGCTTTATATAATTTTGTGCGAAAGATTGTTTCAAATGTTCCTACTTTTATGTAACGTATATGTAAACACACAAGTACTCGCACAAAGTAACATCACTAAAAACTTAATTTGTACATAAATATTGTACATCTCGTTGCATCTCACTTTCCTGATTTATTCTAATAATTTGATCTCATCCCTGTATTTTATTTATCCCCCAACACAATTCTGTCTTCTCGCTTATATATATATATATATATATATATATATATATATATATATATATATATATATATATATATATATATATATATATATAAATATAAACGAGACCAATTATATATATCCAATTATATATATATAATTGTTGGAGTGAGACATTTGTGAATTCTGTGTTCAGATGGCACAATGTTATAAGAAACTTTTCTTAAGAAAATTGACTTTTTCCCATTCAGTATTCTCGTTCGCCGATATTTTCTATTTACTGTAACTACTGTAAATAAAAGCCAAGTATTTTTCTGAAACATAGGTACCACATTTGCTCATGTAAAATAAATTGCTGATTTTTCATGACATCTTGAATCTTAGAATTGTTGTCACGTAAATTTTTTTACAACATTTTGCCATCTGAGCACAGAATTGTTTATTGCAACAATCACACCAATTCTCGGCTTGATGATGAACTATTTACTAGTTCAAAACATGTCGCCACCCCTTTTTAATTTATTGGGGAAGTGAACAAGCTTTCATTACGTAATACGCAATTACGAGCTTTATTTTTTTTCTAATACTTGAAGTCCATTGTCTTCACTTGTCGTGAGACATTGGTCCTTTCAACAACGCTTCGTTTTTGACTAGTATAATAAAGAAGTCTTGCTGACTACTTTATTATGGGAGCACAATTTTGGTGAGACAGCATTTTACCCTATGAGGGAACAACACGGGAACGTTCAAGCCTTACTTGGGATTTGAACCCAAGGCCACTGCGGGGAACTTCACGACGCTAACCGCTATACCATGTGGCCGGCGCGATTAAAAGCCAGGTAAGAATATTTCCCTTGGTGTCGACTTATGCCCCAGCACCTCTTGCAGACCTTTATCTCCCTTACTGAGTCTAATTAACGCCTGAACTTTGCTTCCGTGTCTGAAACTTTGTAAGAAACTTGTATTAAAATCATTCTTTTCGTAATGTAATTAGATGATTTCGGTTCCAAATATTATTTTAAGCGCTGAAGACCTCGGCATTGATGGTGAAACTTTAAAATAGGGAGCATATATTGAACATAGATAAAATTGCACGACGGTTTTATGTAGTAGAACGTTATTTCAAGTCCACATTTCCGTTACTCCAGTTTAGAAATATAAACACTACGATAAGTGATGACAAGAACTACGGCGGTATGAGTTTCCTCTTTACCCTTCCCTTCTATTCTACATTTTTGTTATCTTTTGAAAGTTGACAAAAACAATATCAGTTCTTTATGTTCTTACTTCAATGAATACATTAAAGAAACGTACTATCAACAGTGCTATTTGTCATTTGCAGTTATTAATCGCCAATACAGGGTGTGGACGAATAGACTCCCACAATTCAAATTGTAATAAAAAACGAACGAAACAATTTACTTATAATGCTTATAATCTAGTTTTTTCCACTAGGTTTTGAAAATAACACCACTCGGGTGGCATCCGTTATTTGCGATGCACTGCCGAAATCGTTCTCTAAAGTTTTCCATCACTCAGTTGGTCAACTCTCGAAAAATGGCGGAAATTTCCTCCCGAATCGCGGACTCATTTCCAGGTGTTCTAAAGTTCCAAGGTCCAAGGCCGACAATTTCGTTTCCTTGGTAATGCAGACCCACTTGATCTCACGTCTGAATCCCATTGTAGAATTGTTTATCGAACAGGAACGGTATCAGTTGCATAGAGCCCGAAGCTCGTCCTAAATGCCTTCTGGTGTCGCGGTTACAGTATCGTTGATTTTTAAAGAATGCCTTGCTAGCGAAGCTGGGATGTTCCCCAGACCAACTCATGGTGTCTACCGACAACTAAAATACCCCCCCCCCCAAATAAAAAAAAAATTAAAAAAAAATCCCCGACCTTCAGAAATGTTGGAGTTTATTCTGCCGCACCCTGTATTTTGAATCAAAAGGAACCCTTTATAAACCTTTCAAAATTCAGTACAGCAATATAAATTTCAACGAATGTATTAGAAGAAAAAGCAAGTAAACTCTACTGAGGCAAAAGAAAACTGATACATGGACGTATTTCAACAATAAAAAGTTACTTACCGCAATAGTGATCTGCTAAATAGCACACATAGCTTGTAGCGGCAGCTTCCAAGGTCGGATCTCAAACCATTTTGCTAGGGATCTGCGGGTAAGAGAATTATCCACTCATGCTACTCCGAGAATTTCTCCTTTTTTCAACGTAATTCCACCCAACTTCTGTGTAGGTATCCCTAAAGAAAAAACTGTATATCTATCAAGTTTCTCGATTTAAATATCATGATTGGAAACCTACCTAAGTTAGTAGAATTGAAGTGATATTATAAATTTAAAGATATTTAAGTTTCCCACAAAAGCACTTATAGCAAATAATATACAATTTAGTTTCCCAACTTTAAATTCGTATACCCTGACTAGTATTTTTTCCGAGAAGCTTGAACTTTGCTTCTCTTCATATTTGCTTAGATGGCTATTTATTCTTCACTTAGTATTGAATGAAAAAGAAACATTACGATTTTTCTACAATTTTATTTAAAATATTTTGACCTGCCTACTTATAGGACTTTGTATTTATTTTTAGCATTTATTGAATTAAAATTGAACGCATCTCTTGTAACCCTTTATACCTAACCATCCCAAAAACCTTTTATTCTAGCAATTTTTTTTTCAAGAGAAAAATCCTAACACCAACCTATTTATAAGCAATTTTTTTCCCTCTCCGAAAATTCGCTTTTTCTCCGGTTTTAGAATCGATCACTGTCTCAACTTTGCATCCCAATTGACTCTTGGGAAGGTCGAAGGAGAGCAAAAAAGAAGTATCTGCCGGACAGGCCGGCGGAAAAATCCTCAGGGGTCCACATCCATCCCCAGCATATGCAGATCTCTGTATCTGACGGCATGCAGGCATATTCTCGCATGCCTAATTTTTTCCCTTCCTTTTTCCCTCCCTCACGCATTTTTACTTTATTTTTTGACTTATGTGTATCATTGTTTACCAATAAAAATAAGTGAACGGCTGGCGAGAATGGGACAGGGGAACACAAAAAAAGACTGCTTTTTTTCCCCGGATACTCGCTGGGATTTGGAAGGGAAAAAGTGTCATATCTCGCATACACAGCCAGGCTATGCAGAGATCCATCAAAACGAATGATAAATCACCGTACGTCAGAATATCGTCTTTACTGTTTATCCCACGTCAACAAAGGAACTTGTAGCCACTGCACGTAATGAAATTACCGCCGTAATAACATTTCTGTATTAAAATACGAAAGAGTTTGATTTCAAAACTTTATATCCTTCCACTGGACAGTAACTTTTCTAACCACTATTGAAACTGAACAAATAGTGAAAAAATATAGGCATTTGTATAGGCAAAAATCCCGATGAAATAGATAATGGGTTCTGAGATATCTTTTAGCAGTTAAACTCATTCAGAAGCTAAAGAGTTTTGCATAATTCGGTAGTAGGGAAAACGTTTAAGCTACCATTTACACTCATTCCTAAAAGTCACGAGCATAAAGTACCTTGCTTTCTAGGTTAATTAAGACAAATCGACGTAATTTTACATGGCAGTACAACTTGAGAGTATGATATACCTCTTTCGGAACATTCTCTAAGAGAAAATAACTGATAATCTATAGGCTTCCAACTTTCAAAGACGTATAGCACCCTCTCCATTAAAGAACTTATCATTCACAACTCTACATCTCAGTCTCCATTACCTCCTTCTACCTCATCCACTTACTACTCCATCTAACGCATCTTCGGCGCTCCTACTACCTCTAAACCTCACGGCCGGATGATGGCCGAATGGCTAGGTCGTTGGCATTCGGTACCTGAGTCCGTGTGTTCAAGTCCCACTCTTGGCATGGACTTTTGTAGCCGTTCAGAATCGGCTTTAAGCAGTAGGTCCTGGTCTAAGCCCTCGTGTAGCAAAAACTGACCGTAGTGCTCCAAACGAAACCAAACCTAAGCCTCATGCTGGGGTCACTCTCTTTACTGGTAAATGAAACGTCAACATGCATATATTTATTCAACCTTATCTTGGGTATGTCTTATGATTCCTATTTATACTATTAAGTTAGATTTATTTCAGGCTTTGTGGGTTATTTGGGTGTTTTATTATGTTTTTCTGGTGCCTGAGGATGCTCAAATAATGTTTCTGTATTAGTCATTAATGATTGTTTATTCAGTCTACACTATTTAGGTTTGCAAAAGCTTTGCTCACGATAACTCTGCTTTCAGATAGTGGGGGACACCTGTATATTTTAATTAGAGTTCGTGAAGTACACTCTCAAAGTTTTAACATTTTTATTTGAGAAAATATGTCGAAGAAAGAGGAATTAATTTTCCTAAGATCAATAATTTTTGCCTTCTCAAAACTATTTCACACAATCCGCAGCGTAAGCGAGTTATTCAAAACACAAATTTCTTTAATCTCTATATATAAAAGAGTTCCGTGACTGACTGACTGACTGACATATAACGCACAGACCAAACCGCTGGACCTAAGGAGCTGAAATTTTGCATGGGTATTCTTCTTATAGTAAAAGGGTGCACTAAGAAAGATTTTTGAAAAATTCTTCTTAGAGTTTTTTAAATTAAGATTTTAAGCTGATTTTGTAACTTTTTTCAAGTTTGCATTTAAAATAATCTGAGGGTTATAAAATTTATATCGCGAGAAAGATCATTAAAAATCCTTCAAAATCTTTTAGAATCATTACCTCCATTTTCTGATTTTTGGTGAATAATTAAAGATTAATTTTTAGAATTTACTTTATTAAATGCTGATCACGTAGTTTCTTTTCTTTTTTTGTGATACTTTAAACTAATTTTGCGTCACGTGCATAACAACGAAATAGACATAATTTTTTTTTTTTTGTTGATGCGGCAGACGATTGGATATTATCCAAAAAAATATTAAAATACAGTTAAAGATATTATGTTCCTCAAACTGTACTATATTAACTGTACTATATTCTTATGTTCTATTAGATTTAATTTGAATATTATTGTATTTATTATATATATATATATATATATATATATATATATTCGAGTATTCAGCTAGTACTTGAATATATGATCTAAAAATGTTAAAACTGTACATACTTTTGGATCTTTGAGTGCTCAAACAACGATTAGCAATTCTATAATTGTAACATGGACTTTTTTTCTTGTTTTTCTAAGAAAAATAGCACTTGTCTAGTATGCCGAACTAGTTGAGATCCCCGGGTGAAAAGATGCATCAGAGCCTTTGTATTTTCAAAGAGAAATGGGGAGGTTATAAAACTGTAGTTATTTCTTATTCATCAAATACCGTCTACTTTAGAAGTGTATGCAGCAGAGTTCAATCCGCTTCTATTTTGTGCCAAGGGAATGTAATGTTTCCGCATACTCTTCGATGGAAAGGCGATAGAGATTGAAGGACCTTAAGGAAGTGTATGACAGAGAAAGTTGGGAGTTCTCTTTTCATCATGAGCGAATATCTTGAAACCAGGTTTCGGAGGAAAAAATAGAGAAAAACTTTTAGAGCCTGGAAAACCCTTTCAAATGCTTAGCTAACTAAAAGACAAAAATGGAGAGAATTAGCTGATAAGAGAAGTAAAAAAGGTCAACCAAAAATATTTCCCATTTAATTGTAGCAGTAGTATTAATTTTCAATATAAAACGTTGATTCACCAATACCCTTATAATATTGAAATGAAAAACCCTGTAAAATATATAAAATCAAGGGAAGAATTAATCATAACAGAATAAGTAATTTAAAATAAGAATTGGTTTAGTATGAGCTAAATAATATCTGAAAAAAATTTAAATTATTGCCTCATGCATTTAGTATCTAGAGCTTCAGTCTTATACAGTAGTTATAAAAAAACTGATACCTTTTTTGTTCTAATAAATGCGAAAGTTCCAATATGTACTTCTAGAGCATGACTTCCTTCAAATTTCAGTAGTATACCGGCAAGATAATGCTAAAACAGGGAAAAGAAGCTTAGAGATTCTGCCATCAGGTTTGGCTCATTATAATTTCAGTTACACAACTTTTTAATGTCTGTATTCCACTGCCTAAAGTGGAGAGGAGAGGTGCACTACTTTTATGAGTTCACTTATATCTGAATAGTCAATGAGATTAAATAAGAGTTTACGGAGAATGAGTTCATGAGCGGATTCCAGGAAATCTTTTATAAAATCGATAAACTTAATAGGAGTTTACGTTATGGGTGTTAAAGCAACACCTCAGGTTTCTCGCAGATCGTTTCTCGCTTAACACCGGAACAGGCTCACAGAAATCAAAGAAAATTTCTAATTACTTCAATATAATTATTACTGCTAAAGATTATTCCAAATTATGCTACCATATTTATTTCACAAATGCCCATAGTCTACGGGGAAACGTGGGATGTGGGCATAAATGGTCTGTCCATTCGATTTTTAAGCAGAACTTAGTTCCTCACGAATGCTTTTCATGTTCCAATGCTATTTTTCCTAGCAACTCTGCAACTAATATAAGAATAAATTTGTCCACGAAATATTTAGGATTAGTAATTGAAAAATTATTCTCAAGTGGTAAGTTATTCTGGAGCAACATTATATTCCTCTAATTGTTGGTCTTTTTTTTGCAGAATTTTGATTTTTAAACAGTCTTTTGTTAACACTTTCAGTCATTCAAATTTTTTCCAGCGTCTAATGGAAAATTCAATATTTCAAAACAAGAACCTAAAATTATTCGTGCAAAAACAGGAAAAAAATTCTTTCTCAAATGGCATTTCATTGTATTCCGTTCTGTTTCTTCAAGATTTTATTGCCATTGATTTTTGTAAACGTTTAAGCTCATGTGTTGATCTAGGCTTTTGAGAAGAAATAAGTGTGAAAAAACTTGATTATCTTAAAGTTCATTGTAATTCCATCTTTTAAGGTTAGTTTCTTTAAAAGGTGATATTTTGATGAGTAAAAAATAATAGGTAAGACGTATTTTGCCTCTGAGAAGAATTCCCGTAGAAGGACCTGAGTTTGAATGTGTTTAATTCATCCTTGCGCATTCAAGTATTTCAGGATTAATACGCCAAGTATGTAACAAAACAATGTCTTGTTCAAAAAACAGATTGTAAAACAAACTAAATTTCAACTTCTCTGAGGGATTAGAAAAAGTAAATCGAGGGTTAAATTTCTTTATAATTCTCTTCCCTAAATACACAAATGGGGAAATTTTCACGGATTTATTTTTATTTGGGAATGTAATATTCTAAGTCATGATAGAATGATTTGTTTATCTCCAAACGAATCATTTTAACATTAAAATTATGAATTTGGAAATTAAACTCTTCTAGAGTTACGTAAGAATGAGAAGGGGGGGGATGACCAGGACAACGTTTTATATGCGTATTTTGGGAGTTTTTGAACACATCATATTTTTTGACATATAAAATGTACAGAGAATATTATATACAGTGAAAACTATTCGATTAATAAATAAAATGTCAATATCAAAGACCCGAATTTACAAACCTTCTATGCATGAATTTTTTTAAAAGAGAAATAAAGTCATGGTAAAAAGGCATGAAAAAGTTTGTTCTTGGAAATAACTAGACCCTGCAAACTGTCGTCCACAGTGAGCTTTATCTCATATTTACTCAATCATCGAATGGACCACCATTTTTCTCGTCCTTCTTCCACTTGATTCAATGTATTGCAGTTAAATGAGCAGAAAAATGGCTAATGCTGCCATCTCTTATCAGTTTAAAGAAGTAAAATCCTTTTCCAACCTTTAATTGGAAAAGTTTAAGATTTTTTAGGTTAAATAAATCGAGAAAAAATGTGCACCGTGCAAACGGTGGAGGTTGTTGCCTCTGAAAGGGTTAAACTTCATTAAGTTTTAATGAGAAATTAATACACCTGACAAAAGTATTTCTATATAAAAGTTTTATGGATTCAGATCTCCGACGTGGAAATTTTATTGAATAAGAATTTTATATGCGGTTTTCTTAAATTTCGAATAATCAGCTTTAAAATAAATTTACGGGACTTTATTTTTGATTACTTTATCACTTTAAGGTTAAAGTCTTCAGACTGTTTCATTTTGAAAATAAAAGGATGTGATCTTGGATAATATAAGATATACACGGATTAAGATTTGAGATATCTGTCTTGTCAAAAGCATAGTTGTGGTTTTAATTATGTTTTAGGGGAAAATATGTATATATTTTTAAAAAATTAAAATTCTTCTCTCATGTAATACTCATGAAAAAACGGAATACATTAGAATATTATGTAAAAAGATTCAGCTGAAAAATTCCTGATATGATATAGAATAAAGAAAATTAACGGGACTAACGAGAAACTATTACTTTAGAGAAAGATACTAAAATATTTTGCATGTTGATATTAATTATTACAGGAAAACCGAGTATTAAATTTAAAAAAAAACAAAAAAACTTAAGGCTAAGATGAGAAAATCAGAGGACAAAACCTCTGACAAGACAAGGTCTTTTTAACAGAGTTGTCTTTATGAACAATAAAAGGGAGAGAGGATTTCCAACGTATCCCACAACGTCGGTTCCCCTCCCCAACCTCACACCCAAAGACTCTCCTACGTGGCAGAGTCGATTTTCACACTGGTTTCGACGCATTTCCAAGAGAAGAATTGCATTTAATTTTAAAGGGCATGGAAAAATTTCAGTCAGTCTTCGTTAATTTTTACAGACATTTCTCTGTTGGTCCAGCTCTTGACAGAAAGCATCGCCTTCCACTATTTGCGAGACTAAATTAAGGTATCGGTTGAGAAGATGGGAACCGGGCTTGAAACCTACTCTTGTTGTCCCATATCGGTAGCCGAAGCCTGGGTACATGGCTTCTGAGTACGCTTCTGAGACCTTGGCTTCTGTTTTTTTATGGATTTTAGCTCTCCCTTCCACGAGAAACTGTTTCAAGAGAATATTGTTCGGTTGAAGTTTCTTTGCTTTCTTTTTTCAGAAATAAATAATTTTTTGCAGAATGAAATACTTCTCCATTTGAAAAGCTAACAGAAAAACAATTCAAAGCAAGCAGAGTAAAAAGTTAAACAATAACCGAAAACTTTTCCATACGTCTCAAGTAAAGATCTTCTCAGCTACCCGTATTCGCAAATCGGGAAAATTAGCCATTTGTTACTCAGTGTAATACCCAACTCCCTTTTCTGATGTTTTCCAAGATCTACAGTTTCACGTTAAAAAAATAGCTCCTTTTTTCATGTTTTTCATTCAAATAAATGACATCTGAAAATTAAAAAAGAGATCTAAAAAGGTTGGTTGGTCGTTTTTTTAGGCCTGCATGAGGACTTAGATAAGATATCGATATAAGACATTGGGACCTTTAATTAAGCTGATATATAAGCCTAATTCCAAAACACCATAAACACCCACGTCAATGGAGGTACTCAAACACACAAAACGTTTTGTCAAAAATTAGCACCACTGAGAAGCTTTCGGCTCTCCTATGGCCCCTCTAATTGGTAGTTTATTATACAGATATTAAACATTATGTACTAGGAAGGGAATATTAATCTTTAAGTAATAAAGAAAGAAAATCGTGGAATGAAAAACTCCTTTGGCTCAAAATGAGTGCAATCTTAGAATATGTAATTTTACTTCCAAATCAATTAAACACCTCTCAGAGTCAATGAATAATGTATATTCGTCTTAGCTATGATATTAAAATTTTTTTGTTACTTAAACATATTGAATAAGTATTTTAGAAGCATCTCTCCGTATGATGGATCTTCTCTCTTAGAATCGGATCAAAATTCCCGGATGTACCGCGTCTCACGTCTCTCGTATTGGAAGACCGAATCAGAGCCATCAAAAATGCAGGACGGAATTTTCCGAAGATGTCCTACTTCTACGCTTTTTGTGTTTTATTGGTAAATAGGGGTGTCTGAATGGAGAAAAATGAAACAAAATAAAAAAAGAAATAAAAAGCTTCCAGAAATAGAAGAAAAATAACGCGACCATATTGCAGCCGATATTGCAATCTGCATAGACACGCACTGAGGATTGATCCCGAGAGGAATTTCGCCCGATTCCGGCCACTTTCCAAGTATTGTGTCCCCGTGGATATCTGTTGGAAGCGTATGTCCCAGAAGTAATCGATTCTGGTGGATAAAAAGGTGGGAAGTTTGTCTACGTGCAAATCTATTCATAAATGCATAAATATCAAAGCAAGGGTTTTCTGGGAGAGATGAAAGAGAAGAATAAAAAGGCCTCTGTTTTTGAGGGAAAAAAAAATTTAAGGGAGAGGAAAATTCTGATTTGTTTTCTGCGCAGCGGAGGTGATTTTCTTAATGCACCAAGCACAGCCTTGAAGCAACATGCAATGGCAAATTTAGCAGTTGATAGTTTTTATTACAGGGGAGTATGAAATATGGATTAATAAATTTAAGCCTGTCTCAAATGATGTTCTGCAAAATGAAAGAAATAATTTCCAATACAGTCGAACCCCGTTACAGCGAACCCGGCATATAACGAACGAAAATTTTGGTCCCGCCATTTTCCTATTGTACGTAATTTCATTAGCATTGTGTCAGTTTAATGTACTCGATTTTAGTCGATTTAACTCACTAGTGATCATTTTTTAAGATTTTTATCATCATCTTTTTAATACATCACTATTGAATACACATTGCAACTAATGAGTTATACATTTTATGAACTCTAGCATTTTTCTTAACGGTTCGGATATAGTGAACCACTGAATAAAGCGAACAAAACCTTTGGTCCTTTGAAGTTCGTTATAATGGGGTTCGACTGTACTTATACAGAAAAAAATATATTTATCAGTATAGAAAAAAAATAACCGAATTTTCTCCGTATAAGGCAGTGGAACTTAACCTTCCGTTGATCAAGGACCATTTGCAGGAAAAAAAAATTCACCGGGGACCCTCTCCCAGCCACCCATTTAAGAGGCAAAAAATGGTCCGATTTTCTAAATAAACAAATTATTTGGGATAAATAACTTTAATAAAAAGTTACAAGTAAACTTAATAATAAATTTAGCGTAAAAGAAAACTTAGTAGCAACATAAAAGCTTTGAAAACTTAAAAATTAGTGGGACTTTTGTGCTTGCATTTGCTTTACTAGACTTTGCGTTCTAGAAAATACTAGCTGAATATCCGTGCTTCGCTACGAAGTACATTCAAATTAAATACAACGGTCAATGTATGCAATATGTCATATATATATATATATATATATATATATATATATATATATATATATATATATATATATATATAAATATATATATGAATGTCCGGAATGGACATCTCATGAAATAGGAGCTTACATCGTGGCCGGAACATACTAAAGTCAGCTTCAGGAGCAAACGAATTTATTAACGAGTAAAGCAACACATCTTATTCGCTTCGAGTCAGTTCAGCGTCTGTCGTAAGAGCGCCAAAAATACAATTAGCTCAGAGTGGTTGTCAGAATTGGCGGAGGAAGTTTGTGTGTGGAAAGGCGAGGCGTTTCGGCAAAGAGTAGAAAAAGAGGTTACCAGAGCAGAGATAAAGTTCAGAATTGGCGATTATAGGTAGTTAGTAATATTATCACACTCACACACACACACACACACACACACACACACATATATATATATATATATATAAAATCATAGCGGACATTTTTATAGACAGAATAATGTAGAAGAAAATATTCAAATTAAATACAACGGTCAATGTATGCAATTATTTTGTGTGTTTAATATTCATAAAACATACAAATTGAATACATACAGCTTCATACAAATTTGAATTAAATTCTTAAATAACTTCCATCTCAATTAGTCTAGTGTTTAAATTTTATCTTTTCCCGTATTTTAATATTTCTTTTGTCAGTTTATTTCGTTGCTACGCACGTGATGCAAAATTAATTTAAAGTATCACAAAAAGAAAAGAAACCACGTGATCAGCATTTAATTAATTAAATTCTAAAAATTAATATTTAAAAATTGCTCAAAAATCAGAAAATGAAGGTAAAGATTCGAAAAAGATTTCATTTTAAAAGAATTTTTATGATCTTTCTCGTGATATACATTTTATAGCCCTCAGATTATTATTTTAGATGTAAACTTTAAAAAAGTTGCAAAGACAGCTTAAAAATTAAATTCAAAAAATATAAGCAGAATTTTTCAAAAATATTTCTTAGTGCACTCATACACTATAAGAAGAATCGCCATGCAAAATTTCAGCCCTTTAGGTCAAGCTGTTTGGTCTGTGCGTTATCTGTCAGTCAGTCAGTTATTCAGTCACGGAAATGCTTTACATATACAGAATAGGGATTTTTAAGCAGAACAGGGATTTTTTCGTTCTCAAAGTCCGAAAGCAGAACAAAAATTACAGGAATTTTTAGAATTTCAACAAAACCTCGGAACAAAATAATTACTTTGTATTCGATTTTATAAAGCTGTTAAATTCCCAATCGTTTTAAAGCGAGGAAGCCAGTATCTTTTAATTCACTTCTGACTTGGCGGACTACTTCTTGGGTTCTCTTAAACTACTTGTGCCCGGCTAAGAATCACTGGTCTAATTGATAAGGGATTAATTTAAAACAGCGAGTTAAAAATTTTCAAATTAGAATTGTTTAGACCAAGTTATAAATGATGTATCACGAAAATTAACAGCATTAAACCCCTAGACTTCAACATTTTTTTCCCGATTGTATTTCAGAAAAATGCTCATTGCTATAAATAGCAAAAATAAACACATATACTCATTTAATTTTTAAATGCTACTCAGATATATAGAGCAACATTTTTTAAAATCACCATGTGATCGCATGTGAGAATGAAGCTGTAACTAGCTTAACGTATGTGATTAAATACATGAGGCTTAATAGTAGAGGAGAGGTTTATGTGGACTAAAATCCACCCCATGAAACTGTCTTTAATTGGAGTCAAGAGCTTGGGGTTTCCCACAAAAACTTCTCTTTCGCTATATCTGTATTCTCCCCCAAATCACTTTTCTATTACATCTTTCACATCTGAAGGATCATGTCAAAACCTCCAGGCTTCGCGACTCGATGATACAAAATGAGCTGAAGTGAAAACAAATCGAGTGTTCCCAAATGGATTTACAACCATTATATTGGATTTCGTGGTATAATCTAGAACTTCATAACCAGGGTTCACCGTATTTGTTTGGTTTTGAGTTACATGATGTAGCACAAGATAAACGTAATATTCCAAAAATCCTTCCTACAAACCTTTCGAGTTTGGTTTAGCGTGAAGATCCATTTCCCATTTTTTTTAAAATTTTCTGATTAAATTTTTTAACTTTATATAGAAGTTTAATAATTTTTTATCGGTTTTCTTAAGTAAGTTTATAAGCGTGGATATTGAGGTAACATTCAAATAATTCCAAAAAATCTCCCAGAAAAATATGCGTAGACATTTATAAAGCTTTCCTCTACTACTAGAGTTTTTAAAGAATATAAACGAGTAAAAATGCGTTTATTTTTTTTACTTTTCTTCTCATAAAGAATCCACCAAAGCTCTGGTGCTTTAACACTTGCCGCGCACGAAGAAATATGCGGAAAAACTGCAGAAAAAATACAAAGGGGGAAAAAACCGGACATCGAAAGGGAAAAGCATGCCTGTATATCCGCTGATACTGCGATATGCATATACGCGGAATGGATCGGTCCCAGCGTATGCTAAAACAGTCTTGGTCCTCTCCGAAGTTTTTGTTTAGTTTTCCCTGCCTCCCAGGAGGTCGCATCTTGAAGCAAAGTCAAAGGAGTGATCGATTCCGGCAGCGAGACAGAAGGATAGGGGGGGGGGGAAATTTTTGCACACAAAACTGTTTATAAATGGAAAGCTATGATAGAGAGGAATTTTTTGCGCAACGCTGAAAGAAATAAGGTAAAAAGAAGAGTAACATGACGGAACAGAAAGAAAGGGAGTTCGGGGAGGGTGGGTCCAAGTAGACAAGTTATCATCTGTCGAGCAGCGTGGTACAACTGGGAAAAAATCTTTTAAAAACATTAGGTAGGGAAAAAAAAGGCTTCAAAACCGAGCATTAATGCTTTTGAACGTACATTGTTGGTTGAATGTACAAGTCACTTTGACCTCAATCATGAATTCCGAATATGAATATCAATTAAGAATTTTCTAATAACAGCAAAATTGAACACTCGAAATTTCCGATATAAGTATAGCCAAATCTCTATATTTCCGCAGTACATGTACATTTTATTTTTCTCTCTCACACTTACATATTTACATACATACAAGTATTAAAAATGTAAATATCGCTATCTGTATATTGTACTACTTAAACTTTTTTTTGGTACATGCATTTAATACTTATGGATTTAGCAGTATACGATCGTGATCTTCAGAATAATCAGCAAGATACCAGTTAAGTAATGGTAGAATATATACGATCATGATCTTCAGAATAATCAGTAACATACCAGTTAAGTAATGGCAGAATATAGAAAAAACTACGCGAGTGTATCGCATTCAGATAGGAAGCTATAATACTCACGCATGTAGTTTTTGCAAAGAATTTATTAATAACAGTAAAAAATAACATGGTTATTGAGATAATTCGTAGGTTACCTGATATAGTTTTCTGAAAGTATGTAATAGAAAGAAAAGGCCTTTTTGTATTTGAGAACTGGCCTTTCACTCCTTTAAGATTTTATAAATACAAAATACCTGAATTTTAAACAATTTTACTAATTTTTTTAATCATTTTTCTATTTCATAATTGCATAAAATATATATTTCTAGTCTATGAAATGTTTATTCAACATTTTTTCAAATCACATTAAATTTTAACCAAGATGTTTATAGTTCTGAATAAAATAAAATTGGATTCATTAACATCAGCAACTGAACGTTGATATTATTTAACCATCCAAAACAAGTCAAGAAAAAAAAAGAATTTTAAAAAACTTTATTTAAAAATTCAAAAGACAATCAGTGTAATTTTATTTCTGTTGTGCAATGCATGCTTTGATCTTTTATATAAAAATCTAGCATTTGCTTTTAAACTTGTATTTTAACTTGTTATAAAACAGTGTGTATTTTTACAATGGGACCACTCCGCACCAAGTAATCATTTTCAAAGTGTGATGTAGGTAAAATACTTAATAATTAAGATTATATGATATAATTAATAACGCGCGTTGTAATGTCTGTCTTTAAACATATTTGCATTGTTAAAACTCTGTAAGCCTCTACTCAACTTGTTCCAACTAGCGGCGATCCAGTTTTTAATTGCTTGATTATTACTGAAGATTATTAGAAAAAGGTGCGCAATTTTTTTGATAATGGGAGGTAGCATAAGAGTATATTAAAATATTGGATCACGGCAAGCACTAATATTTGATTCCTTAACTTTAAATAACTAGATATGACTGTGACATTTATTTGCATTTTATTCCTTAGTTTGTAAAAGTGGCTGGTATATATAATAGTTTCGTGTGGCTGGTGATTAAATAATCAACATTAAATATTAAGTTTTAATGAATAATATTTTGTTTTTCTTATAAGAAATTTTCGTACCCTATTCAATTCCCCCATGTTTGGAACTGGGCTGGTAAGGCAATGTAATCTATCCACAAGATCATCTCCATTTTTGCACATTCCCAGACTCTACACCGGATAAAAGGGATTAGCAAAAGTATCCCTTTCAAGAAACATCTCAAAAATAGACATTGAAATGTTTTTACGCGCAACTCAGGGCTCCGTCACGGGAACACCTGTAGACGCGCAGGGATACATGAAGACCAACAGCATCGCCGAACATGATCCACAAATTTCAAACTGCTCCACAAGAGTTCAAATTATGGCATTAACGAAGATAAAAGGTCAACATACAATTGTATTCAACATCAAATATGTTAAATCACCTCTCACAAGCTTTTTTGGAAGGATCTACAATCCTAAATCCTCGGCGCTGGGCAAATCTCCTTTCTTACCATCTTGCGAGCGGACGACTACAAAAAGGGTGAATTGCCCTTAGTCGGGGGAGGATATTTTTTGGAAGTGAGGGGTTGGAGCTGGACCAGACAGAGAGACTCTGGGCCCTTGGTGCGAGCAGCCTGCCTCAGATGTATCAGAGATGAAAAGAAGAGATCTCCTTGCGATATGCCTTGCCTCGTCCACAACTTTGCCCTCGCCCAGTCCCCAATAACCCTTCTTGTCTGCAGACTTAAATTTAGTGATTCCCTTTTTTTTTATTTGTTAAAAAGATCATTCAATTATGATTTAGTTTTTTAGTTATTTTTTAATTCTTTTCGCCAGCCACTTTATCGATGAGTCATTTATTTAAGTTTTTATATAATGAGTTTTGTAACAAGAAATAATGAGAGGTTATTGTTTCCTCGGTTAATGAAATTGGCCTAAATGGCAAAAGGATTTGTAATTGTGAATAATTTAATACATTAATAAACCATGTTATTTTATTTGTAAAATCTAGTCATGTCATTCAATTGCCTCGTAGTTTTTCTTCGTTCCCTTTTAGGTAAATTTAATTTCAGCTTTCTTTTTCAATGAACTACACTGAAGTGCCACTGAATTAGGGATAGCAAAGCCTATGCAGATTGTGTAGCGCTGCGCATCATGTATGCGCAAGTGAGGGCGCTGTGGTAACTGCATATATAGCGCGTACTGTGGTTGTTCTGAATCAGTTGTTGGAATTGCCAGTATGGGTAAACTGCCTGATTTAGACGCCTTCGATCACGGACAAATCGTAGGTGCGCGACGCATGGGCCATTCAATTTCCGAAATCGTCAGACAGCTAGGATTTTCAAGGTCGACAGTGTCAAGAGTATACCAAGAATTCATGAATGGTGAAAAAAAAACTAGCGATCGGGCAAACTACAAAGGACAACTAGCCTTGACAGTGCGTGGTGAGAGACGGCTCAGGCGTATTGTACGTAGCCAGCGAAGCCAAACATTAGCTCAAATTACCACCCAGATTAATGACGGTGCCAGTCGTACAGTCACTAAATGGACTGTGCAACGCTCGCTTCACCGTATGGGTTTCGGGAGCCGTCGACATACGAGAGTGCCATTGCTCTATACTCGCCATCGGGCTGCACGTCTTGCCTGGGCAAGAGAGCACAGAGACTGGAGTGTAGAGGACTGGAAACGAGTAGCATGGAGTGATGAGTCTCGATTTCGACTACTTAACGCCGACGGGAGGCTGAGAATATGGCGACAGGCTCATGAAGCCATGGATCCTGCATGCCTGGCTGGAACTGTACAAGGGCATGGTGGCTCAATCATGGTCTGGGGTGCTTTTTCGTGGCACAGTTTGGGATCTTTGGTGCATGTACCAACCTCCCTCAATGCAATTCGGTACGTAGAGTTGCTGGGTGATCACCTCCATCCGTTTATGCTGTTATCCGCACGGTAATGGAGTTTTCCAGCAAGACAACTGTACCTCTCACAAGTCCCGGTTGACTACTGGCTGGTTGGATGAGCATTCCTCTGACTTCTCTGTCATGAATTGGCCACCTAGAAGCCCAGACTTAAATCCTATTGAGCATCTTTGGGATGTTTTAGAACAAGGCGTGAAAGGCCATCACACAGCACCAAAGAACCTTACTGAATTATGGACAGCTTTAGCCAATATTTGGCAAGCCATTCCCGTGGAACGTTTCCAGAAACTTGTTGAATCTATGCCTCGTCGTGTGGAAGCCGTTATCAAGGCCAGAGGAGGCCCAACTCGTTACTAGGTAGGTATCCCTAATTCAGTGGAACTTCAGTGTATTATCAAGTTAATTAAAATATTTTTCGTGATTCAACCCTTTACAGTAGTGACATCAGCAAGTGAACCAGATATTTTATTTTATGAGTTATTGCTTATCACAACCCGCGTCTTTAAAATGTACTAACCACAACGTAAGTGAATTATTATGTTTCATGTAACTGATTTTTTTTTATCACCTCTAAGAGTGTATGCAAGCTTTAGCAATCTTAACAAATTATTTCAACTTAATTCTACCCGTTTTAAATATATAAAACGTAACAAAAGAAAGCTTTTCTTAAAAAATGAATTTAATTTCAAGTTTTGAAAACTCTTTACTAATTTTTACACTAACAACCGTTGCAATAGCTTTTAATAATATAAACGCTTCCAACTTGCACACTGTCACAGGAGAGTCGGACAAATACTTTTCTTAAGATGATAGTTCAGGGGTTGTAATAAACTTAAACTACCCTATTTACGGAAGAACCGTCAAAATAAAAGTTGAACAAACCCAAACATCTGATACTTATGGAAATTTTAAGGGACTCTTAAGATAATTGAAATATTGCTTGTAAGATTACTTGCTCCAGATCATCGAGTGCTTTCGAATCAGGATGAGAGAATTAACTGCTCAGCCATTACGGAACGTGTACAAAATGGGAACATAAAGTTCGTCT
This sequence comes from Dolomedes plantarius, assembly GCA_907164885.2. Lineage (NCBI taxonomy): Eukaryota > Metazoa > Arthropoda > Arachnida > Araneae > Dolomedidae > Dolomedes > Dolomedes plantarius. The sequence goes on along the minus strand of OU015491.1, from coordinate 91,244,932 downwards.
AGTTATAGAGATTTCGATTGTAACAGCAGCGAGTTAGAAAAGATAAGATTCTGAAATGTTTTAAATAAAGCCTTACATATATTAATTATGATGTTAATACTGAAATATTCTCTTCATAATGATTTTGTTTTTGTATGATCCTTTGATATCATTTTGCATAAAATAACGCTACTGGTATAATTACACCTTCACCTTCAACCTTAGTCTACAGTTTTCACGTATCAGGGTGCGGCCGCTTTAAAGAGGGCTAAAGTACTTTTTATGGTCTTGAATACTAATGACGTGAAAGAATATTAACTCATATACAGTAGTTGATTGCGCCGGAAACAAGATTCAGCAAAAGAAATAAAATTAAAAAACTCATGAATTTTTGTCACTCGAAGTTTAAAAAAAAATGAAGAAAAAATTAGCTTGAGCTGTCAATGTCAAGGACAAAGCAGAAAATATTTTAATTGAGTATAAGCTCTCCTGAACCGAATTTTTGATATTTCCGGCTAAATGAATTAAGTGATAAATGAATTTAAGTGGTAAGATTGCCTTCCTCTCAAATAAAGAGCATAAATGAGCATGTGAAAAATTGTTAACACATTATTCATTTTTAATTACAGGTTATTGAGAAGTTCCGCAGAAAAGTGATAGAAGTCTTGAAGGACATAAATAAATGACAAGGCTTGTCGTTAATTATACGAGAACCACCCTGGGGGTAAACGGTCTAATTTGTGATAACACCAAGAGGTTACGTTGGCTCACCTGATTGGTGCCCGAGTTAAAGAAGCCAGCAAATCATCGCAGGTTATGAGCAAGTGTCTTCGGGTAAGTGCCCCACATTTGAAAGAAGAACAGGTTATTTTCAACTTTTCAGTTTTTCACAGTGCTTTATTAGTTTTAAATTTATTGCATACTTATAAACATAATATTTTTGTGTAGAACTCGGATCAGAGGGAGTTGGAGACCAATCATCAATAGGCTGCTTGTCAAAATCACGTCCATCAAACCGTTCCTTGACAAGTGGAATCTTATAGCAAAGACCATTTTCACCATGAAAGACTTTCCCATTTGGGAAAATTACGATATCTTAGGATAAAACACTAACAACAATCAGTTCTCAGTAGCACTAAGCATTCATAGGCTGTCCCACATGCACCAAAGGCATTTAAATATTTCATACAACCGTTTCGAGACGCTTACCCTGATGAAACCGTGCGTAATGTATCTATAGTTTTATGTCACTGACGCCAAATTCGAGAGAAATCATCTGCAAGAGTGCCGTCAAAACGTGACTCAGTCCACATGCACACGTTTTCCAATCACGTATCGTCCAAGTAGGACACTATTAACCATGCGAGTCTCTTGTGTTGAAAAAATAAGTTTAAGGGCAACTGCTTCTATTAGTCCTTTCGGGCAAACGACATGGTTATGCTTAAAACTTTCAGGTTTCATCCTCTTTTGTAAAGAGTAATTAGTAATAAAAATGGGTCGATTGGAAGTATCAGTCGTCGAATCCGGCACATCTATGACGTTAAGTTTTGAGGTATTTTACAGTTTCTCCCGAGACTTGTAGTTTTACTCTTTTATCACCACTTCTGGTGTACTTAGACTAAACTCTTGGGTAACCTACAAGCATAAACTCTATAAAGCCATTAACTCTACACTCCTTACGATACGGAGGTTATGTTGTGTTTATTTGGCACACGTGGAATCATAATTCAGTGAGGATACAGTGTAGGATACACTTTATATTAATACACATAATTATTCACTATAGTTAAAAACACATGTTTGATCGTCACCGAAATGCTTATTTCTTAATGCTCTCCTTCAGTAGTATTGATACTGGACGTTGGGAGTCCATCTAATTATCAGTCTGGGGTCCGCAAAACCAAAATCTTTAAATGCTAGACTGAGGGCCCATTTCAGAAAATGCTGAAAGAATTATCGAAATAAAAAGTTTAACAATCTCTGCAAGCAGAAAATAATTCAAGCAGCAAATTAATTATAAATTCGTAATCGTCTTTAAACGAAACTAATCGCCCTTATTTTTGGTTGTCAATGGGAAATATTTATCTTAAACAATCGGAAAACGTCCTCGCCAATTTTCCCCTTTTGGTACTGATAATATTTTGCCAGGATGAAATATTTTGCCAAATTTTTATTTGTTACGGACAAAGTACAGTACATCAAACCCACATTTAAGAAATGAAGTTCCTCTGCTAATTGCAATGCAAAATTCATATACCTTTAAGGATAAAGTTGCATGGAACACATCCTAGTAAGAGGAGTCACTTACGCATTAGATATACATCTAGTTGTTTCTGCTGTGGTTCTGATTATGGCACATTTGTCAGTCAACAGCAAAAATTTAGAGAAATCTCGTTTTTGAAAATCGTCTCCCTCCCCCCCCCCCTTGCATTACTTGTCGGTTTTCTTATGCTGAGATGCCCATAATATATTATAAAATTGTATTCCATGCAATTTTATAATCTTGTGTTTTTTGTCCGTATCGCTATATTTAAAAATAAATTTCAGGAGTGATCAAATGGGCAAAGGTTTTAAGATTCAACATGGCCAAATACAATACTTAACCCGGTATTATGGGAATATATCATCCTTTCCAATGCTATCAAAAGGATAGCCATATTTATACAGTTACATATACGCTAAAGTGTTAGCTGACTCGACAATCAGCACAAACATACGACACTTTGTTATTTTAGGTTATTTACAGATTAAAAATTTAAATTCCTCACATCTTAAAACTAAACCAAGGAGATTAAGACTGGTAAATAATGTGGACTAGGAGACTCGGTTTATAAACAAATGTCCTAACGTTCGAGTAAACTTTCCTAAAGAATATTCATATCTAAAAGTATATGCCGTTAACGACAAAATTATCCGTCACTAAATTTTTCTCATTCAATAGGCTTCAAAGTTATCATAAAATCAATAGAACACATTTCAATATTTCGCAGCTTAATGCCACGTCCTCACTAAGCGTCAGGTTCTCTCATTTTACCACTTCTCATTTGTTAGAAAATGACTTAATTCTTCCCATAATTTAGAGGTATTAAAAAAGCTCTTCCAAATTAAAAGAAGTAACCAGGAAAGATATTTTTAATTATATATATATATATATATATATATATATATATATATATATATATATATATATATATATATATATATATATATATATATATATATATATATATATACACTGCTGGCCACCCAAATTGCAACACCAAGAAAGACAAGAGATATCACAACAAAATTTATTTTGTAGATAACATGTTGACCAAGTATCAAATGATTAAATTTATAGACTTCTGTGAAGTGTGGTTCCTGCCAAAATCAGTAGCCAGAGTAGCCGCCATTGTTGGAGATCACCGCTGCCACACGCCTCCGCATTGATTCAAAGAGACTTTGGATGAGTTCTTGGGGGTACAGCAGACCAAGCAGCTTCCACACGTTGCCAAAGTTGATCTGTTGTGGCAGCTGAGGATGGAATCTGGGTCAATCGTAGCGCAACCATGGACCACATGTTTTCTATCGGCGAAAGATCCGGAGAGCGAGGCGGCCAGGGAAGCAATTCAATCTGGCGATTGACGAAGAACCGTTGGACAATGCGTGCCACGTGTGGTCGCGCATTATCCTGTTGAAATATGGCCGTGGGCAAGCCCTGAAGGTAAGGAAGGACAACTGGCTCCAACACCTCGGAGATGTAGCGCTGGCTGTTTAAAGTACCGGCAATGCGTACTAGAGGTGTGCGAGAGTGATATCCAATACCGCCCCATACCATAATACCCGGTGCAGGACCAGTGTGGCGGTGCATAACGCAGCTGTTCAGCATCCTCTCTTCACGGTGTCTCCAGACTCGAATGCGACCATCGTGGTGTTGCAGACAGAAGCGTGACTCGTCAGTAAAGACAATTTCATTCCATTCTGCCGTCCACATTCTTCTGTCATCGCACCATTGGCGGCGGAGACGTCTGTGGTTCTGCGTCAAGGGTAGACAAAGCAATGGACGTCTTGCGGACAGACCACTCTGCTGTAAACGGCGTCGAATGGTACGCGCAGACACTGGATGATGCGTTACAGACTGCATGTGCTGTGCTATGGTTCGTGATGTGACTGAGCGATCCGTCACTGCCATGCGCACAATTTGCCTGTCATCACGTGAAGTGGTGCGCTGAGGTGGATGCGATCGAACACGCCGGTCCGTCGTACCCTCCTGCATCCAACGATCACATATCCGCATTACAGTTGTTTGGTTTCGTCCAACACGACTACCGATTTCACTGAAAGATAATCCACTATCTCGGTAGGCCACTATCCTTCCTCTGTCGAACTCGGATACTTGATCAAAAGATGATCGCTGTTTTCGACGAGGCATAATTGATCGTTTTTTTTGAAAAAACCACAAGAAAAACACAATTGCCGAACTTGAAATCGTCGAAATCTCCAAGCCTTAAATAGCGCTTTGAAGTGGCGCCACAGGCGAGTGTGATGTGCGTCTGCGCTGAAATTCTAATCATTTGCATATCTCACCTCCGCTAATGCATGTTGTAAATTTCATGTTATTTGCATGTTTCCTTCAGAGTGTTGCATTTACAGTGGCCAGCAGTGTATTTGGGGAGCTCTACAGTCTATATAAATGTTTCCTCAAACGAAAAGATTGTGATATCATCAAAGGTTATCAAAAATGCAACTGTTTTATGACAAAATAATTTTTTATGATAAGAATTTCCTTACTTTAATTTATTACTCCCCGACAGCAAATTAAAATGGGAAAATATAAAATCTGCCCAAAAAATTTCGAAAATATTTTATTTGTAAAGATACCGCCTATCTTACAAAATTGCAAATCCATTAGTGGCGCACCATAATTACTTTTGGGAAGTTCCCGACCCCAGTGAGAATAAAATTTAGGAGAGAGGGGGGGGGGGAGTGATGTCTATTTTAGCATTGAATAATCTTTCACTGCAGATATTTAGACCCACAGAGAGAGTACTTCCAAATCCCTCCCCAGGGTTGACTTCTGGTTGATCCTAACCGCCAGGTCCTGTGGTTGTAGTTAGTATGGCTCTCAGCGGTACATCTATCAGATACAAATTTAATATAAATATTGCAAAAATCTTCATTATAGTTGAAAATGTGACAACATTTTAGCCACAAAATATATTCTTACATTAATGTAGCTTATTTGCAGACATTTGATGCAAATAAGCTACTGCTTATTTGCATTTATTTTGATGCAAATAAGCAGTAGCTTATTTGCATCAAAATTAAATGATGCATGCAGAAGAAAAGCATGCATCATTTAATTTTGATGGTTCAGAAATTCATTCGTAAAACCATAACAAAGGCAAAATAAACGTGTTTAATTTATCGCCAATATCACAAAGCCTCGTGTCATGAAACCTAGACAAACATGCTTTTAATTCTTTAATTTCTGTCGAAATTTTTCTTTTTATTGTCCTGGTCACTCCGGAATCACTACAGTCCTTCTACTGAGCTCGATGACTTGTAAAACTTTGTTACACTATAGGTAGAATAAATCTCAGTATAAACATACAGTGGTACCTCGACTTACGAGTTTAATTCGTTCCATGACGGAGCTCGTAGCTTGAAATACTCGTATCTCGAATACATTTTCCCCATTGAAATGAATTGAAATGCCATTAATTCGTTCCGGGCTCCCTCCAAACATAGCAATTTTTGGTAACATGTTTTTAAATAAGAAATATGTGCTTATAAATGACGAATGTTGTATAAAAACGCTATACAATTGAATGTACGGCAATAAACTTGTTTTATTAAGTGTAATGTACAACATTTACCTTGCAGATCAGACTTGAATATGCTGATGAAAGATGAAAGAGGAGGAGAAAAGCTGAACTGAAAAATTAAACCTATTCGTTGATTTTTGATCTTTTCGCCACATTTTCCTGGCTTTCGCTTTTCTTACGAGCTAACCTCTTAAAGTGAGACACGGAAGCTGAGCGATTGTTGCATCGTTCACTGGGATGTAGTGCCCAAATTCCTCTTTCCGAGAATCCGAAGATACTTTTTTAGAATCCATAGAAGGAGGAGAGCTTGCGATCCTAGGACCAAGGTCATCCCATCCCCAGAACCCATGGCGATTACCAGTGTGGGGGAGGGAATTGAAGCTATCTCTCTGCGAGAGAAGTTGGGCGCTGTTCGGTTTCGGATGGTGACTCAAGTGTGCGCAGAACAATCTGCCCAGGGTAAAAATTGTTGAGTGTTAATCTCTCGGTTTAAGACTGGATAGTAGTCTTAGAATAATATGTATACAATTGTATAATAATTGTACATAAAGGTTGTAAATATATATGCTTCTCGTGTTCTCATTTGATGAGCACATGGCGTTCGCTGCGCAAACTAGCTGTGGGGTATCTGAAGCTTACTTGTAACCCGAATTTTAGCTCGTAACTCGAAGAAAAAAATCTGCCGAGAGAATGCTCGTATCTCGAAAAACTCCTAAGTCGAGACACTCGTAAGTCGAGGTACCACTGTATATGAATTCAAATTCCATAACTTAGAAAAGAATGACTAACTACGTACCATATATTTTTTAACTTCACAGATTTTAGTAACTGTTACGTAAAATACTGTATAATGTCAAAAAAAAAAATGTTGACAAAATGTAATATTTCTATCAAGCTTATATGAAATAAAACGTTCTCATTTGAAAAAAAACTGTCTTGATGTCCCTAAGTTATGCTTATATTATTATACAGCAAGAAATCCAGTTATATTAATATACATGAAGAGAAAAGTTCCCATGCATATGATATTTGCCCCGCACTGTTTTGAAGGTGAATTATATGACTACCATGGCAATTTAATACATTTTTTCCTTCCTTTCCACATGCTATCTAGATAGACAATTTTGGGATTTCGTAGATTTGAGGCTTTAATTCATCAAAGCTTAAAACTATCTAAAATATCATACCAAATTTTTGCACTTATACAGGGTGTTTAAAAAAATCCCCCGATTTGAAATGAGTATATTATGAAAAATATTGAGCATAGAAATTTAAAGTTAATTTTATATTACATGCTAAATAAATTTGATCATAAAGTTTTTTTACAAACCAAATTATAGGTGCTCAATATGCCCACTTTTGGATGCACGTCTATGCGTCTATCTGTCTATACGGTAGGCAAATTTTTCCCAAACTTTTGCTAGCATGTCTTCAGACATTGCTTCCACGGCTGTTATGAGTACACAGACAACCCGTCTCTCGGAATTGTTTGGACCATCGCCTAATGCTGTGAGAGGTAAGAACTTCAATCTTCCAGGGTTTTGTTGACGAAAATCACGCTACACTGTTGTTACGAACTCACACTTCACAAAACGTAGAACACAAAATGATTTCTGTTGTACAGTCGCCATCTTTACAACCTCTAAAGCAGCGGGCGAAGAAAGAGCGTTAGCGCTACTTGTCGGCAACTGCGTAAAACTCGAGATTTCCCTCTTTCTGCCTATACATCATTCGATCAAAATGGATTAAAAGATGAATAGTTATGATTTTTTTTAAATCGGATGATTCTTTTTAACCCTTTGTGGGGCGCCGTTTGCACAGTGCAAACGCCTTTTTTTCACTTGTATTCAATGTATTACAGTTAAATGTGCAGAAAAAATGGTTATTACTGCCATCTGTTATCAGTTTAATGAAGTAAAAACATTTTGCAACCTTTATTTTGAAAATGTTTCAAGATTCTTTAGGTTAAAATAGGTCTGGAAGAAATCTGCACCTTGCAAGCGGTGGTGGCTTTCGCCCCTGAAGGGCTTAAAACACCCTGAATTTCACTATCATAAGAGGAACTAGAAACATTTTGTTGTGAGGCTAAATACAAAACTTCATCCGTGGCCGGCTGTATCAGAAAGAATTTATAATTAAACATCCATCAACGTCCGCCTAAAATCCCATTTTCTGATTTCATACCAGGCTATACCCAATCCCTGTAGTTAGGATTTTTCAGATACATAAAAAAAAAATCTGAGAGTACCGTTCTTCCAGTAATGCCTTTTATAGTTCACTTCCTTCTTATTTTCATAAGAGAGGAATAAAGCGAAGGAAGAAACGCATCCCCAACAGCAAACAAAGAGGGAAAAGTATAAAAGTTGGACGCTAGAGATGGGTCTGCGAATCGCCTGATACTGGCGATCTGCATAAGTGCAAAGATGGATTGGTAGTCCCTGCCGTTCCACGTTCGTCCGAATTTTCGAATGGGAGTCAACCCCCACCTCCTCTCCCCTTCCTTTCCCTTGAGGATCGTCCTCAAATGCCGGACATTGATCGATTCCAAAAGAGAAAGGAGAGGATGAGAAAATTTTGTTTTGCAAAACAACTCATAAATAAAAAATATGGAGACTATTTTTCTCGTCAATGACATGAAAAACAGAGTGACAGCCTATGCCTGAAAACAGAAAGTGAGAAAGAGATATACTGTGTATGTAGACAGAAGACTTTCACATATTTAGAGACTGTCGGACTTACAGTAAATGGAATGGACTTACACTAACGATTTTTTACAGTAACTGGTATTTTAGAAATTAAAGCAATAGTACTAACGACTTAAAAGTACAAATTTATGGTTATTTAATAAAATATGATAATTCAGTCAAATTTATGGTTGGTGATTAGTCCATTCAACACAGAATACTCCGTCAGGGATCTAAGGATCAATGACTTCTACGATTAGAATTGTGCATGAGATTTTCTAATAATTTTTCCAATTTTTTTTCTTTTTTTGCAATACTCTTTCTTTCTGACATTCTTTTATGCACATTAGTGTCTTTGGAGTTATATGTCCTTTTCAGTTCTTGTGCCAATAAAATCCAACCAGTTAACCGAATATCTGTTAACAAAAGGTTGGTTCATTTTACAAACTCGGCTGATTTGCCGCGTGACATATATAAGGGGAGCGTTTTAAAATCGTCCTTATCCCAAAATCTAAAAAAGAAAAAATAGTTAGCACTATGTTCTAATTATGGTGGCACTCATGCATATAGGTGTAAAACTATATTAATTTAAGAAATGTAATATTAAAATGCAGAATTATATACAAACCGGGGTAATACGTAAAAATTTTTGTTGTTGTTATTCATGAAAAATCACTTATAGTGGAATAAGGACAATTTGGAAATTCACCGCCTCATATGCAATTACTAACTGCACAAAAAGATGCTTCGTTTTTCAATAAATGTTACTGATTTTCAGTACAACATTCACTGAATTTTTTTCGGTTTGTTTTGGGTGATTTAGTTGAAATCCTAAAAGGGAAGATAAACATATCTAGTCTAGATTTTTGGTAAAAAGGTCATGTATCAGATCATTAAGCTTTATTCTTCAGGTATTGCCTATGATAGGGGTTTACATAATCTAAACAGCATCTAAAGTAAATTTATCTACATTTATTCATAAGTCCGCGGTTTCCAACCTGGGAGGTGCGACTTCCAGGGGTGGCGCGGGCTATTGCCAGGGGAAGCACCAAAACTTTTTAATACAAAATCAATGCTCATACCATAATATCTATAAATAAACGAATAAACCATAAAATCTATAAATAGACGAATTTGAGTTGACAACCATCGAAAAAGAAAAATTAATAGGATTGTCATGCGATAGCTCACTAAAACGAAAGTTTCAAAATGAAATCATGATCCAATTTTGGATGAATCGTAGTGGACAGTATGAATCTTTGTATTGCAAAGCAATGCAAGTGCTTCTACCGTTTGTAACGTCTTATTTATGCGAAACGGGCTTTTCGGCACTGGCTGCAATGGAAAACAAATATCGAACCAGGTTAATAGTCGAAAAAGAGTTACGAGCGGCACTCTTCACATTGCCCCCAAGGTTTGATAATCTTTGTGCTAATAAACAACAACCCTCGCACTAATTTTTGATGCGTTAGATTTAGTTTAATTAGAAATTTCATATAAAAATAAATATGCATGTTCGTATTGTTATAGCAAAATCTTGTTATTCTGTTAATTGTAGTTTTCATTTTTTTGTAATGAAGTTATTAAAGCGTGTCATATTATTATATCTACTAAAAGATAGGGAGGCGCTGAATTTTTTTTCTTTTTAGGGAGGCGTAGTAGCATAAAGATTGGAAACCGCCGTCATAAGTAATACATTTTAAAAAGATGTCAGTTCTTATACATAAAATCAGTCATTTTAATAAGAGTGACACCTACTTTAATACTAGTTTTTATTCAAGAAATAAGAAGCACGTTTATTTACATTTCTTACTCGTAACGTTAATATTTTAACAGTTTCTAATATACTACAATCTAAGCACACAAAAAATTCTTGCAATTTAAGTGCTCTTCAGTTGCACATTGACTCTCTATTCCGTAGCGTTTCGCTAAAGAAAATCTTCAACGAAAGGCTGGTCAGCAAGCAATACAGGCTTTTTCCCAAGTGCCTTGGCCACAAATTGGAGAGGGGCCTCAAACCGATTTGCTGTTACTTACGGGACTTCCAAAAGTCCCCTGAGATTCGATTGGGCAAAGAGAATAAAAGAGAAAGATATACCAAGCGGAGAGAGAGAAGAAGAAGAAAAAACAAGAATAGCTGGGCTTAAATGGATCATGGATAGGTTTAACTTTGCCATCGATAGCCCCAAATGTAGACTCAGATAAGACATTGAAGGTGATGGAAAGCTGGAGAGCAGGGTGAAAATTGTGCCTGGAGAATACCGAGTTGAACGTGTAAAGGCTTTTTATGAATTTTTCTGCGGTTGAGAATATTGAAAGAAATGTGAAAATGTTTTATACTGGTGAGAACAGGAGAATATTGACTTTAATTTGGGAAGGTTTTTTTTTTTTTTTTTTTTTGCATGTTAATGTAAGTTACGGAGGAATTTCTTTTCATTGACTTCCTATTATTTTCGTTGATTTGACGTATGTATATTACAGAAAAGATATTTTTGGGGCGTTATGGCAGATGTTGATATGTCCTTTTTCACGTTTTTGGCAAATTAAAAAAAAAATTGTTGTGAAATATAAGATCGCTCAATTAAGTTTTCCAGTCCAAATATTCTTTAGTTAATACTCATATTCAACCTCAAGCATATGGCTGGTCTTCAATGAAAATGTTTTTTTTTCAATTAGGGACTAAAATTTTGGGGTGGGTTGAGAAAAAAAAAGCATCAACTTTCACCAAATTACGAATAACTTAGTATTTTTTCATAATTCCCTTACCATCTTTTGCCACATTAAAGAGCCAATTTTTAGTGTGCCATATTAACTTAAAACACAAAATTGAATTTTTCGGACATATCAACATCTGCCATAACTCTACAGATAGATATATATATATATATATATATATATATATATATATATATATATATATATATATATATATATATATATATATATATATATATATATATATATATATGTGAGAATGAGTTTGGCAACACAACTGAACTATTACTACAACTTCCACTCCTACTACTTCGGCACGAAGGACTTTAAGCGGATGTGTTGTTCTGCAAGCTCCCGATGTTTAGCTCTTTTGATGCTTCTGTGTTTATTTTTTAATTTCATACTAAGTGTTAGTCCTGTCTTGTAAACATCGTCTAGTTTAATTAAATGTTCAAAATAATTAAGTCTAATGATTCACTTCTAAAGGAAGGAGTACTAACTCCTTCCTACATGGGGGCTCGACCCTCGGACTCGAAAAATACCCCTAGCTTGGACTTAAAAACTATTTTCTTTTGATTATTACCGGATTACTGTTCTCTGTGATTTCTGTTTTGGATACCGCCAGCGAAAACGAAAGTTATGTGCCACGGACTCTGATAATACTCTGATGGGATGACGAGAACCGAAAACCAGAACTGTGAGTATATTCTGATCATATTATATTTGAAGATTAATGGAATTCTCATCTTATTGATGATAATTATAAGAAAACTGAAAATATTTCAACATTCTTTTGATGCAGGAATTTAATTGATGCTAAATTCACTTTTGATGGTCTTTGACGTTGAATTTATCACTTCTGTTTTCTTGAAGAGAATTCTATTTCGATGAAATTATTTGATGATTTGATGAAAATTTCGACATTTAACTTGAAGAATCTTGTTTCCTTGAACAAACCACAACATAACATATATTTTGAATGATTGCAATTTGAATACAGTTTGAAGAATATTATATTATTTCCTTGATGCATAATTTTGACGAAGCGAATGTTTATTTGATGACAACTTTGCTTATTTGATGCGCTTTGATGTTGAACTTAATTCTGCTGTTTTCTTGCGAGAATATTTTTTATTTTGCAGAATGCTTTGATGCTTTCGATTTCACAATTTTGATACTTTCGATTTCCCAATTTTGATGCTTTTAACATTAGAACTTTAACTATTATTTTGATGCTGCATTTACATCCTCTATTTTCATCAACAGTGATTTATTTTGAAGATTAATTTGATGAATATTTTGCTGAAGTAATATCTAACTTGATACATATCTAAATTTACGTCATCTGTTTTCTTCAACCAGAGAAATTATTCTGAAGAACTTATTATTTGATATTTGATGCTTATGTTAGTTCATAATTTTGTTTTCTTGAACAAAACCTGTTTTAAAGATTACTTATTTTGATGCATATTTTGAGAATCAATATTTTATTATTGAATTGGTATTTGAGGAAATTTCGATTTGAAATTTTATTTTTGAATTTGAGTACCTACGTATTATAAGTATTGATTTTGGTTTTGAATATTTGTATATTTGTGTACTATAATTGTTTGAACCTAGTATATAGTTATGGCTACTCTCAACGATTACCCCAATATTGCAAAATCATTAAAATTTGGTAGTACGAATCAAATAAAGGTTCTACATCGTTTAATTTTTGGTACAGACGGCGACAGACAAAATCGTACCAGATTACGTAAATTTACAGGTTTTAAACAGCCATTCGTGTTAGAAGCAACGAAACAGAAAGTGCTTAAAGAGTTTTCACTTAAAGACTTGATTTCTATTTGTAATCTACTTCATTTAGAATTTTCAACTGACCCAGACAAATGTGCCAATACCATTCTTATGAGTCTTAGTGATTTATCGTTATTAAAAGCAGAATTTTCTGATCTTTCGGAATGCGAAGTGAATGATGACTCACTTCCGGGTGCACGTTCATCCCAAACTAACAGCGTTATAGAGGAAAATAGATCTCCCTTTTCCCCCACCATTGACGCAAAAGAATCTTCGAATAAGCAAAATACACACATTTCCGTTGGTGAATCAGATCAAAATTCATTGCCTTCAGTTGAAACTGCGAATCTCTCTTTCCAGTTGTTTAGTCTGAAAGACGTTGTTGATTTAATACAACCTTTCTCGTCTCGTGATAATTACAGTGTTGAGAATTTTATATCTGACGTTGAAGAACTTTTTTGTTTATATCAGATAAACAATCCAATTCACCAAATTACTTTTGTTAGAAAATGTTTAACTGGTCCCGCTCAAACTTTAATTAGGTCTATTCGTGGAATTACAAATTGGGAACAATTGAAGCACCATTTATTAGACGAATTTTCGGACAAAATTAACGGTATTCAGTTACATAAATTAATGGAATCTCGACGTATGAAACCGTTTGAAACCCTACAAGAATATTTCTTAGCTATGAGAGATTTGGCACACAAAGGTTCTCTCGATGACTCCTCTCTGTTTGAGTATGTCATAAACGGAATTCCTGATTCAACAAACAATAAAGTTATTCTTTACGGTTGTAAATCCGTCCCTGAATTTAAGGAAAAGTTGAAAATTTATGAACAAATCTTTAACAGATCACAAAATTTCAGACAAAATAATCAGAAAAAATTGATGCTTCCTACCTCAATGTGAAAGTCGATAATACACGTAGCCCAAATACACAGCCAGTATGTTTTTCCTGTGGCTTGAGAGGTCACAAAAGCAACCAATGTTTGAATAAGTCACATGGTAAACTATGCTACGGATGTAAAAGTTTTGGTCATGTTCATGCTAATTGCCCTAAAAGTTATCGAAATTCTAAACCAAAACCTGATTCTCAAAAACCTATTTCTGATAAAACTGTAAATGCACTTTCTCCTGAAACTTCATCGAAAAATCCCATGCATGTTGACATTCAACTTGCAGGAATTCAATTGACAGCACTCTGTGACACTGGGTCACAGGCAACCCTCATCAATGAGAAAACCTATCGAAGAATTGGTTCGCCACCATTGCAGCCCACCAACATTCCCTTTTCAGGAATTGGCAAAAACCAAGTTCACAGCATCGGATTCTTTCAGGATTCCATCGAAATTCAAACCATTACTTTACCTGCTAAAATACATGTTCTAGAGGATGACTTGATTCCTTTTGATGTGATTATCGGAATCGACTTTTTGCAGCAAACCCAATTTACATTTGATGAAGACGGTATTCGTTTTACTCTTGATAATAACATCTTCGTTAATATTGCTAATATTCCTGATGACGAAGCTTTCCCATTTGATCTTTCACACATTTTGAATTCTGAAATTCGTGAGGAAGTTCAAAATATCGTTACTTCCTACAAACCCCATAAAGTTCAAGACACTGAAATTAAAAGGACTATTTTATTACAAGATGAAATCCCCGTAAATCAACGTTCTCGACGACTCCCTTTTGCGGAACAGAAAATTGTAGAAAAACAAATTCAAGATCAGGGCCAAATATGCATGTCTGAAAAACCTCTAACATCTACTCAAGATAAGATTTCTAGGGTAGAGAAAATGGATAATCCAATTGATTTTGAACATGATGATGATGATGCCAATGATTTAGATTTGTTTCATGATAATGATGATGGAAAATATTTAGATGATGCTGATGCCAGTGATTTAGATTTGCTTCATGATAACGATGATGATAATGCTTTTGATATTGGAACTATCAAAGCAACTCTTGAACCAAAAATATTTGATGCCGATGATGATGCCCTTGAGAATGAATCCGTCAAAAGTGAAAAGGTTGAACCAAAATTTCAAGTTATTGAAGCTCCCAAACCCCCTGAACAAATAGCAGCTTTTCAACAACAGAAAAACATTCTTTCACAAAACCCAGTTCTTCGTGTTTTTCAACAGGGATACCCATTAGAACTCCACACTGATGCCAGCTCCTTAGGTTTTGGCGCTGTGCTCTTGCAACAATCCGATGATGGACAGTTTCATCCTATTTATTATTTTAGCCGTAAAACTACAGTTCAACAAGAAAAATATCATAGTTATGAACTGGAAGTTCTTGCCGTTATTGAAGCGCTAAAAAAATTTCGAAACTACTTGTTGGGAACAAAATTTAAAATTATCACCGATTGTGATGCTTTCCAAAAAACGATGCACAAAAAAGACCTACCAGCTAAAATTGCTCGATGGGCATTGATGTTAGAAGACTTTGATTATGAAGTTTGTCATCGACCCGGTAGACAGATGAAACATGTTGATGCTTTAAGTCGTAACCCCATTCTTGTAATTACCTCAAATGATATCACTCAAAAGGTGAAAAATGCCCAAGACCAGGATGAATTTATATCTCAAATTAAATCTATGCTTGAATCTACACCTTCTGATGAATTTTTTGTTAAAAAGGGAATTCTTTATAAACTTCATCAGGATGCCGAACTTTTAGTAGTACCACAAATGATGCAGAAAGAAATAGTGCTAAACGCCCATTCACAAGGTCATTTTGCTTCACAAAAAACCGAATTAATTGTTTCTCGTGAATTTTTCATTCCTCAACTTAAGAAATTAGTTCAAGAAATTATTTCGAACTGTATTCCTTGCATTTTGTCCTCGCGAAAATCTGGAAAACAAGAAGGATACCTTCACCCCATTCCAAAAGGTGATGCACCCCTTGAATGTTACCATTGCGACTTTTTAGGACCTTTACCATCGACAAAAAAATGTTATAAGTATCTTTTTACAGTAGTTGATGCCTTTTCCAAATTTGTATGGATCTATCCCGTGAAGTCCACCTCTACGAAAGATGCCTTAGACAAATTATCCTTGCAACAAACTACATTTGGCAACCCTTCAAAAATCATTACTGACAAAGGTAGCGCATTCACATCTTCAGAATTTCAAAGTTACTGCCAGGAACAGTCAATTGAACACATTTCAATAGCAACAGGTGTGCCACGTGGCAACGGTCAGGTTGAGCGTGTTCATGGCACAATTATTCCCGTTTTAACTAAGTTAGCTCTAGATGAACCTGACAAATGGTTTAAATATGTCCCAAGATTGCAACGTATCTTAAATAGTACCACCACACGCAGTACAAAATTCACACCCTTTCAACTTTTAATTGGTGTTAAAATGAAACAACAAGAGGATCTACAGATTAAAAATCTTCTTGACGAGGAACACCACCAAAGAATTCTTGATGACAAAGAAGCGTTACGTATCGAAGCTAAACGAAATATCCTCCGTTTACAGGAAGAAAACATACGACAATATAACAAACGGCGTAAACCGGCTTGTAAATACAAGATCGGTGACAAAGTGGCAATACAACGAACTCAATTTGGAACCGGATTAAAGCTCCGACCAAAGTTCTTCGGACCATATGAGATCACGAACATCAACCCCAACGATCGTTACGAAGTTCGAAAGTTAGGACATCACGATGGTCCAACCATAACATCAACTGCAGCGGACAAAATGAAACAGTGGTGCAGAAACTGAACACCAATACCACTGTGTTGAACACTGCTTGATTTTTTGAAATATTTTTCCTTTTTCTGCTCTTTTTTTTTTATCTTTTCAGAATTATTGTTTACAACCCAGCCGCGGACGTCTGGAAAGTCAGAACGGCCGTGTGAGAATGAGTTTGGCAACACAACTGAACTATTACTACAACTTCCACTCCTACTACTTCGGCACGAAGGACTTTAAGCGGATGTGTTGTTCTGCAAGCTCCCGATGTTTAGCTCTTTTGATGCTTCTGTGTTTATTTTTTAATTTCATACTAAGTGTTAGTCCTGTCTTGTAAACATCGTCTAGTTTAATTAAATGTTCAAAATAATTAAGTCTAATGATTCACTTCTAAAGGAAGGAGTACTAACTCCTTCCTACATATATATATATATATATATATATATATATATATATATATATATATATATATATATATATATATATATATATATATATAAATACAGGAAAGTTATACATTATACTTTTTTCTTGCAACTTTTATTGTTTTGATTAAAAAAGGTTATTTTTTATGTGTTTATACTATCTGAAAATCAGCTGTTCTATAATTAATACAACTGATTTTCGGATACATCAGGTACCTTCCTAAAGTTGAAAAGTTTCGGGATGTCTTATAACAGTAATGAAAACAGGAAAAGCGTGTGTATGTAGGTTAAGTCCAAAGAACCTAAGACTAGCAAAATTCACTGAACAACAAGTATGGCTTTCATTTTTATTATTATTTGTAGTGATATACGTTACTTTGTGCATCTTACAAAAACTTAATCTTGATGACTCCAGTTTTTTCTTAAAAGGGAAATTTTACAAGCTCGGTGTTTATTCAAGTTTGATTACTGAACGATGCTACTGCGAACGATTTACCTATAATTCAGATTTCTGATACGAATAAAAAACCTTTTTTTACATTTACGAAATTTGGTATATAATATCTTTATACACATGGCCAGTTCCTTAGAATTTTTAATGACTTTCCAAAAGTCATTTCATTGGTACCTTGTAAATGTACTAATGGAAACCTTTACAAGGTAGTCACAGTTTTGATAAGACTTTCTCGATATATTAATCCAGGAACCTTTAATTTCTTAAAGTCTTTGTTTAATTTCCATAAACCCATAGTTTAACTAAATTTCCCTCTTTCATTCGTATGAGCTTTCTAAAATTAAAAACTATACAGTTATAACCTAAATGGTATACAGATGGTTGGTGATTGGTTGAGAGTGCTATGGGCAACTTTTACTGCACGAGGGCTAATTACAGCGGGACCTACAGTTTAAAGTCAATCCCGAATGGCTACAGACATCCTGGTCAAGAATGGGACAGACTATGGTATTGAATAACCCTGTCAAAGCCATTCGATCATTGTCTGGCCATTCTCTAACAATTTTTTACGATTTCAGAGTTTAGAATAAACAGGTTAATAGTGTTCGAGGCACATCACAGATAAATGTTAAAGCATTAGGAAATATTTCCCAGCAAAACATCTGGCCGGAACTCTAAAAGAACGACTCTGATTGGGGAAATATGTCATATGTTTTCAATTTCATTATTTTTTTCTTATCCCCTATTCTATAGATTTGTAGATGAATATTAGTAGGCTGCCACTCCAGAGTCACCTTGTAGTAGTTTTAGGGGGAATCTTATCCTATACAGTTTTCAGGAAATTAAGTAAAATATTTTGAGCTATAACTATGTTTAGTGATTTAGTCATATGAAAATGTCTGACATTTCGTTTCGGCCCTAATAATTTATCATTTTGTAATAATTTTATTTTTTACTCTTCGGAATATAATAGAAATCAAATTGTTCTGATAAAGGAGAAAAAAATCGAGCACATAGCATTAAATTTGTTTTTTCATGTTCCCACGCCCCTACTCTTTTCCATCCTGTATCCTGAAGACGATTCGGTAGAAATTTAGGGAAGGCGAACTTTACAAAATATATATATATATATATATTTCAACGTCCCCGCGGCACATAAGCACTTATGCTTTCGATTTTTTAATTACAAAATCTAGACAGGATATTACGTTTTAAATTTTTATTAAAGAAGTGGATAAAACCAGTTCTTGGTTGTTACATTTTAGAATCTTCATGTGAACATACGAAACTGGAAGATTTCCTTGATCTTATGTGATTTTGTGTGTATAGACTTAGTAGTTTTCTGTATGCCTTCTTTCCAATTCTGACAACATGGATGGTAAGCACATCATATCCAGCTCTGCCTCAACTGGGCGTTCTCTGTACAGACATTATTGAGCCCGTGATCGCATGAGAATTTTATCTTAGCTGCTTTTCTTGTTTATGTATTTTTCCCTATTTTAGTTCTCCTTTATAGTTTTGTATTTTTCCCTATTTTTCTGTATATCTGAGGACTTTGTCCACAGGTTTCTGCATTAGGAAAAAAACTATATATTCATAACATTGATTTTTAACACTAGAAAGACGGCTGCCATCATTTTGAAGATTTCGGACATAATATTGAGTGCTATGTCTGTATTTATGTCCTCAGGCTTCTGAAATTTTAAGACTTTCTAAGTGAAATATGTACACACGTTTACAAAATTATATTCGATTGTAAAGAGGGGAAGAAAATGTGTTGTATACCTGACTGAAAGCCGTCAATTTGATGGCAAAAGAAAACAGGTAGAAATCTTTAAAATAATACCGGGAAAATGTTAGTTATTTTTTGTCTCTTTTGCAAATAACAGAAATATTGGCTCTTTGGAAATATTGGTGTTGGAAAATAAGGACTGCACAAACCATGCATATGTTTTAACGGATAAACCATACCAGGTTGTCATACCGGCATAAAAATATATCTAAATATATACTAATTTATTATATATTGGTATGAAATAGTTCAAAATTTAAAGTATTTAACCATATTAAAAAACATTAAATATTTTATATTCTTGATTTTATTTTCAACCGTCAAAATGACGGCGTTCAGTCTTTTTTGTAAGAAAAAATTCCCGTCTTTCTAGTGTTAATAGACAATTATCCTTTAAAGCTGTAAAAGCAGTCGCGAAACAACCTCTGTAAAACTTTGTAGCAGTATAATATCCACATCTCCGACGCTAAGCTTTCTTTTTAATTCTTACAGCATATTTTCTAAAGTGATCCATGAAGAGAATGAAAATTTAATGATACGCTCTCCTTATCTGGCGAATAAATTCCAGCCGAAATAAACGACAACTCACCATGATGCAAGAGCAGTTATAGCTATTAAAATTCATAAATCTCCAGTTTTAATCATTAGTGTTTTAAACTTTGTTGTTGAACGGGAAATTTGACACCATATTTTATCTGTCTCAATCAACTCTGTCCACTTTTGTTGTTCCTGTGGTTAAATTACACCCTCTGTTCTTTTTTTTCTAATTCACCAGTTTATATCTTTATGAAACGTCATTGGTATTCAAATCTTGGAAAGAGATTTCACACAGTAATTACAGCCTCACCTTCGTCGTGCCACCTTGTGGCTATTAAAAAATATATATATTAGTGTTACCCTTCATTAAACGTTAACTGCTTGGGCGTTACAGATATGTTTTTGAAGTGATAAATCACAACTTTTTTTCTTCACTGTTTCGCGAAGAAAGATTAAAGCTATGCATCAAAGTTTTTTAGATTAAATGCAACGGAACATATAGCCCAGAATCTTAAGGCTTCTGTGTGCTAACACTATTGGATTAGCTAACCTCAATGTTAACTTATGGATAAAATGTGTCCAAGGATTGGATTTAAAGATTTTTTTTTTAAATTTTACTCCATAATAGAGAAAGAAATTTCACACCTTAGGACATTTTTCGATTTTTAAAAGGCAAATAATATTTTAAAATTTAAACTCTTCGGAGAAAAATCTTGTGTGTGTTTTAAACGCTCATTTCCTTTGGTAGACAAAATTTATAAAATGAATCCTGTTGCAAGTCGCAGAAAAGTTTAGGCTATATGAAAATACCATTTTCATTTGATTATCAGCATCTATGTAACTGTAAATAGTAGGCACATCTACAACTGTAAATAGTCTCCATAGGTTAACATTGAGTCGAGCGAATTCAATAGGGTTAGTACACATCAGTCTTAAAGTTTTATACTTGTCTCTAACATTGCGACTTTGGGAAAGAAGTTCAGTCTCGAGTTTTTAAGTACGTTACTGATGCTACAGCAAAATGAATAATATCCTTATTTGTCCTTTTGGTGTAAAGTATTATAATATGTGTAAGAATGAACTTCTAGAAAAATATAGGTAAAACAAGTTCAATTACGTAAAACAAATATCTAAAAGACCTAAAATTCCTTAACTGGGGAATTAATTACAAAAGAAATAAATAATTAAAATATCTATTTGCATTTTTATCAAGTTATGAAAAAGCTAATGAGTTTAAGAATTCCAAAAATTAAAAAGTCCTCTGATTTTTTTTTTATTTTTTGGAAGGCATGACCTTCTATGTAAATGCAAATTGCTCAATCTGGGCTTTAAAATTTTGGCAAATATCCAAAAAAAAAAAGTTAAAACATGAGAATTTGTAATCAATGGCTATATCTCAAAGTTTCATAAGTTCCAACATTTCTCCAACATATCAAGAGTCATAATAAAATAATTAACCAAATGATTGTTTCTGAAAGATGTCTGAGATTAAACGTACGGGCACAGGAGAATCCTTTAAACTTCTAGAGGAAACTAAAATTGGAATAAAACAACCATAAATATATTTTTCATTTGTTCGTGTTCCTGATATTTATACACTGAACACTAAAATACATGCAATTGTTATCTGTTCTGTGAATTTCCCTTGCGTGAAATACAAAAAGTGAGATGAAACGCAAATCGTTCGAAGAAATGTTAACTTTGTTCGTTAATAAAGGAAAATACAAAATGTTTTTCCGTATCAAAAGAAACTGAAAATCTATGCACATCTCAATTTTACTGATGACAGTTTAAATCGCTACATGTAGCTTATTTAGAACGTCTGAATAGTTCAATTTTTATAATATATAGGACTATTTTTAGATTATCCATGTTTTCCGATCCTAATTTGATATCAGTAAGATCTACCTTAAGCATTATGGGCAAAATATAAGAATAATTCTTGAGAATACTTCTCGTTCCGATTACATTTTATGCAATAACCTATCCAGAGATGAGAGAATTTTTGGTCGAGTTTTGAAACTTGATTGGATTGCCTAGATGTTTTACCTTATTAAAACAT
Organism: Dolomedes plantarius; assembly: GCA_907164885.2. NCBI lineage: Eukaryota > Metazoa > Arthropoda > Arachnida > Araneae > Dolomedidae > Dolomedes > Dolomedes plantarius. The sequence continues at coordinate 91,222,958 of OU015491.1, read as the reverse complement.
AAAAGGTTATAAATTGCTCACGGGGTAAAATCTCGAAAAGTTTAAAAAAAGTGCACATGTCCCACTTAGTTGTGGATTTATATCAAATTGCATTCGAGAATAAACTCGAAATTTATATCATTTGTTGCCTATACCCAGCCCACATAGGAAAGAACAGAATCACCCGTGAACTGAGCTGCAAACGTAAGAGTGTAGAGATTTTGTAAAAAAAATACGTTGTGGACAGGAATACTTGGAGTCAGTGTTGCCAATAAAAGTGTCTTTGTTTTTACGCATGGAACAGCGTAGTCGGTAACTGTGCGATACTGAAGCAGCGGTACATGAGCTGACATATATCATCAGGCTATACACCTGTCCCTCCGTTTACACGGTTATTAAATTTTATAAGTTAAAAAATTTCACAAGTGCATTGCGTTGAGTTTAGAAATGGCGTCATTAAAGTAGATTTTGTTTCATTTCCATACTGTCATTCCTAGTTCAGTTCTAGACGAAGTAAGACGTTACTTTAAAAAATACATATGTAAATAAATGATTTATTACATATTACTGAAATTGCTTTGCCTTCACTTTGGCATAAACTCTTTGCATTTTTATATTGTTACTAGCTGAAAACCCGTACTTCGCTACGGAATACATTCAAATTAAATACAACGATCAATGTATGCAATTGATGTAAAAAAACGAAAAAATATATTTATAAAAAATCGTAACGAATATTTTTATGGACAAAATAATGTAGAAGAAAATATTCAAATTGAATCTAATGGAACATACTAAAGAATATAGTACAGTTAATATAGTACAGTTTGAGGAACATATCTTTTCTTGTATTTTAATATTTTTTTGGATAATTTCCAATCGTCTGCCGCATTAGAAAGAATGAAAATTTTTTTTGTCTATTTCGTTGTATGCACGTGACGATAAATTAATTTAAAGAACCAGAAAAAGAAATCACGTGATCAGCATTTAATAAATTAAATTCTAAAAATTAATCTTTAAAAATTCATCAAAAATCAGAAATGGGAGGTAAAGATTTGAAAAAGATTTGATTTTAAAGGAATTTTTATGATCTTTCTTGTGATATAAGTTTTATAACCCTCAAATTATTATTTTTTATGCAAACTTTTAAAAAAAGTTACAAAAACAGGTTAAAATTTAATTTAAAAAAATCTAAGAATAATTTTTCAAAAATCTTTCTTAGTGCACCCCTACACTATAAGAAGAATCGCAATGCAAAATTTCAGCCCTTTAGGTCCAGCGGTTTGGTCTGTGCGTTATATGTCAGTCAGTCAGTCAATGAGTCAATCAGTTGCGGAACTGTTTTATATACATACTAGGTATATACATACTTCGCTACGGAGTAAATTCAAATTAAATACAACGGTCAACGTATGCAATTTATGCCAAAAAATAAATATATATATTTATAATAAATGCGATGATCAATGTATACAATTGATGTAAAATATATATCTATCTATCTATATATATATATATATTTATAAAAAAATCGTAAGGGATATGCATTTTTTTTGGATAATATCCAATCGTCTGCAGCATTAGAAAGAAAAAAATATTTTTTTTTGTCTATTTAGTTGTTACGCACGTGACGATAAATTTATTGAAAGTACCAGAAAAAGAAATCACGTGATCAGCATTTAATAAATTAAATCCTAAAAATTAATCTTTAAAAATTCACCAAAAATCAGGAAATGGAGGTAAAAATTCGAAAAAAATTTCATTTTGAAGGAATTTTTATGATCTTTCTTGTGATATAAATTTTATAACCCTCAATGTATTATTTTAAATGCAAACGTAAAAAAGTTTAAAAAACAGCTTAAAAATTTAATTTAAAAAAATCTAAGAAGAATTTTTGAAAAATCTTTCTTAGTGCACCCCTACACTATTAGAAGAATCGCCATGCAAAATTTCAGCCCTTTAGGTCCAGCGGTTTGGTCTGTGCGTTGTATGTCAGTCAGTCAGTCAGTGAATGAATGAATGAGTCAGTTACGGAACTGTTTTATATATATACTAGCTGAAAACCCGCACTTCGCTACGGAGTACATTCAAATTAAATACAACGGTAAACGTATGCAATTAATGCCAAAAAAAAATAAATATATATATTTATAATAAATGAGACGATCATTATATACAATTGATGTAAAAAAATATTTATATATATATATTTATAAAAAAATCATAAGGAATATTTATTTTTTTTTGGATAATATCCAATCGTCTGCTGCATTAGAAAGAAAAAATGTTTTTTTTTTGTCTATTTAGTTGTTACGCACGTGACGATAAATTTATTGAAAGTATCAGAAAAAGAAATCACGTGATCAGCATTTAATAAATTAAATTCTAAAAATTAATCTTTAAAAATTCACCAAAAATCAGGAAATAGAGGTAAAAATTCGAAAAAAATTTCATTTTGAAGGAAGTTTTATGATCTTTCTCGTGATATAAATTTTATAACCCTCAATGTATTATTTTAAATGCAAACGTAAAAAAAGTTTTAAAAAGAGCTTAAAAATTTAATTTAAAAAAATCTAAGAAGAATTTTTGAAAAATCTTTCTTAGTGCACCCCTACACTATTAGAAGAATCGCCATGCAAAATTTCAGCCCTTTAGGTCCAGCGGTTTGGTCTGTGCGTTGTATGTCAGTCAGTCAGTGAATGAATGAATGAATGAATGAATGAATGAGTCAGTTACGGAACTGTTTTATATATATAGATAGACTAGCTGAAAACCCGCGCTTCGCTACGGAGTACATTCAAATTAAATACAACGGTCAATGTATGCAATTAATGCCAAAAAAAAATGTATATATATATATATATATTTATAATAAATACGACAATCAATATATACAATTGACGTAGGAAAAAAATATATATATTTATAAAAAAATCGTAAGGGATATTTTTATAGACAAAATAATGTCCAATCGTCTGCCGCATTAGCAAGAAAAAAAATATCTTTTTGTCTATTTAGTTGTTATGCACGTGACGATAAATTTATTTAAAGTACCAGAAAAAGAAGTCACGTGATCGGCATTTAATAAATTAAATTATAAAAATTAATCTTTAAAAATTCACAAAAATCAGGAAATGGAGGTAAAAATTCGAAAAAAAATTCATTTTGAAGGAATTTTTATGATCTTTCTCGTGATATAAATTTTATAACCCTCAATGTATTATTTTAAATGCAAACGTAAAAAAAGTTTAAAAAACAGCTTAAAAATTTAATTTTAAAACATCTAAGAAGAATTTTTGAAAAATCTTTCCTAGTGCACCCCTACACTATTAGAAGAATCGCCATGCAAAATTTCAGTCCTTTAGGTCCAGCGGTTTGGTCTGTGCGTTGTATATCAGTCAGTCAGTGAATGAGTCAGTTACGGAACTGTTTTATATATATAGATAGATTATAATCATAACTACGGCTTGCATCTATTCCCTTGTTTAATATGGATGTTGTGTCTTGTTTTACACGGTTTCGATTTACACGATTTGTCGAGGAACGCATCTGCCGTGTAAATCGAAGGATAGGTGTATTTCAATGCCAGTGTTTAGCTATATGGAATTTTCCTCTCAGTTTCCTCTAATTACAGATTTGCAAATCCTTTATTTTTATTCTGTTGTATACATTCGGAAGGTAGGCGTTCAGATGGAGAAAGCATATCTTTAACAACATTTCGCATTTAATTTTTCTACAGGACATTGAATTTTGCACTCTTTTTTTTCTAATACGGAAGCACTTGAAGTGAGACAATCGCCTTTTGTTATTCACCGTGAAATCTTGCTGGTTAATTTACTATGGGAGCACCATTTAAGTGAGTCAGCATCGCTCCCTATGAAGTGACAACACGGTAACGATCAAGCCTTATTCGGGATTTGAATCCAAACCCACTACGGGGATGAACACGACGCTATCCATGTTAAAGATTTAAAATAACCAAGAGGATACAATTTTGTTATTTTACTTGATAAACCACAAGTGCGAGGGTTTCCATAGCCAAGGGTTTTTCTTTTATTTTGAATTGTTTCTGTGAAGTTTTATTTTTTGTGTGTGGCAATATTTTTAATGTGCTCTATAATAATGTATTTGAAGTTAGTTGCTGTTCTAAATGTATGAAGTTTTAACCTGATAATAGATAATAAAAATAAAATCTTTGTGTATGTAAATTCAATAATGAAGAATTTCGATTTATTTTTACCGCGTTTTTGGTGCAGTAACCCGGGAGGAAGAAAATATGGAACAGATGTATTACACGCACCTCTCTTGGCGACAAATTTTTTTTTGACGCCAAATACTCGTCAAAAAAATTTTGTCGCCAACTTGTCGCCAAAACAGGCTTACGCGGACATTTTACACTTAAAATACACTTAAAATAATACACAAAATATCAATAACAACTCAAATATAAAAATAAATTCGAAACAAACTTACCAATGGCAATAATAAACTTTAAAAAACATGTCACAAAACCACAACAGCTACTTTAAAACATACACGAATATATCTAAAAACGGCTGTATTAAAATTCAAAACCTAAACAGAAATGCTCAACCGCTACTTTAAAACACGCAAAAATATCTAAAAACAGTTGTATTAAACTTCAAAACCTCAGCAGAAATACTCAACCACTTATTTAAAACATACGCAAATATATCTAAAAACGGCTATATTAAAATTCAAAACCTAAACAGAAATGCTCAACCGCTACTTTAAAACATACGCAAAATATATCAAAAAACGAAGACATTAAACTTCCAAAAACATTACACATATCCGCAACATCTATTTAAAACATACGCAGATATATCAAAAAACGAAGACATTAAACTTCCAAAAACATTACAGAAATCCTAAACCGCTACTATGAAACGCTAACAAAAATATCGAACACCGGTATATTAAACTTCGAAAAAACAAACATCACGCCAAATCGGATGGCTGCCAGACCAAAAAAAAAAATTGCTAAAAATAAAAAAAATCGCCAAACATAAAAAAAATCGCCAAATTGAAAAAGGTGCGTGAAACACATCTGTACCGAAAATATGACCTTTAGATATTTTATTTAAAAAGAAACGAATTTTGATATTATTGCAGAAATTGAAATAAGGTAAGCCTATTTTGTTACATTTTATACTATCTTCTATAGTCCACTACACCTTATAGCTGTGCTAGAAAATTAAAAGTGCTGTTAAAAACATTTAATTATAAAAAACACGTACCTTGCCTTCAAATAACTATTTTCAAGCATTGAAGGCAGAAATAAAATACAGGGTGATTTTTTTTTAAACTGACACTACTCAGAGCCATTTGTAGCGCGATCTATCAGCCGGAATTCCACCAAAATTGATAGAGGGGCTAAAGATGACATGGGAAAGAGTTTCCGCGAAAAAAAAAAATGTTCCAAAAGTCGCCGATAGGGGAAGATATGGCGCTTTTGTTGTCGGCGCACCCGAGAATTTGCATAAAAGGCAAGTAAAACATCAAAATACACATTTACGACTATGTAGTCGACAGCAGCGCCAGTATTTTGGGCTATAATGATAAGGGATGAATACCGAAAAAGTTATAAGCAGACAAATGAATAACAAAGAAATTTCATTGCAACACCACTTTATGCAGCAATTCCACTTCTCCCTCCTTCAATGTGACCACAGTCCTGGTGGACGACACGTTGTATCCTGATCACTACGTTCTCAAAGGCCAAGCGTAACATGTCACCAGGAATGTTCCTCAAAGTCCGGGATATGTTGTCCTTTAGGGCCGCCAAGTTCGAGACTCCACTAAGATTCACCTTTGATTTTAAATAACCCCACAGAAAGATGTCACACGGGTTACGTCCGGAAAGCGAGGTAGCCATGCCAATGGAAAAAAGCAACTGATGACCCATTTTCTGTAAAGCGAAAGCGCAACAGATTCCGCACCGGTCTTTATGGCCCAAAATACTGCGCTGCTGTCGACTACGTAGTCATGAATTTGCATTTCGATGTTTTACTTGCCTTTCATGCAAATTCTGGGGTGCGCCGACAACAACAGCGCCATATCGTCCCCTATCGGCGACTTTTGATTTTTTCCCCCCCACGGAAACTTTTCCCCATGTCGTCCTTAGTCTATCAATTTTGGTGGAATTCCGGCTGATAGTTCGCGCTACAGATACCTCTGAGTAGTGTCAGTTTAAAAAAAAATCACGCTATACACAGTGCGTCAAACAAGTTTTAAGACTGGGTCTGTAAAAAGAAATGGAAACAAGAAATTAATACCTGTTTTTGTTTTTTATTCAAAATAGGACGCAGTGGCTTCAATGCACTTTTTACAGCGATTTATTAATGAATCAAACGCCCGTTGTAAATCACTTTGTGGAATGGCCTCCAAAGCACATGTCGATGCTTCTTGTATGGTCGAAATATCCTCAAAATAACACCCTTTTAATTTCATTTTAAGTTTTGGGAATAAGGAGTAGTCACAGGGTGCTAAATCAGGTGAATACGGTGGATGGTTCAACACGCAGACATTATTTTCTGCCAAAAGTCAACGAACAATAAGGGAGGTGTGACTGGGGCATTGTCGTGTAACAAACACCAACTGCTTTCAGTCCTTGTGTAGTCTGGATGAATGCGACGAATTCTGGCCATCAAATGCTTTAAAACAGCTAAGTAGTATTGACCTGTAATTGTTTGTCCAGTTGGAACAAATTATTTGTGGATAATACCTTTACTATCGAAGAATGTAATGAGTATTGTTTTGATCTTGGATGGAACTTTTCTTGTTTTTTTTGGCTTGTGGTGAATTTGGTAACTTCCATTCCGCACTTTTTCGTTTTTGTTTCAGGATCATATTGGAAACACCAGGTTTCATCACCTGTAACAATGGACTTCAAGAAGTTTGGATCGTTTTCAGCGGCTGAAATAATGTATCCGCAATGTGCACTTCTCATTGCTTTTTGTTCAGGGGTTAAAGTGTGTGGAACAAATTTAGCACACACTTTTGTTTTGCCCAAATCTTCATGCAGGATGGTTCGAATGGTTTCTTTGTTGATGTTTAAAGAGTCTTCCATCATTCTCAGTCATGCACAGCGATCGTTTGTTACGAAATTTCGTACTTTCTCAATAACTTCAGGTGTCCTAGATGAAATTGGTCTTCTACTACGCTGATCATCTTCTACCGTATCTCTTCCGTCCAAAAAAAACGTTTGTGCCACACAAAAACATTTGATCTACTTAAAAAACAGTCACCGAAAACTTGTTTCATGAGTTGGTATGTTTCCGAAGCACTTTTACCAAGTTTTGCGTTAAATTTAATTACAGCTCTTTGCTCCATCTAAAAAATCAACATGAAAAAAATTCACTTCTGCAATAAATGCTCGCCTTCTCTCAACTACTTAACGAAATGCACTCAACTTGTTGACATTTCGTGTACCAGCAGACGATGGACGTTATGACACATGCACATTTACACTCACAGCACCATTTCAACCTGCGCTCTGAGACGAGTCTTAAAACTTATTTGACGCACTGTGTATATGCCACTGCCGACCTGCGATTAGGAAAATACTGAAAAGCACGGAAACATCTTTTCTTAGTTATTTTATGGAGGTGTAATTACAGCTTTTATTTCATTAAAAATGAATTTTTGATCCCTCATAAAAGCTCAAACTCCTCGCCACACAATATCGACGAGAAAAGCACACAGTTTTGTTCGGTACAAAATCAATTTCACTTGATTTAATGATCTATTAATATCTGAAACGCTCGGCAGAGGTGGGGGAGGGAATCGCTGCTGCTTTTCAGTCTGAGAGTCTGCATGAATTACGACCTGATGGATGAATAAAAATAGGGTAACCTGTCCTCGAAATGCAAAATTTCCAGAAATTAACGGGCTGTGGCGCTACCGTAATCGGAAAATATATCACTCGAGTACATGAGGAGAATTTTGCAGAGTCGAAAATAAAGAAGTCTTTATCGGAGAAATAAATCGGATATAAAGACCCCAGAAACGTCAATTTTATGAGCATTTATGAATGCCGGTTCTTCGGAAATGATAACGAGGCGTTATCTGCCGGTTGTTAATTTTTTTTTTCAGCGTCATTTGCTTGTGGGTGAGAAGAGGTGAATGAAACTGAATAGCACTGATAACCGCGCCTGACTTCGTGTCAGAAATATATGTTGCCACTAAACTGTGGTAAAAACGCACTTTGTGAGTGAGAGACTGGAAAGTTATAGCGTAAAAGTAATATTTTATCAAACGAGTAAAAAATCTGCGAACGAGTTTGGGAGACATAAAGTGGTATTACGAGAATAGCAAAGCAAATTTGCAAGGTTTCTGGGGATTTAAAAAACAGCCAATATGACTAAAGAAACATTTGCTGCACGCTGTCCGCCCGTATAGTGTCTATAATCATAATTAAGCATATGAAAATGCACACTAACATGTATATATACACTGCTGGACATTAGAACTGCAACACCATGAAGGAGGAATGGTACAAACGTCAAATTCGTATGAGAGGAAGAAGATGCTGGGTTATGCAAATGATTAGCATTTAAGCGCAATCGAACGACGTAGGATGGAGAAACGGCATCTCCTCTGTACAAAAGGAAAGTTAGGCAGCGGGTTTCTCATTCGGAAATCGTATTTCAATGTTGTTTGTTGGTTAAAAGATTGTATTATGCCTCGTATAAGAAGAAGAAATGGCTACCAGAACGTGTCGGAATTCGATAGCGGCAAAATCGTGGCCTATCGAGAGTGCGGTTTATCGTTCCGCAATATTGCTACTCGCATTGGTCGGAATCCAACGACTGCCTTGCGAATAGGGAATCGATGGGTTCAGGAGGGTCATACTGAACGCCATGCAGGATCTCAACGGCCTCCCGCCACTAACGCCCGAGAGGACGGACATGTTGTCAGGTCGACCTTGCAGGATCGTACAGCCACATCATGGATCTTGAGTCAGGATATGGACATATTTGCAGCAAGACAAGTATCCGCACGAACAGTGCGACGACGTCTGGAGCAGCACGGACTGTCTGTACGACGACCATTATTGTAGCTTTCCTTGACATTGCAGCATAGAAACGCGCGGCGATTGTGGTACGCCCAATGACAAAACTGGATACAAGAGTGGCACCACGTCGTCTTTTCATACGAGTTCCGGTTCTGCCTGCAGCATCATGATGGACGTATCCGTGTCTGGAAGCACCGGGGAGAATGCACGTGGCCTGCTTGCATTCGATATCGTCATACGGGCCTTTCACTTGGTGTGATGGTATGGGCTGCCACTGGGTGTACGACACGAACACTTCCTGTTCGCGTCGTCGGTAATCTCAACAGCCAGCTTTACATTTCTCAGATCTTCAGGCCGGGGGCTGTGCCCTGTCTTCAAGGCCTCGTAGACGTCCTCTTTCAACAAGATAACAAAAGACCGCATGTTGCCCGTCGTGTCCTGACCTACCTCGACACATAGGGTGCTCGACTGTTGCGCTGGCCGGCATGTTCTCCAGATCTCTCACCCATTGAAAACATCTGGTCGTGGGTTTCAGAGAGACTGGGCCACCAGTTCTCTCCAGCCACTATGTTTGATGAAGTGTGGCATAGACTTGAAGGAGCATTTAATGAGATGCCCGTATATGTCATCCAAGCCCAGTTCGACTCAATGCCTTACCGAGAGAGCCGTTTTTAGAGCCGTTTTAGCTGCCAGAGGCTGCAGCTGTGTGTACTAATTTCGAACCCCGTATACCCCTAAATTGTCCTCAAATTTAATTATATTGTCATCTTACTTTGCTGTATACAATAAGTAAAGTATTGTAATTTGCTTTCCTTCCTGGTGTTGCAATTTTAATGGCCAGAAGTGTATGTGTTTGTGTGTGTGTGTGCGCATATATATATATATATATATATATATATATATATATATATATATATATATATATATACCAGGTGACCATAATTAAAACACCCCTACTCCGAGCTCTATATATATTGAACTACTCAGTGTATAAGCTTCAAATTTTGTACACATACTATTCAAGACATGGGGAAACCGATTACGCGAAAAAAATAGTTCCAAAACCTCCGATAGGTAGAGCTGTACAAAAGAAAATAGGAAAAAAGACAAAATTAATAATTTTAAGAAAACCTTAAGCGAAATGAAATTTTTTGGCAGATTCTGGTGAGCGATGAAGCATATTTCCACCTCAATGAAACAGTGAGCACCCATAACTGTAGCATTTGGGACACAGAAAATCCCCGTACCTTCAAAGAGATTCTACTCCACTCAGCAAAAGTTACAGTCTGTCGGGAATTCCCAGCCACATTCATTCTTGGACCTTTCTTTTTCGAAGAGGCTACTCGCAGTGCCCCTGAGACATGCCCCGTGACGGCCAACAGGTACAAAAGGATGCTCGAAACGTTTGTTGTACCCCATTTGCAACAGCGGCAATGTCTTAACTCAATTTTAGGCAAAATGAAGCGCCTCCACACACTGGACTCTGTGCACAGCAGTTTCTTCGGCAACGTTTCACTAATGACAGAATAATAAGTCGTTCGTTTCCGAAAACCTGGCCTTCTTGTTCTCCAGATTTTAATCCGTGTGAATTTTGACTATGGGAACATTTAAAAAAATCTTGTCTATCGAGGCCATCAGGTAACCGTGGCAGACTTGAAAGAAGGTATCACTCTGCGTGTGACAAGCATTTCAGTCGATCAGTTACGATCTTCAATTGAACAAGTTGTCCACAGACTGCAGTTTTTACATCTTCAAGATGGGAACTATATTGAGAAGCAAACTCTCCGTCAATAGGGTCCATGTCACATGAATGTTTGATACTTTCAAATGAAATGTGTTTAAAATGTGTTTGTGTCTTTTCATTCATGTCCAGTTGTACAGTGCCGCCTACCGGAGTTTCTGGAACTAATTTTTTTTTTCGCAACCCGTTTCCACATTATCTTGAATAGTATGTGCAGGGCCCGATTTAGAAAATTCTTGACTATAGGCACAACTTGGGATAGGGGCCCCCTAGCACTGATGTGAGCGTAAAATTGCCAAAACTGACACACAAATAAAAATAATTATGAATCATTGTGAAAGTACCATTTTACCAAGAATTGGCTGTTTGAAGCGTAGAAGCCTAGAATATTATCAAATAACAAAAAGCAATACAACATATTGACTTCATTGTTAAACACCAATACAATGCAACCAGAAAAACTTATTTATCCCTTATATACACTATAACATACATATGATGAACTATACATATAACAATACACATGATGAACCAATCAAATTTGAAAGGATATATATAAAAAAATTGCTATAAAAAAGGTAAAATAAAAAAAAATTTAATTGGGAATTTTTTCTTTTTTTTCTTTTAAAATTAAAATTTTGGGCGGCCCCTAGGCCCGAGCCTAATGGAAAATTAAGGCCTGAGTATGTGTAAAAATTTTGAAGCTTATATACTGAGTAATTCAATATACAGAGAGTTCGGAGTAGGGGTGTCTTAATTATGGTTACCCGGTATATGTTTGCACACATTTCAAAATTTTTCTGTTAAATTCCCTTTTTATCGGTATTTTTTCATGTCATACTCTTTAACCCTTTTGCAATCGAGGAATATCTCCACATATTCTTCCACTAAAGCGAAAATTGGGAACAAAGTCATAAAAGTTTACTCGCACTTTTCTAGCGAGTAAACGAAACATAAAAATTTTTCATCATATGGGCGTAAATTTGGCAAATATTTGCAAATATTACAATAAGTTTTCCAAAAGTAGTCTTCTAAAAAATCATCTCGTTTTTGCCGGGGCTTTCTTTTACACGCGTCACAAAAATAAATCATCCGATTTCTTCCACAGAGAACATGGATGTAAAAGTACAGTTGAAGCTCCTTCCAAGAGAGCTTTTGCATTTTTGTCATCTTCAAGCACTCTAAATGTTGTACCGCTATTCGAGACGATAATGGTTCTTTCGGGTGTGGGCTGTATAACTGCACCTTGTCGGTAACCAGTAAAAAAAAATTAAGTTTCCGCACAGGGAATTGTTTCACGCTAGCTTAAGTAAATTGTAAAAAATTCAACAGAAAAAGTAAAAGAATAAATTACAGGAAAAAGGCACCGAAACCGACAGCCGAAAAAATTAACAGAAATCTGCAATTAGCGCTCCACGCTGCATAATTGCAAGATTCTGTAGCAATAATAGAAAATACAAAAAACCAAAAACAATACAAAAAAATATATTGAGGCAGTCGACGGGTCTCTTCATCAGGCGGCCTAACCGAGTCGGTTACCTCAAAGTTCCCCCTTGAGGTAACCAACTCGGTTAGGCCTCCTATTAAAGATACCGGTCGATTGCCTCGATATATTTTTTGGGTTTGTTTTTCGTTTTTTGTATTTCCTATTATTTCACTCTAGCTTACTTATCGTGTATACTCAGTGACCAACCCGTGGCTTTAGCTAGTAATGCGGCCCCCATAAAATCACAAACTTATAAAAATCTATCTTCCCGGATATCTTATTTAGGATGACTGTCATAAGTTTCTCATAAAAAAAAATACTCAACTGGGGACAGTTCCATGACTGTAATTTAGAAAACTATTGACTTACCTTAACTTTTAACGTTGGCGTTTTTCGTAAATATGTTTCACACGCATAAGTCTGCCACATTTAAGCACATGTTTTGAAACTGATTCTCCGCAATTTCAGATCAGAATATACATATATTACTACTACTTTTAAGGGGTGTATGCCACTTAAATTATAAAGTAATGTAATGAAACAAATCGTATTGCTTGAAAAAAAAATTTCATTGTATTCACGTCAATGCTGGCTTTGGCTGTAAGTGAAGCTAGTGTTTAAAATAATCTTTGGATAGATAAAACTTTAAATCACAGGTAATAACATTGCTTTCTTCTCCCAAGTTTATTTTTTAAAGAAAAAAATAGGATGTACATTTTTAACTTTTTTTTTTTCGCTGAGTCCGTGAAAGCGTTCCTATCTCAAGTATTGTAAAAGATATCGAGCTTTTCCAAACAACAGAATCAGCAAACGCGTTCCTTGACATTATACACAATTTTCGACCACTTTATCCCCTATTTCCTTCGGATCTCTAGAGTAAATGCTCGGGGATACCCAAAAGTGGCAGAAAATCGGATTCTCGTCCTTCAGAGGTTTTGCTAGAGTCCCGTGGGATTCCGAGCAAAGTGTTCAGAGAATTTGTTGATTCTCCTGGCTGTTTGATCAATGGAGATTTACTCTAAAGACTGATATTTGCTCCATAAATTGCATTTTACTCTCCATGCAAGTTTTTAGGTTGACCAGATTCTTAACCCTCTATTTAGACCAAACTCAAAAGAATTTTGGAAAATGTGGGGGAAAATACACCATTAAGTTCGTAAATATGTGCTCTGAAAATGTATTGTGAATGATATACTGTCCGACATAACCTCAAAGAAAAACCGCTTCAAGCATCTAGCGAAAAAAGGTCAAAGAACGTGTTCACATTGTGACCTTGCAAAAATTTCATCACATTTCGAATGGGATTTTGCATAAACTTATTATAAAAATTTAACTCGATCACATAAAAAAATATACACACAATAATTTTTGCAGTTAAAGATCTAGGAATATATATTAACCAGCAATTGTGTTTATATCTATCTGTCCATCATGTTATGGCCTTTGGTTTTCATGTGCCATATAACATATTTTTATACATAACACATGAATGAGAAAAATCGTTGGATAAAATACGGAAAAACAATATACATGCCCACTCGCATGCACATATATATACAGTGACGTCTTTTGCTACCATGTTTCAAGGCAATCAGTCATCAAGTTTAATGCATGCAATTACTGCATGCATCGTTCCGTAATGTAACTCATTCAATAAATACAGCGAAACGTCTCTAAGGCGATCAGTCCCGATTCTGGAGAAAAAGGTGGCCATTTTGCGGGGAGGCCGTCGAATAGGGGTGGACTTCTATATGGTGGCCAGTTGTTGTGTATCGCTTTATTATTAAAAATATATATAAATTAAATTTACAGTGAATTAAATACTTAAATAATTTTCTCCACCTATTGTTTAACTTTGATGAGTGTCATTAGATTAATTTTCGCGCGAATTAATTGTAGTGGCATTCATGAAAGTTGGGCAAATGATAAATCATGTTTTATGTACTATAAATGTAACATGCAGGAATTTAATGTATTTTAGTGTTTGATTGACTGACAATTTTAAATTTATTTTAATTTTTTTTCATGTGGATTGATTGAGGTTTTTTTTTAATTAAGCTTTGTTTAGTCTTTTTATTTATTTTTTCCCTTTTTTATTTTTAAGTTTTATACGCTTAATTTTTCGTTTATATATATATATACACTGCTGGCCACCCAAATTGCAACACCAAGAAAGACAAGAGATATCACAACAAAATTTATTTTGTAGATAACATGTTGACCAAGTATCAAATGATTAAATTTATAGACTTCTGTGAAGTGTGGTTCCTGCCAAAATCAGTAGCCAGAGTAGCCGCCATTGTTGGAGATCACCGCTGCCACACGCCTCGGCATTGATTCAAAGAGACTTCGGATGAGTTCTTGGGGTACAGCAGACCAAGCAGCTTCCACACGTTGCCAAAGTTGATCTGCTGTGGCAGCTGGGGATGGAATCTGGGTCAATCGTAGAGCAACCATGGACCACATGTTTTCTATCGGCGAAAGATCCGGAGAGCGAGGCGGCCAGGGAAGCAATTCAATCTGGCGATTGACGAAGAACCGTTGGACAATGCGTGCCACGTGTGGTCGCGCATTATCCTGTTGAAATATGGCTGTGGGCAAGCCCTGAAGGTAAGGAAGGACAACTGGCTCCAACACCTCGGAGATGTAGCGCTGGCTGTTTAAAGTACCGGCAATGCTTACTAGAGGTGTGCGAGAGTGATATCCAATACCGCCCCATACCATAATAACCGGTGCAGGACCAGTGTGGCGGTGCATAACGCAGCTGTTCAGCATCCTCTCTTCACGGTGTCTCCAGACTCGAATGCGACCATCGTGGTGTTGCAGACAGAAGCGTGACTCGTCAGTAAAGACAATTTCATTCCATTCTGCCGTCCACGTCCTTCTGTCATCGCACCATTGGCGGCGGAGACGTCTGTGGTTCTGCGTCAAGGGTAGACAAAGCAATGGACGTCTTGCGGACAGACCACTCTGCTGTAAACGGCGTCGAATGGTACGCGCAGACACTGGATGATGCGTTACAGACTGCATGTGCTGTGCTATGGTTCGTGATGTGACTCAGCGATCCGTCACTGCCATGCGCACAATTTGCCTGTCATCACGTGAAGTGGTGCGTTGAGGTGGATGCGATCGAACACGCCGGTCCGTCGTACTCTCCTGCATCCAACGATCACATATCCGCATTACAGTTGTTTGGTTTCGTCCAACACGACTACTGATTTCCCTGAAAGATAATCCACAATCTCGGTAGGCCACTATCGTTCCTCTGACACGTAACAGCACAGATGATGTAGTTAAAAGTTCCACGTGGAGTGGACTAAAAAAGACTATAAAAGGGCTGCACACAAGATATAACAGACTTTTTCCTTTTCCTGGTTGTCTGGTTGACGGAAGCTCTAGCTGGATGTCTCTGTCCTAATCAATGCTGCCGTTTGTTCGGAGTTGAAAATTTTCGAAGAATGCCATTATGATGATGATTGTTGAACAAAGACCCTGGACCTGGAGGATTGTCTCTCCCGATCTACTGAGACGATGGAGTATGGAATTTGTCTCGAAGCTTTTAAGCTATCCGATAAGATAAGTTTTTTTTTAGCCATGGCTTAATTTAATTTAAATATTTTTTAAAGTTTTTTTTTGGGTCAGTCAATCTTAAAATTTTTTTTTTTATTGTGGCCATTTTTTTTCTTTATGTTGTTCAAAGTGATAATTATTAATTTTATTATGAGGGGTATAATTTAATGTTTTATGTTTACAAGTAGAACGAGGGATATTACTAATATGTATGTGTATATTGATGTATAAGAAAGTTAAGGCAAAGAGATAAGATTTCTCTAAATTCTATTGTTTAAATTTAAGGTGATTAGATGTTATTAATTTAAGTTAATAGTAATGAATAAAAATTTTGATTTGTTTCCCTCAGTTAAAATTGTGTCTGTCATGTTTGTGAATAATCATTTGTGAATTTCTGTTAGCCACAGAATCTAGGGTATTGTTTTAATTAGGAGATTGATTACACAACGCAATACTAACCACTATACCTTTTAAATATAGGAATAAGTTTAAATTAATTAATACTCTTTGTGGGATTTAAATAATAAAGTAAGTAATAAAAAGTATAGATACAACACCAGCAATGGTTCCGTAAAAAAAAGGGGGGGGGGGGTTGCTGGGTGGTCATCGAATAAGGGTGGTTGGCAGGAGAAATTTCCCTTAATTCGGTTCTTAGTTAAGATTTACCAAATGTTATTTTAAAAAATTGCATTTTAAGGACACAATGAATTCTATTTATTTCGTATGTCAGGTGGTTATCCTTCGACATACGGTGGTTAAACAGACCGGGATTAACAATCTGGCACTGACTGTGAACGGCAACCCATGCCAACAGCGAAACTTGAACCCACAGACAGATACTGAAGACATGAACTTAGCGGTTCTTTCACTGTTCGGCTAGCAGACCAAGAGTTAGCTTTGGTTTGGAGCGTTACGGTCAACTTTTCGCTACACGAGGGTTAATTTGACTGGGACCTGCAGTTTAAAACCGATTCCGAACGGCTACAAACATCCATGCCAACAGTGGGACTCCAAGCCACAGGATCTGATCCGTATGCCAGCGCCTTAGCCATTCGGCCATCGCCTGGCAGTTAGCGTTTTCAATAACACTTGTTTGGCGAGTTTGATTAAAGTATACTTTTATTTCTTAAAGTTAGCGTTGGATTTAAGAAAAAAAGGTATACTTTAATCAAACTCACCAAACAATTGTTATCGAAACCAGTCGGTTTTTAACGAAACAGTACGCTTATTCAGTACATATTACCTGCAATTCTCCTACAGCATCTATTTTGTGACATACTGCTTTAATTCGCTTATATCAATGTAATTCTTAATTATTTTTTTTACTCCTCAATAAAATTCGCATAAATTAAATCACGACTAAACAGAAACGGGAGATAATTTTTATTATCCATGTTACGAAAAACTGTGGAATTGAATAGACCAGTTTTTGTTTACCCTGACAACTTCACTCATCCTACCCGATCTATTTATTGCTTTACGGCATTTAAAGTTTGCGGTGTTTCAGTTTGAACCTGAATTCGCATTAATCGCACGAGATTTAAATAGGCGTGGCTTCGCTGCCTACTAGCCTTACTATAATTTAAATATAGTTTATTTTCTAAGATAAACTTTTGCATTATGCAGATTCATTTCAGAAGTTAGCATATATATAATGATGAATCTGTGTTCAGACAGCGAGATAGGAGCGAGGATGGGGGTTGCTTGTTAGCGTTTATCTTTTGTTAGAAGTTCACTGCCTTGTTATTAGAGTTTATTTGTTTTTGTTTATCGAAAGTTACGATATAATTTTAAATAAAAGTTTAGTTATTTTAACGACAGTTGTCTTTTCCTTCCTCCTGTTGTCTTACCTACATTCATTTGAGCAATTTTTATTTTAGATTCAACTTTTATTAGGCAAGATACTTATTTTCTAGAAAAGTTAGAACAATCCATTATTATCAGTCTTTGAAACTGAATCAAAAAAAAAAAAAAAAAAAAAAAATCAGAGTTCAAATTTTCCTAGAGAACCAATTTCCTGCCATTCTGCTTTAATTAACGAATTTAGGAGGCGTGCACTATATCTGGGCGTTTTAAATACAAGTATCCCAAAGGTAAATCATTATTCATAACTGCTGATAAGCACCGATATAAGAGGTTCATATAAGTAAACGACATGGTTAACAAATGATTTATCTACAGCCCATGCGCTATTTAAAACAGCAGAATTCAGAACAGCGTGAACCCTGTTCGCTTTTCTTTTAACCCCAGAATAATTTCATTTCATTTTCTCGACTACCCCGCATGAAAAACATGTCCCCAAAGACCTCTTCCGTATTAAAACCCAAGATTAAACAGGCTCGTGGAAATTGATTAACAGAGGAGGGAAAAATTGTATTTATTTTTTTCCGATCGTCCGGTCAACGGCCGGGTCCGCCATCCGAACGTCAACCGATTCTTTTGGTTCACCGAGATCCATTTCATGGAGATTAATGGACTCCGTTTCCGGCTGATTGATCGAGGTTTTTGTATTTTTCTAGCCTTTTTTTCCCCCCGCCGTAAAGTTAATTACATATAAGAGACACCACTTGCGCCGAGCATTAAAACCTGTTGAAATGTTATTCTGAAATATATCTCTCCGGAAATTCACTTCCAGTGGCAGGTCTGGAAGGAGAGCCATTAGACGTTACGGGGGCCGTATGTTTAGCAGTAATACAGTGGACGCTCGTTAATTCGAACTTAAAGGTTCTCGGAAAAAAGTTCGAACTATCCGAAGTTCGAATTATCCGATGTTAAGAGAAAATATATAACTTTAAAAGTGTATCACTGAAGAAGAAAAATCTCCTAGTATGTATAACCCCAGAAAATATATTATACTATGTTATCTAAAATTAACATATTAAAAAGAAATACAGACTTGCCTTAATCATAAAATGAAGCAGAAGATATGCAGTAGAAAGTAAGGAACAAGGCCTCTTTACATAGAAAAAAAATACAGGTAATTTTGACACACAAAATAATAAATACAGCGTGTATTTTCTCCGTTAATTGAAGAAAAAGAAAAAAATTTTGTCAAATTTTTAGTTCGAATTAACTGAATTGATAAAAATTTAGTTCGAATTAATGAGATATTTTTAACATTAACTCCAATACAAGTTTTTTGGGGCCTTTGGATTAGTTCGAATTAACCGAAAGTTCGAATTAACCGAGTTCGAATTAACGAGCATCTACTGTACTTATGTAGATGTGTGGAAAAGAAACAAAGCACCGATTTACACGACATTATAATGAGATCTGCAACCGGAGGAAAAACGCGTTAGACTGACTACATTTAGAAAAAAATAGTTAGGGCAAACCAACAAATGCAAATGCCTTTAAATAGTTTGTTCCCTTTTTCGGTGTGTGTGTGTGGGGGGGGGGGGGGGGACTCACTACTAGAGGGACAACCAGAACTGCAGTTTAAGGCCAGTTTGGGCGGGTGCGGTTGGCAGAGGCAGCTAGCCAGTGATCTGAACGTCTTTGGTTCGATGCCAGTCTCTGACAAATCCACCACCGTGTACACTAATGATGGCTGGTGCACGAAAAATCTGTCGTGGCTGCAAGGGCCTCCAAGTTCTCAAATTTACCCCTGGAGGTGCGGGGTCAGGTGTTCCGGTCTCGCCACTTGACTCGGTTCAAAATTATGGGACCGGTCCCTTAGCCAAGTCGGACTCCGACCCTTGTGGTGCTATGAAAAACCAGAGCCACACCACTTCGCCCAATATCCGTTATAGACTTGAACTGAGAATATACTGTCGGTCAAGGGGCTCCAGTCACAACAACAAAGCCAGTTTGGAAAAGAATTCAGACTTGCAGACTCTGGTACCAGGATGTTACCCCTTTGCTTTCTTGTAGCACTTTGTAGCAGTATGATATCCGCATCTCCGACACTAAGCTTTCTTTTATGTCCCTACAACAGTTTTCTAAAGGGATCCATGAAGTGAATGAAAATTTAATTACATTCTTTCCTTATCTAGAGAGTAAATTCCAGTTGAAATAAACGACAATATACCATGATGTAGGAACTATTATAGTTATTAAAACTCGTAAGTCTCTAGTTTGAATCATTAGAGATTTAAACTTTGTTGTTGAACAGGAAATTTGACACTATACTTTATCTTGCTGCCGTTAAGATTACAGATGAATTAATCAATAGGATTAAGTCATAAACTGAACATTTCATGAGAGTATATTACTTAAAAATAATCTTTTGAGTAGAATAGCTTTCTCCGATGGTTGCATCCCCAACCTGGCCATTTCTTCTTACGGTACTCTGAGTCTTTTTATGCTTTGTTCCTTTTATAATTATAGAAAATAAAGAATTATAATGACATTATATTTCTTATTTACGATTTTTAATGTATTCAATAAAATATTAGGCAAGGTATTCAATGATTTATAATTTATTATTCCTCTACTTTAAGTCAGTAACAAAATTGATCAAAACAATAAAATTTTTATATTTAACGTGGTATTTTAGCCTGTTGAAACTCGCAGATTTTTTTTACACATTAGATAAGATATACTTTCATATCTTCTGCATCTGACATTTGTCTTACACTTTAGCAGTTTATAGGTTTTTCTGCCTTAACAGCTAGCTAGCATAAATTAGTAGAAAATTGCATACTAAAGTAACAAATTCTGTTTAAGAATACAAAAAGCATGCACATTGTGTAAATAGGCACTATTTATGAAAAAAACTGATTGACAGATTGATATAAAGTTATTACGATACAGGAATTTAGGAAATAGGCATACAAATGGCTCGATGTATATTTAATCATAGTACCGTTACATCCGATCTGCTAGACGTTTAATTACTTTCAAAATGGCACTTTATTTTTTTTTTACTGCTAGCTAAATACAATAAAGTGTTATTACGCTTGTTCTTTAAACAGTGCTCCCACGAAGCCTTATGTTTTTGTGTACATCACTAAACTTATACCTCAGGGCAACCGGTTGAAAACCACAGAACGCGGTAAGCCAAGGGAAATTTCAATGAAGCGCTATTCTAAAATGGACCGCCATATCGTAGAGGAGAAGGTGGGATTATGGATCCCTATTTCGTTTTTGGCTCACTGTGGTCATGTCAAAGACTGATTTACATATTTTTTGGCTCTCATCTCTTCCAAAACTCCTCATCTAAACATCCCTAAGTGGATTTGCCTTTAAATCAAATCTTAAGATATATACAATCTTATAAGTGAAAAAAGTCAAAACTAGAAGGGGACCCCAAAGTGGTGGTTAATATGGACCCACAACGTTTTGCCTAAAAAATAGTTTATCTATTTATTAAACAGCGGAAAATAAAAATAAAAAGAAAAGTTTTCAAAAAAAAAAAAAAAAAAAAAAAAAGAAAGGAAATTTATTAAACAGCTAGAATATCAAACATTATCTGTCGAAAAACAAACAATTGGTCACAAGACGTCATTTGGGAGTGAACTGGGGTCAGTGACCTTAACTATCCATTGCAGCCATCTAGGGGTTCTAGATCAGTTATTTCGAGCGGCGGCCCCTGTGCATAGGGTAGATATTAAGGGGGTCCATAATAAATGCAGGGTCCATAATCCAACCTTCTCCTCTATAGTGAAAAACTATTTAAATTTACGAGCTCAAATATCTCATAAGTTGTATCTAGTAGAAAACACAGCTCTTACGATGTAGTACGGTTTTAACGCTCCACACTGATCAAAGTAAATACCTGGGTTTAAAAAAAAGGGGTTTAATAAAACCAAAAACCCGGGTTTAATACTTGATGGCACTACTAGCAAAACCCTCACTGCAATTATATACCCTAAATTCTTACATTGATATTCGGCAGTATAATAAACAAACGCTTTAAACTTATAAGCATTTAATATTATAAGCTAAATACCCAACGAGTTTGCAGGCTGGGGTGGGTGGGGAATTGTACCTGGATGCATGTCCAGAAATATGCTAGACATCACAGAAATTCGCTGAATGCATTTGTCGCCTACGATAACCCTTGAAAACACTTACACTAATACATATTATAAGCAAAACCTTTTCTAATAAACAGTAGTATTACAAATCAAACACCCACAGGTAATTTATAGGATTGGTGCAAACAAACTTTTACAAGGTAGAACAACTGCAGTTTAAATTCACCAGGAATTACTTCAACAAACATTGTTTTCTTGATCTCAGAATTATTAAATGCAACAAAGCTTTTTTAAACACAATACGAACAAGAAAAAAAAAATTCTAAATATATTGAACATAAATACACCCCAAAAATGCTTTATATTACACACACGTGGATATTAACTGTCACATATACAACTAAAGTATTCCCATATAAATAAATGTTCAGATACAGGGAAGTTATAAGGAAGATTTTGCCATAAATCCTCCGCTCCTGAAAGGGCTGTTAAAAAATTCGAAATCTGTTACTTATGTTAAAACATAGTGGGATCCTGGAATTTTCTACATTTTGGAATTCAAAACTTCAAACCCTCGAGCAAGTTAGCACGATAATTTTATCATCCTAGATTCTTTAAAATATTTTTCAATGTGACTTAGCAACAATTAGATCAAATCCCGATATAACCAACCAGATAAATACAATCTAGCGTTTAAATAATTCTACAGTGTCAAGTTTTCAAACCAACTAAAAGGCAGATAAATTATTCCAATGATAGATTTTTCTTGAAATAAAGTGCTTAAAACCCACAAAATGAGTTATGAAAACATTGATATAGTCTACATTAAATATTAACATAAGCTAAGAAAAAACATGGACAACAATTTTTTTTTCATAAAATTAAATTACCTTTTATTTTTCAGTTTGTATTCCTTCGAACCCATATATCACAGCTTTTCAAGAACTATCGTTCAGCTGAATAAGTGGAACACATTAACCAGTGCATCAAACGTTTTTCTACTTCCTGCTGCAATGAGCTATTTTACCACAGCTTGTGGTTTGCGAGATACTTATTGCTCTATCATTGCGAGTCATAATTACGATCATAATCTCACTAATCGGTTTGTCGTTTTTAACAAACCAAGTAAAGTTACATCAGCAGGTAACTCCTTGATCTCACATTTTAAGTGACAGTCCCGTAGCATGCGAAAACTTAGGTGTGTAAAAGGGAAACCATTGTGACGTATGTTTGAACAGGCCAATAACGTTAAGTGAATGTTGTTGTCCCGAAAATGCGCCAAATAGACGTCGAGATGACGTCATTTTTACACTTTCGAAATTTTCACATGCACCGAGGCTAAAGGCATATTAGGGAAAGCCCCAGGAGGTTAAGGGGGGGGGGGGCATATCCGGGATTGTCTTCATAGAGAGACCTGGGGTTAGACGTAAGAGCCCAGTACAAATTTTTTCCTGGCGTTTTTTTTTTCTAGGTCAGATATGAACTCCCCAGACGTTGGTGTGTATAAAGTGTAGGCTACTAACGTCTCGAAGTGGCAAAATGCCGAAGCGGCAAAATTCTGCGTTCAGCAAAACTTACTTGTACTTTCATTGTACAAGGGGTTGCAACATTTAAGATGGTATTCACGTCTTTTTCTTACTCAGGGATCTTTATTAGGGAAAACTCATTAAATCTGCACCTAGTTGCTTGATAATCTAACAGTTGTTTGATTTTATGTTTTGAATTAAAAATGAACCAAATGTAATCATTTTTCTTGTTTACTTTGACGTCATTACGAAAAGCCAATTGGGAAGTCTGTCTTTTATTCCAAAGGCTAATCTTAACTTCTCATGTTATTTTCCACCATCAAGTAGGCACAAAGAGCCTGCATAGGTTGCTTATTAACAGCTCTGCCTTATATCGATGTGTTTGGAAGCTTACCCGATTGATCGTCAACCATCGACAAACTATCAAAATCAATAACTGTTTATTGCAATTTAATTCCGAGATCTGCTTAAAAAAAATTAGGTTTAACAGTCCACTGTTGGTTGATAATTTTTAATAATATACAACAGCACTCTCTCCCCTTTTATGTGTATCTGGGGGGGGGGGGGATGAGGTCTGTTCCTACTTCAGTCTATGATCCTGGAGCTGCTTCTTTTCGCCCCGATGGCAAATGAGGAGAAGCTCTAGGCTTACCAGCCTGGATTGTACGAAATACCAATATTGTAGAAAGTCTGTCTTGAAATGCACCCCTTCCATGCATACCTCGTTATTCTTGATATAGTTTTAACGTAGGATTACGTTCCTCTATAACCGTCCTCTGGAAAACAAAATTTCAGACGCTAAAACCGTCCGTTGTCGCGAGTTATAATTTTGGCAGCGCGCCACACCCAGTCTGTATGGCTTGGTCAAGCAGTAAACAGATAAACATAAAACTACCAAAATGCGTCAAAATTTTGACATATATATATATATACAGTCGAACCCTGTTATAGCGAACCCCGTATATAACGAACTAACGGATATAACGAACGAAAATTTTGGTCCCGCCATTTTCCTATTGTACACAATTTAATTAGTATTGTTTCAGTTTAATGTAATCGATTTTAGTCGATTTAATTCATTAATGATCATTTTTAATAGATTTTATCATTTTTTAATACATCATTATTGAATACACATTGCAACTAATGAGTTATACATTTTGTGAACTCTAGCATTTTTCTTAATGGTTCGGATATACCGAACCACCGGATAAAGCGAAGAAAATCTTTAGTCCCTTGAAGTTCGTTATAACGGGGTTCGACTACAGATATACAGGTGGTTATCAAAATAATGGAAACACATATCAATATTAGTGGTGTTTATGAAAGTGCTTCGTATTCCTTAGAAAAACAAGTCTAGAGACCAGTATTTTTTATAGAATATAGTGTATAAATTATTCTACTCTAAATGCAGTAATGAAACTATGGGCATCAGGCTCTTTGGGAGATAGTTTAGGATGTTAAACCTTGTAAATCGTGCAGAGAGGGCAAATTGTTGAAGCGCGTCTAATAGGAGTATCTGTTACAACATCCTCATGGTTTTGAGTGTTTACCGAGCTATGATATCGGAAGTCATGACGGCATACAGAGTACACGGAAAGACATCCTCTGTGAAAAAGAATAGTGGACGAAAGGGAAAGCTAAGTAAAAGACACTGACAGGTGTTGAAGCGGATTGTGACAACAAAAAAGAAGACAACTGCAGGCAAAATGACCGTAGAGCTCCATCTGAATCTGCAGGCTCCAGTATCGGTCATTACATGTAAGAGAAAACTACACAAACAAAACATTTAAGGCAGAGTAGTAATTCCCAAGCCACTTGTGACAGATGTGATGACAAAACGTCCTCTACAGTGGTGCCACGAGCACAAATCCTGATCGAGTGGTACGTCGAAATATGACATTTGGTTAGACTAATAATTGTTCACTTTGTTCCCCACAACAGGACGTGCGTATGTCTGAAGAACATCTACTCAAGCGTATGATCATCCTTGTCTCATGCCAGCTGTCAAACATTGAGGGACATTTCTCAGGGTTTCGGCGGCCATCTCAATGGTTTTCAAAATAGATCTATTGTAACCCTGAAAGGGAGATTGACTGGGAAGGATTATATCGAACTTTTAGCCGACCAGATCTATCCTATTGTGCAAAAATTGTTTCCTGCAGGAGATCGCGTTCTCCATGATGATAATGCTCCGATCCATACAGCTAGACGTGTCAGGTCGGGGTTTGAGGAGCATAAAGAACAAGTCAAACATCTTATCTGGCCAGCACAGTCCTTAAACCTCAATATCATCGAACTGCTGTGGTCTGTTTTAGAGAATAGAGTCAGGAATCGATATCCATCAACAGCATCTCTACAGGAACATTGACGATTTATCCATAAAGAATGGAATAATATTCCCTTAACCACTATTTATGACTTGCATAATTCAATTCCTTAGTTTATTCAGGTGGTATTAAATGCCATAGTTTGTCCTATGCCATATCAATAAAGAATTGCATGCTATTCCTAAATGTTTCCATTATTTTGATAACCACCTGTATATATACAAAAGAGGTAAGTAACGATAAGTAATCCTACGTTAATAACCCGCGATAGTTTCGTTAGAATAGACTACCTGAAATTTTTTTATTTGTACTTAACTGTATTCTGCACTTAAAAAAATTAGCCTCTTTTTTTTCTCTTTGTAATGGGCAGTAATATTTTCCTCTCTCACCTCGAGGAAATATTATTTTGCGTAGTTTTGTAACTAGTTCTGATTTCAATTGTATTATAGTTAGACAATCTTAGATTTAAAAAGTGAATATTTTACGTAA
This sequence comes from Dolomedes plantarius, assembly GCA_907164885.2. Taxonomy (NCBI): domain Eukaryota; kingdom Metazoa; phylum Arthropoda; class Arachnida; order Araneae; family Dolomedidae; genus Dolomedes; species Dolomedes plantarius. The sequence continues at coordinate 91,196,876 of OU015491.1, read as the reverse complement.
AATAAAAATAAAAAGTGTTAAGGTTTTTAATACTAATTTAGTATGTTCAATATTTATGTCCACGTATTTAACCTCTTATAAGCTTTGTATAATTATTAATCTACTAAAAAATTTTTTTAAATTTAATTCATGTATAAAATCCACAACAATTAGAAATAACATGTTTTTAAGATAATATATTATCAAAAAAAAATAATACAGGTAAATTTGTATTTAATCATGGAAAAAAATTTTAATACGAGAAATTTTTAATTCACATAGTCGGTAGATGACAGCACCACAAGGTTCTTCAATAAAAATTCTAGTTGAAAAGGTTGCTCACGTTCGTCAGTAGATGGCAGCACTTTATCCCTAAAACTGGCATTTCGTTCGTATTAATTCTCACATAACGAGCACTTGACACTGAAACAATTGGATAAAACTTCTTAAATTATCAATAAAAATGTTTTAAAGAAAAAAAAATAACACAAAAGTAAAAAAGTATCTAGGAATTTTAAGAACTTTTTATACTGACGGTATAAACTAAAGAATGGCAGAATAGATTGTTGAAAGATCAATAAACAATTCTTTATATTTCTGTAATTCATGATTTTAAGAATACAGAATGTTGTTCACATTTTATGGAAACAATTTTGATAGTTAAGTTTTATGTATAAATTCCGTAATTTTTGCGGGGACTTGCTTCTATCTAATAGCCATGGTACTTGATAATAACTCTAGCTCGAATTTTCCATGAAAGTACACTTTTTCTTAGTACTGTCATGTCAATTTTACCCTATTGGACCGTTTTCCAAACTCTATTCAGTGTTCTTAGATGCCTTTTTCCTAAGGATCGTTTTAATAAACCGAAAGCGCAAAAGTCCATTGGAGAAGCGTCAGGTGATTTTACAGGTATTTCATTACATGGGATACACTTTATTCCTGTTTCGGATTCTTTCTTTGCTAAATAAAAGGCAGTTGATTCAGACGTGTAGATCCATATGAAGCTCAACTTTATCAATGTCCTTTCCATATAAGGCTGGAATTTCTTCTTCAAAAAATGGTTCTAAAATATTCTGCTGATAGTAGAATGAATTAATTTTGGCTTTACTTGAGACTTTTTCGATTTTTAATTTGCCGTTGTAACAAAATCCGGCAACTATCATGGATACCTTTGGGAACTTTTCTGTACACTGAAGAAGCCATTTCGTACGGTCATTCCCGTCAGTTGAGCAACAGGAAATTGATCTTTTTTTATTACAGTCACTTAAATACATCCATGCCTCATCGAGTGTTACCACAAATTTTCATTTTTCAGCAGCTAGGTGATTTTCTTATAATTTTCTAGAATTTGTTTTTCTTCCAGCAATAAATATTCTTTGGTAAAAGCAGATGAACTTTAGGTTGAAACATCTTTTATTTTAACTTCAAATCTGTATGAATGATTTTATTTACAGTGCCAGAGGACATTCCTAGTTTCGATGCAATGGATCTTTGAGTCGGCGGATTTTCTTTTAGGATCAGAGACTTCACTTTCTTGATATTTACCTGCGTCTTAGGGTGAGGTTTCATTGTTATGTTTTCATTTTTACTTTCAGTTAGACATTTTTTCCCTTTCAAATTTAATATATTATAAATACCTTTTATTTTGAAATGCCATAACCGCGATTATTACACCGCTTTCTCAGGGCCCGACTTTGACACAATGGGGCCCTGGGCAAAGCAGACTTTGGGGCCCCCTTCAAGGACAGATCCAGAGGGGGGCATGTCCCCCCTCCTCAGGACAAGATTTCCACATGAACATGTGGGACACTCACCCAGGCCTACCTTAAATCGGGACCAGAAATTCAAAAAAAATTTCGACCGACAAGTCAAAAATTTGAAGAAAATAATGAATATTAATAAGAAGTGTTAATTAATTTACTTTTTAATGTTAATAAATAAATTCATGAAATTTTATTTTGAAATTCAAAATAAATCACAGTCTTGAGTTATTACAACTCCCCCCTCACCCCCCCCCCCCAAAAAAAAAAAAAAAAATTAAAACCAGAAACGCTTATGGACGTAAGCATGCTTTCACTATAGTGGGTGCACCATGCTCCACCCAGGATTTTTTTCTGTATCCGTCACTGCACCCCTTTACTATATTAACCAAAAGACAAATTCTCAAAACTATGTACAACTTTATACTAAATTAGGGGGCCCCATAATTTTGGGGGCCCTGTTTACGTAACATGGGCAAGTGGGGCACTTGCCAATGCGGAAATCTGGGCCTGCGCTTTCTAATATATTGATACGAATATTTCTCCTCGGAAAGCGCAGTTACGTAAACTTCTAGCCATCTACCAATTTTTGGAGCCATTTTCAAAATAAATCTTTTATTTTAGTTTCCAATCAAATCAAAATAGTAGCAGACGATTATTCTGAAGTTGCCAAATTTTTATCTCAAAATGCAAACAACAAAAATAAATTACAAAATCGTTTCCATAAAGTGCGAACGACCTTCTGTATCTGTGCCAATAAAAAAAAATTTTTTTTTTAAATTTAATTTTAAAAAAATCGTAGTTTCTACTGTCTTGTTTATTGTGCACAATTAAAGTCAAAACTGATGAAATAAATTTTTAATCTGCTTTTCACTAGAATATTCGTTTATCTTCTCGAAGTAACGCAGATAGTAAGAATATTTTATTACTCATAAGTATTCATATGGTGAGAAATGGTAGGAAAATGTTGCGAGTGTAACTTTGTTTTATAAAGACATTTAAATATTTTTTAATATATGCTGTATCTGAAATTAACAAAACATTGATATTATTCAAATAAATAAAAACACTTTCAGAATAAATAATTTCTAAAATCTTTTAATAAATAATTGAGAAAAATCATTCAATTATTTCATAAAAGATGTATTTTTTTCGTATTTGAAATTATTACAGAAGGTCGTTCGCACTTTATAAAAACGATTTTGTAATTTATTTTTGTCGATTGCATTTTAAGATAAAAATTTGGCAACTTCAGAATAATCGTATGCTACTGTTTTGTTCTGATTGGAATGTAAAATAAAAGATTTATTTAGAAAATGGCTCCCAAAATTGACAGATAGCTCGAAGGTTACGTAACGGCGCTTTTCCGAGGAAAAATATTCGTCTCAACAAATTATGAAACTGTGTAAAAATCGTGGTTATGGCATTTCAAAAAAAAAAGGTATTTATAATATATTAAATTTGAATAGAAAAAAAAAGTCTAACTGAAAGTAAAAATGACAACATGACCGCGAAACCTCATCCTAAGATTGTTCGAACGCAGGTAAATATCAAGAAAGTAAAGTCTCTGATCCTAAAAGAAAATCCGCCGACTCAAAGATCATTCGCATCGAAACTAGGAATGTCTCCCGGCACCGTAAGTAAAGTCATTCATCAAGATTTGAAGTTAAAAAAGATGTTTAAATCTAAATTTCATCTGCTTTTTGCCGAAGAATATTGCTGAAAGAAAAACAATTCGTAGGAAATTATATGAAAAACACCTAGCTGCTGAAAAATGAAAATTTGTGGTTACACTCGATAAGGCATGGGTGTATTTAAGTGCCTGTAATAAAAAAAGATCAATTTTCTATTGCTCAACTGACGGGGATGACCGTACGAAATGGCCTCGTAAGTGTACAGAAAAGTTCCCAAAGGGATTCATGATAATTGCAAGATTTTGTTACAAAGGCAAATTAAAAATTAAAAAAGTCTCAAGTAAAGCCAAAATTAATTCACTCTATTATCAGCAGAATATTTTAGAACCAATTTTTGAAGAAAAAAATTCAGTATTATATGGAAAGGACATTGATAAATTTCAGCTTCGCAAAGCCTCTGGTCACACCCTTAAATCAACTGCCGCTTATTTAGCAAAGAAAGAATCAGAAACAGGAATAAAGTGTATCCCATTTAATGAAATACCTGTAAAATCACCTGATGCTTCTCCAAGGGACTTTTGTGCTTCAGTTTATTAAAGCGAGCCTTACGAAAACGGCATCCAAGAACACTGAATGGACTTTGGAATACAGTCCAAGAGGAATGGTGTAAATTTGACATGACAGTGCTAAGAAAGAGTTTACTTTCATGGGAAAATTCGAGCTACAGCTATTATCAAGAACCATGGCTATCAGATAGCAGCAAATCGCCGCAAAAAAGTCTGGCATTTATACATAAAACGTAACTATCAAAATCGTTTCCATAAGTGCGAACGACCTTCTGTAATTATTATTATTGTTGATTTGATTTGATCAATTGAGAGCGCTACGGTCAGTTTTTGCTACACGAGAGCTAATTATTCTTGTTCTTGTCAGCAGGCCCTGATTTTCCATTAGGGCCGGTAGGCCTGGGCCTAGAGGCCCCCCAAATTTTTATTTTAAAAGAAAAAAAAACGAAATTCCCAATTAAATTTTTTTTAAATTTTACCTTTTTTAACAGCAATTTTTTTATATATCCTCTCAATTTTGATTGATTGGTTCATCATATGTATAGTTATATGTATAGTTCATCATATGGATAGTTATATGTATGGTTCATCATATGTATGTTATAGTGTATATAAGAGATTAATAAGTTTTTCTGATTGCATTTTATTAGTGTTTTAATGATTAAGTTAATATGTTGTATTGTTTTTTGTTATTAGAAAATGTTCTAGGCTTCTAGCTTCAAATAGCCAATTCTTGGTACAATGGTACTTTTCACAATGATTCATGATTATTTTTTTTTTTTTGTGTGTCAATTTTTGAAATGTTACGCCCACATCAGTGTTAGGGGGCCTGTATTTTCTGTATTTCTTCAAAATTCTGTAATTTATAAATTTTAATTTTTTAAAAATAAATAAAACTTTTCTTTTTATTTAATTAATAATTTTTTAAAAATGTCCTTTATTCTATTGAGAGGGCTATTTCTAAAAATGATATGTTCATTGCTTAAGTCTCTCTCCAAAAATTAGGAAAGGTGCCGTTTATAAAATTTGTCTCAGGCGCCATAATTGATACGCCAGGCCCTCTATTACATGATTTAAATTAGTATTTTTACTTCATCATTTTGGTATTTTGTGATAATTTTTTTAACTGAGAAAAACCCATAATTTTTTTTTTAAACTTGATTATTGGAGATTTTTTTTCTTTTATCGGTGAAATAATTTTAGCTTTAAAACGTATAAAATTAATTTTCTTTTTGAATGACTACAGAAAAATAAAAAAATTTTCGACATTACCTTTAAAAGCTAGTATTTTAGTACTTATTTGTTTTGTTTGATTATTTTTTTTCCCTTTTATATGTTACCAACTTTCCGCTGGTATAAAGGCCTCGGCTTTTCACAATTTTTTGCAGCCATTCCAATTCTATCACTATCGAAAAAGACATATTTTCTAATGTATCTAAAAAAAATAATATGGATCATTTTCAAGTGTTATGAAGGTGCATGAAGAGATAGGAATTTTCAATGAACGTTTTCATATCAGAAAAAAAAAAACTTAGAATAAAACGAGGTTTTCTTCAATAGAAAATCTAATCAGCTTCACCAGGTTTTTTTTTGTTTTTTTTTCCTTAGTATACATGAAATGCTTTTAATACAGTATTCAATTACACATAAATTCTCTTTATGAGAATGTAATTGAATACTGCGTGAAAGAACACACCGAAGCACTATATTTGCAAGTGATATATAAGTACAAACAATTTATACTTTAATCATGTCACAGCTTATTATGTCTCAAGTAATTGTATCACAGGTTTATATTTTAAAATATTTTAAACTATCTTTATCACTGCAATTCATCATTAAACTTTAAAGTTAAAACGCGGCAAATTTCACATATTGTTGCTGCCATCTCTCGGCTGGAAGAGAAATCTTTTTTCTATGACAAAAATTATTTTTTTTAAAAATCAAATAGCTAAGAGTTATTAAGACGAGTGAAATGAACGCAAAATTTCGAAAACTTTTCAGAGATGAGAAATAAAATAAAAATCTCGATATAAAGGGCATCATTTGTTGAGGAAAGCAAATCCACCCGTCTTATTAATTTTTTTTTTGTTATTCATAACTCAAAGGATTGAAATACTTAAATTATCTCAAAATAAACCCTTATTTTGGTGAATTTCTGAAAGGTTTAATCTTCATATCTTATCATTAATAACTGTCGGTCTTGAATGTTGCATGCACTTTCCAACATAGGGCCTCGCTCTGGTTTAACTTAAATGTTGACTAAAATAAAATTTGAGATCAAATTCCTTCTTAAATAACGCAATAAAAATGTAGAGGTTATGATTTTATCTCAATTTTTTTGACACAAAAAAGAATTAATTAAGACTCATAATTTATGTTATTTCTGACAGAATTAAATGAATATACAAATGTCAGGAAATCCTTCTTTTAACATTTGTTATTAGAAACGTAAAAAATACACTAAAAAATCTGGTACTTTTGTTTTTAATGATTAAATGAAAATGCAACTAATAGCTGAAGCAAGATTCTCCCTTTTTTTAAATTTTAATGTACTTAAATTATGTTGCGAAAGTGCTAATTTCACACACTAAAATCACATATCCAGATTTATATCAATTCCTAATTTCATTTGGGCTTTTCCGTTTTTCATAACGAAGTAACAATTAAAGTCATTTATCGAAAAGAAATTATGTTAAGGCAGAACGTGAGTTCAATTTAGTTAGCGAGCGATTAGTTTCGAGCGAGTTAGTTAAATTTTTATCTTGCTTATAATGGTATAAAATTTATAAATATATCTCAAACGAGATGAAAAGTTAATTTTCATTATCAAATGTTTGGGGTTAATAGTAGCTCAAAAAGCATCTTATATTAAATAAATGCTAATTTTGCATAGGAGAGTGCTTGTGTTCTTTTATAAGTTGTTAAATTTGTGGTGATAAAAAATGTTTTTATATTATTCCATGTACCATTATAATTAATTTTCTGAGATTCTTTTGTATAGAAAATATTTGCAACATCATCTTCGAGGTATAATATCCGAAAATACCATTTTACCATTACATAGAACTCACATTATTGCACAAAGCATGCATTTCTCCAGTTTGATAGTTTTCCAATTAAAAGCAGGGGTGTTGAGATATTTAAAAGAAAGTAAACTACATAAAACATCAAATAAAAAAAGAGAACTTTATTGAATATTCACTGGTTTTTGTCAGATATATTAAACGAACACATACATCTCAAAAGCATTCCACTGTCTTTAACAAAAATGTTCGGATAAAATGCGACATATAGCCATAACTGCATTCACACAAGTCACATGACAAAAATTTAGAAATGAACGGTTACTGACTGTATATTCTTAAAAATAAAAGTCTGTTTCAGTATACAATAAGAGGAGTTTCTCCAGTCATAATAAAACCATACAAAAAGAGCACCATTTTAAAACTTGGCTTACACAGTTCTTCACGCTCCATTCCCTTGACACTTCATGCATATTAAACAATCACTTCAAGAATACAATACGCACCATCGAGATTACCATCGAAGTAGCGATGATAAGTTGTTCTTTTTTAAAAAAAAAAGAAAACATCTGAAAATTTTTTATGTCACAATGTATATATACATGTATATTTCAAAACTACAGATATTGAAGTAAAATACCGATAGATGGCAGCACTACGCAGCAAACACTAACCCTCCAGCTACTAGCGACGCCGAAATCGCATTCTCTTTACTCTGTTAATTTCGGCGAGCCACGCTATTATCCCGTCGTATTGAATTTTCGGAGTACCTGAACAGCGGGAAACGTTATTTCACTGTCGAGTGAATATTGTTAAGTTTTTGAGTATAGGGATACGTTAATTCATCAACTATGCTTCTAGGTGATGTTCTATTTTCTAAACTGCTCCTCAAGCAAATAAATCTAGTCGTTCAAAAGCACGCCGAGTAGTTCTGGCGTATATAACGAGTGAAAATATTCACCGAGGAATTTTGAAAATGTCCAAACGAACCGCCTCCTCGCATAACGCGTCTGACTGTGATATTTTTAATATTCCTGAATCAAGTGATGAAAGTGCAAATTTAGGAACTAGTGAATATAGCAGTTCGGATGAAAACTTCAGTGAGAGTGAAGAAGAACCGAATGAGGATTATTTCGATGACCCGTCAAGTGATCGCGCGTGGTGTGACATTGACCTGGATAGCAAGTGCGTTGCGCCGCCTGCTTTTCCTTTCACCGCAACTCCGGGATTGAATATAAACATCGATCAATATTCGGCGCCGGTGACGTATTTTGAAATATTTTTTGACGACAATCTGATAAGTTTTATTGTAAACGAGACCAATAGTTACGCTAGAGAAAAAATATCCAGAGACAAGAAATATTCTAAAACAAAGGTATGGGAAGATGTGAGTGAAGAAGAAATGAGAGTGTTTATCGGTATTCTGTTACTACAAGGCGTCATCTCCTTACCCGAGCAAGAGTGGTACTGGTCGAAAAGGGAATCAATCCAGATCCCGATTTTCGCAAAGGTCATGCCTCGAGACAGATTTCGAAATATCATGAGATACTGGCACTTTACCGACAATTCCAAATTCAATCCGGATACACATCCGTGTCCGAAGTTGCGAAAGTTGCACGAAGTTGTTGAATACTTGCGCATAAAATTCGGGGAAGTGTTGACTCCGGAAAAACTCATCCATGTGGACGATACTTTTCTGTTCTTCAAAGGAAGGCCAGGCTGGAACCAATACATTCCACTAAAAACATCCAGTTTTGGGATAAAATTATTCGTTTTGTGCGAATCGGAATCGGGCTACATCTGGAATTTTCTACTGCATGTTGGTCGAAATACGCCATTCATGGGTGAATACAGTGGTTACCCGTTGCCAACAAAAACAGTGTTACACCTAATGAATCCTTTATTGGATAAAGGCTATTGTGTAACGGTCGATAAATTTTATATGTCTTCCCGGCTCGCAGACTATTTGGTTCAACGCAAAACTGATATTTACGGAACTCTGCGGTCTACCACGAAGGACCTCCCGACGGAATTTGGAAAATCAAAACTTAAACATGGAGAAATCAGAGCTTATCAGAGGGACAAAGTCATGGTTCTGAAATGGCAGTACAGGAAAGCTATTTGTGCGCTGAGCACAGTTCACAACCCCTCAACGTGTTTAGTGAAACGAAAAAGGGGCGATGAAGTAGTGAAACCTCAGCTCATTTCCGACTACAACAGTAGCATTGCATGCGTAGATAGGTCCGACCAAGAAATTTCTTATTACGAGACGATGAGGAAAAAGAAAAAGAACTGCTATAAGAGAGTGTTTCGACATCTTTTGGACAAAGCTCTCTTCAACGCCTTTGTCATTTTTAGGAAAAATACAAAGACCGCGACGAAAACCTTCTTAGATTTCAGGATGGATGTTATTGAAGGAATTTTTGAAAAATATTTACAGTCAACAAGTCGAGAAGTCCAGGGAGATGGAAGTACGTCGAGATTGGTGGCACGACACTTCCTTTCGCATATTCCTCCCAATCCCACCAAGCAAGATCCTAGCAGAAGATGTGCCGTGTGCTGCTCGAGGAAAGGTCCTGGTGGAAAGAAAATAAGGAAAGAAACGAGAACTTGGTGCAGAGACTGCAATGTTGGCTTATGCATGGAACCCTGTTTCAAGGTATATCATACTGAAATACAATTTGAATAATATTTGTTTTCTGTTTAAATGTGACATGCGCGTTTCCCGCAAGTTGTAAGTTACTAAATAAAAATGTTTCCATTTTATTCACTTATGTTAATCATTATTATTGTTTGCTTTTGTTGTATTAGATTTAAAAAAACCTCCTTACAATGAATACTATACAAAACATAAATTTGGCCGTGATTTTCTACTGGAAAATATAAAAATCGCCCGCAGCTGGAGGGTTAAGAAGCAAAAATTTTAAGAAGCACACATTTTAATACATTCCTTTCTGTTATCAACACACGGATGCCTTATGGAAACGAGACACAAACCCTTTGAACAGAACAGTCCGAAATGTGTTTCCTTAAACTTTAGATAGTCAGAATTTCATTCAAATCTTTTCGTTTGTAATCAAACTTTTGAAAATGTTAAGATAATTTTTTTTCACTGTTATAACAACAGTCCTTTTTGTATGGGTATAAAAGAAATTGCTTTAGTGTTAAATGAGATATGATTTATTTTCCGAGATAAAGCATATCTACAGTTTCAACAGGACAACCATGTGTATCAAACATTTTTCACAAGTACCACTGCACCACGTAATGCATTCTAATACAAATTCAACTGAATTTCAAGCATTTTCTTAATACATTAATGAACATATTGCACTGAAAAATGCCTCCTGACTATAGAAGAATTGAGGTGAACATGGATTTTGATTACTGGTGGTGGAATGTACACATACTTCAAAAATGTGGAAACAAAACCCATATCCTTAACTTCTAAAAGCTGTAGATAGTATTTCAAAGGGAAGATACTTGTATTGCTAACAAAGTGTGCGCTCTATCAAATAGTGCACGCCAGATGAAGATTTCGAGACTGTTTTTAAATAAAACTTTGGGACACGAATATTAACGTGGGTAAAAGACCACCAGCAAAATTAGAAGACTTGAAATTTTAATGTAAGTGAAACGTGATATGCTTGCACGATTATGAATTAAAAATTATAATAACGGAAAGATTTGTGCTACAGGATAGATAATTAAATACAACGTACATCAGTAAAGTTTCATTATTTATATCAATAGCTAAATAATATGTTTATTTGTAAAAAAAAATAATATTATTACACTTGTATCAAGCAAAAAATAGTTTTTCTCTGATGCAATTCAATTTTTTTTTTCTCGTGATTTTATTTTATGAGAGAAATTTACTCTTTGCAATACAAAAATAAAAATTAACATTCATATTCAAGATGAAATAGAAATTTTATTTATAATTTCTCTTTCAGCTAGTTGCCTTTGTAATGAACAATACTTTGTAATACATAGCTATAAAGAATAATTTTTTTTGATTTATTAATTACAAAAGTAAATTTTTAATTTGAATAGATGTGTTGCATTAAAAATTCTCACAAATTGTTAATTTTTTATGAGATATTCTTACTTAACGTGTGTAAAAAATAATAGATCAGATTTAATAGATTTTTATCTTAAGGATTGCTATCAAAACGTAATATTGAGAAAAATAGTTTATAGAAGTGAAACTGTGTGAAAAGCTCAATGGCTATTTAAAAAAATTAAAACTCAGTATTCAGAAACTGGTGCTGTAATCGTTCTTGAACTTTCATTTCTAATTCAGTTACAAACTTGAAACTCACTCGGAACTCCTACAAGCCTTTATAAACTCCATTGCAAATTCACTGACTATCACACTGGGTGAACGATATCTTACTACTGCCACATTCAAAATGCTACAAGGGGGAACACGGGGAATATTTAATAAAAAGTGCAATAGCAAAAATGTCAAATAAATAGGTAAAAATCAATGAAAAAATATTACTTAGGAAATATGCTCAATAAACAATGCATGCTACATAATATATCACAAAATCACATCCTAAAAAGGATTAACTTGAAACAATACCATCCATTGTCTATAGACAATCAGCTGTTAACTTTAAGGCATTTATCTCTGGAATTTTTCTAATTTCCTGAAGAAATGAACAAGTCTCTAACCAAATTACAATAATAAGGAGAAATAAACCTTTGTCTCTCTAATCTTCTAAAGTTGGTTCACAGTCGAAATTTCTCATCGGAAACCAATAAAGAGAAACATAGGTGGTGTGAACGGAAATATATTGCAATGAAATAGCTGAGATCATTTACTGTAACAATGATGCAAATCAGTAGGCTTATGCTTAGCCTTAATTTAAGGTAATTTAGCTTTGATTTCTTTATAATAAATGGCAGTAGTTAATTTTGTCTAAAAGATGTTTCTTTTGTAAACAATGAAAGGGAATATATACTTCAATTAATTTAAATCTTTAAGCCTATTACATTCTTTCGTCTTAATTCCCTCTGATTTAATTAAACCCTATACATTTTAGTAAAAAAAAATCTATCGATACATATAGTGATCATTAATATTCTTTTAAACGATTACTATAAAAGCTCGTTAACTTTTAAAAAAATAGTACAAGGGTTACCTTACAGTTTTGTTTACTTAATACTTCCTAAACAGTATGAGAAGGTGGGAAAAATAGTCCTGTATCATAGAACGTATGCATATGACATAAACTAAAAATAAATAAATAATGCAAATGTATAATAAAATTAAAGTTTCATTTATTAATATAATTTATTTGTTTTTAAATGAATAATAATTTTATGCATTTCCTTTAGTATTAATTAAATGAATAATTCATATTAAAGGATTACACGTGCAGCAGTGGGCTACTTTCTCGTGACTCGCGCTGTATATTCCCTTCCTTTTCTAAAAAAAATAGATTGAGAGGAAAGCCCTTTGTAATAAATATTTTTAGTTGTTAATACAACTTTCCTGCAGTGAAAGCAGAGTATATTGCAATTAATTTGTTCTTATTCAGGTTTGTCGTCATGCCATAGGTAACAGCTGAAAGTGAACAACCATCAAAATACAACTGGAAGTCTCACAAAACAATCACGTACAGTGCCATCAACGCCATTAAATATCTAGTGATTTCGTGTCTACTCCCATTTTATTCCACAACTCACAGCTTAAACACCGAACGATATCAGCTACATTGTCCATATCCAGAATCCGACACGTGGGTACTTCACCAGGCATCGGTGTAGCGAATATCACATTCTTGTAAGGCTGGCAGCATTTGCTGTAACAAAATTAGAGGGGAATAAATATATACTACAAACTAGATATCGGTTAAATAAAATAGTCATTAACTATACTAGATATACTCATATCTACAGAAAAAAATATGGAATATTGTTATTCCTAGGATAACATTTCTCTCAAATGGAACCTATAGCTTATAATGGGAGGGGTAAATCTATACTACAAACTAGATAGCGGTAAGATAAAATAGTCATTATTTATACTAGATATACTTATATATACAGAAAAAATATGGAATATTGTTATTCCTAGAATAACATTAATCTCAACTGGAACCTATAGCTGGGGGAACGTTAAGTGTTCAAATTACGTTTAGAAAAGATTCAGACATGAGGTCAGTGTCATCTTGAAATCATATATTATAATGAGGGAAATATTGAATTAAATAAGCTTCAAATTTGAAATTTTAAAAAGCATAAGAATTTGGTACAGTTAAAAATTACAGCATTTTTCTGTTTAAAATTTTTAAAAAATCTGAAATCTAAATCGTGGTTTGATCTAATGAAGCGTATCTACATGACTCCATAATTCTAAACTAAAGTTAAAAAGAATTAATAAATATTAATGTTTTGTTGAGTTAAGATATCCGGTTCTATTCCTCTCGAAAAGCTAATTACTGAAATCTCATATTATCCCAGAATTGGGGGTATATAAACTTTTATCATTAAGCAAAGATCACTGAAGTTTACTGAATCTAGTTAAAACTTGAAATGCTTCTCTAGGAATTATGGATATTACGTGGCGCATATGGGGATTTTCATTCTTGGTTGGGAAAGGGGAATAGAAGTCACCCGGTGGCTAAGTGGTTAAGCAATCACCTGCCACGCCGGGGGCGCGGGTTCGATTCCCGCATAAGACTTGGTTGTATTCTGGGAAACCCGTCAGTCTTCCGCCTGCAAAAAGAGCAAAGGGGAGCTGTAATCCATCGTCCATCGCTTGTTAATATCGCTTGTGTCACTGTTTGTTAATAAAAAATTCTTCTGTGATTGTGTGATTTATGTTTCTATTTCCTTGTATTCATATAAACACTGGAATGGGGTGTGACGTATAGAAGTTCAACCTCACTTGAGGCAATAGCACCCCCTTTTCTGCGGATAGTGCATCGGAAGACACGACAACAAACAAACAAGCAAAAGGGGGATAGAAGCATCACAGGACTGTGCTGTTATTAGAAACACAGTGAAGGCCAATGCATTTAGCCTGCCTTCATCAATGTACTTACTCCTCTCTTGTCAAAATCAGATCCTCCTCATGCAATTATTACAGAGTAGTGAACTAAGAAATATATATATATATATATATATATATATCATATGCTTTGTGCCTCGTGTTGTTTCGAAACCAGTCTTGTGAAGACGAATCGCATTTTTCGGAGTTCTCTTGGCAACACAGAATCTTCCTTTCCGCTCTAGATTGTCCCTAACTTGAGTACAATTAAGCAAATGTTCAAACTAAAGAGTCAATAAGTCAGATACACGAAGGATTTCCTAAAAACCACATTTAGAATATAACCATGCTAACAATGGAAAACACGAAGTTATTTTGAAAAGTGTAAACCTAAACTTTAATAACGTATAGGGATCCGAAGAGCATTCCTAATTTTATGAAGGTATTGTCATTAAATATCATCATCAGTAATTTTCGTTTAAGCGTATGAAAAGAATGACAGAAAAATGTATCCATCTAAAGTTCAATTTTGCTACATACGTTATATATAAAGCTATTATTTTCGTCTTTTTTTAGTAGGGCAGGGGATTTATAGAGAGAAGCTGCAACAGAGTAATAGCGAGAAAGGATAGGGGCATTTTCCCCCTCGAGCAAGCCTAAAGAGCCAAAAAAATATATACTGGGATGATATTTAAATAAATTTAGAGTGTGTGTGTGTAAGGAGGGAGAGTCGTAAGTTAGAGAGAGTCCCTCTGGGCACTCGTTAGCCTAGCAACACCCTTGAATTTTTAACGTAGGATTACGTTCCTCAATAACGATCCTCCGGAAAAAAAATTCAGACTCCGTTCTGCGTTGCGAGTTATAATTTTGGCAGTGCACCAAACTCAGTAGCAGTAAACAGTTAAACAGAAAAGTACAAAATGCGTTAAAAAAAGAGAGGTAAGCAACGATAAGTAATCCTACGTTAATAACCTGAGGTTGTTTCGTTAGAAGAGACTACCTGAAATAAATAAATAAATATATATATATATATATATATATATATATATATATATATATATATTTATTTATTTATTTATTTATTTGGTGGGGGGCAGTTGCAGTTTACATTAAGAACCCAAAAAGTTTCAAGAATATTTGACAACTGACGATGTATAAGATAATTCACAGGATAATTAAAAGAAAAAAGGATGTTTTCAGCTACCTTTAACCTTTCAAATGTTTGGGCTGATAAACTGGTACTGTTTAAGTTAAGCTTCCTAAGGCTTTTCATGTCTGAAAAAATAAAAAAGTTTTGTTAAGTATCAATACAGAATAAATAATGTTTAAGAAACGTCAACTGACATTTAGAACAGAGCACAAAGAACAATTTATTTATTTACATACACATGTATGGTTGAAAAAGACATTGAGAAAGAGGGAGAAAATAACTAAAGCTCATTAAATTATTTCAAAGCATGTTTTTGTAACTAAAAAACAAGTTTGACATGCTACATTGAAACAAATATCTCTCATTTTGAAGAATATTAAACTTTTCTTGGGAGTATAGCCTAATATTTTTGTTTGGAATTATTGGAGAAATTAATAAATAAATTTTATAAAAAATACTAAAAATGAAATGACCATTTTTAATTCCTTATTCAATTTTTTCTTACAAAAAGTTCCTCGTTAGCAAACAAGCATTAACTCTTCCTAATTTTTTTTTCGATGGATCGCAATCATTTCGTAATTGAAGATCGTTATTTCTTGAATTTAAATTAAACGTAACTTAAAAACGTTTTAACGAATTGTTCTGGTTCATTTTAGTTTTTAAATGAACACAGTTTGTTACAGTGACTCGTCTTGTACTTTTTACCTAATGATCAGCGATTTCCATTTTTATGATAGTTGTTTATCGGTTCCTCTTACTTTCAGATACTGAGCCTTATTATTATGTTATTTCAGATGATACAGTCGGAGCAGTGTTTTATGTAGGGTTTAGTCAAATTTGTATCGTGTTTTTGTGACGTCACATTTCAGTAGTTTAAAAAAAAGGAGTGTAAGCGATCAGATATAGACGAAATCATATGTAGTCGAATATCGATCGATCGTTCGCCGAATCATCGTTTTACTGTATGTGTCGTTTATTTCACCCAATCCCGATGATCATATTGCTTTGTTATATTCCCGCAACTATCGTTTTAAAGCATTTATCGTTCAGTTCAGTCGGTCCCTCGAAAAACGATAGATCGAGATTCTACTGTAGACGATGATAAAATATGGCGAAATTTGGATGAGTACCTATCTAGAATATCGAAGCTCGTGATCGAAGCCCAGTCTGCAGTTGGAGCAGGAATACCCCCGGATATAGGGAATTTTGGAAGGTATGTGAAGATCAAATAGTGCATGTATTTCGTATTAAAAGCTCATCCTGGCGATATTAATTTTTTAGGGACTAGTAAAAAGGTTAATTACAGTTGAGGTAATTTATCAGCGCAAGAAAAAGTGGATTACGATGAAAACGCGTATTGTTATAGCAAAGGCCAGAATTTTTTCGTTTTATAATAAGCATTTAATCACATGTGTTTTACTACATGGTCAATAAGTGTTCAAGCGTAATGATGCGTTAATTTAAATTTATATTTACAGTTTTTTCAAGAAAATGTAATGAATGTTCAGTTGAAGCCTGTCGTTAAATAATTAAGAACTAACATCAAAACGTAGCCCGTTTAAAACGCAGGTTGGTAGCCATGGTTTTTCTCTCGTCTTCTGTTGATTACGGCTCTAAACGAAAGCAATTCCTTTTGCAACAGACTCTTTATAATTTATATATATATATATATATATATATATATATATATATATATGTGTGTGTGTGTGTGTGTGTGTGTGTGTGTGTTCTAAATGTTTGATATGCATAACAGCTTAAAAAATATAACTTTTATCATTAGTAGTGTCCAAAGGTGAAACATGGAAAGTTCTTGGGTAGGATTTTTCTTAATTAGAGCAAACAAATTTCCGAAGTCTCTTGAAATGTGCTATACGCTAACAGAATTTTGATAATACATTTAAAAAAACGCTCACTTTGAAGCAAAATAAAGATTAATTTTCTTCTCAAAGTAAGAAAAAAATATATTGTACAGAGATATACAAGAAAACCAATCTCACATGAAATATATCATACTGTGTCCTTCAATCGTAAACTTTATTTAAAACTCTGGAAAAATCTCGTAAACCTCAAAATGAGGCAATTCTTACATGAAGGGATGAAAACAAAATTATTCCATTTTATTTCCTAAGTTAATTAATAAACAATTCAAGTTTTAAAATATCATATTTACCACACATTTAAGGTTGCTTAAAGAAAATTATCGATTATAATACTGTCAGGTAAGATGTAATTATGACTGCAAATAATTAAATTTACAGCGTATTATATTCCATTATTCATCCTTTTACTGCACATAATTTCAATAAATGTCACCGATCGGTTGTGTGACATCGATAAATGACAAGAAAAATAATGGTTGCAAATTGAGTTTTCGATTTTCATTAAATGTAGAAAGCAAAAATAATTTATTTCTAATGCATTTTATAATTTGATTCGACTGTTGGATAAAATAAAGTTGGGGTAGCTTCGAAAAAGTTTTTTAATGCAAGATTTTTGAACTTGGGTTATTAATGATGTGTATTACCGGATTTTTCAAAGAGGATAAAGGGAAAAATAAACGTGCCATATTTTCAAGTAGCACAGTCGAGAACAATTTTGTAAAGAGAAAGTTTATAGCATACTCACAACTTTTCTAGAAAATGAACTCTTTCAGTATAACGAAGTTTAGTGTTTCAGTATAGTGAATTTTGAAGCGACCACAGATTAACTCTGTACCTACCTATGAATTTGATTAAAGAATTTTCTATATACACGTGAGTGAGTATACAGCTATTAATTAGTATATACTAAATTCACTGCATCTTGTTTTCCTTGCTCATATTGTATCATTGCCGTAAAAAGCGTTTTACAGGTTATTGAGTGCATATACCGGTGCATTACACTGAATTTATTCTTCGTGGTGAATTATGGCAATGGGGTAAAAATAGCTTTACAGGGAAACTTATGGGACACCCATGAATTACATCGGTTTTTACCGAATAACATATTATTTCCAAGTGTCGTTAATTGCTTTATTAGTTTTGTAGATCAGTTTTCTTCAAAATTGTAAGGAGAAGGAACCAAGTTCAACTTAGAGCAGACTTAATGTTAAAATTCTGTCTAAACAAAAAAGGGAAAAATCGCAATGAAAAATAAAACATTTGCGATAGTTCCGTTTAAGATTGCTGTTTACAAGGATTTGAATTGTATGCTTAGAATGGGGCGATCATTGGTCTTCTACATCTTTTTGTTCGCAAATTATTAAACATCATTTGAGACTGAGGGGTAAACCTAGAGACCTATAACAGTATTTTTAGATCGTTTCCCCAGAGAGATAACCATGAAATAACACACTGATCCAAATCTTTTAATGGCATATTACGCTAGTTTTATTTGCTTTGATTACTGCATAAATAACTTTTGGGCTAGTTTTAGAAATTATTAAATGATGATTCCAGTTTGGTTATTCTCGGGCAAACATACCCAGAAAGCTAACCCTCGACATTGTTAATATCAACTAGACTGAAGAAATCCAACAATAGTTTTTTCTCAATTCCATTTTTGAACGAAACGAAAACAAGATCACGGCACTAGGGCTACAGTAGATTTTGGAAGAAGGGATTTTTTGGAGTTATTGCAATATGCCATTTACAGGTAAAAGAAAACCGTATATAGTATTTTAGCGAATCGTGATCAAGCCATAACTATATCATTAAAAGTTTAAGGTACACATTGATATGTTGTTTAGAAACATTCTAAGCCTGCAAAAAAAAAATAATTAATGCTTAATTATTAGCAACAAATAGGAGCTGCGATTGGGTGTAAATTCAAAACCAGGTTACAATACAAAAACCGAAATTCATGCTATTTTAAGCATAGCACTTACTTGTGAGGCAGAGAAGCCCCCTGTCTGAGACGGGCGTCTCGCAGAGATTCAAGACTTGGAGTTTGGGGAGGTGCTCACTGATTAGGCGCAGGCCAGTATCGCCGAACTGCAAATGAAGAAAAAGCAAATTAACTCTTTCATGTACCATTTAGTTCAGATTATTTTTTGCCACAAGCCTATAGTTCTTCTAATGTATGAGAAATGTAGCCTGTCACTTTCGTAGAGACATGCCCGTTTTAAATAATTATCAAAATATTTCAAATTGAAAATACAGAGTTCCTATGTGAACTAAAAATTAAGCTTAGAGACCAGTGACTGTACTTTTCGACTGTATCCCCCAAGAGATGGCATAAAAAAACAGAGAAGTTCAAATATATAAATTATACATCAAATTAGTTTATTTCCTAATATATAATGTAAATATATTTTGGGACAATTTTTAAGATTACAAACTAACACAATTGGATATCAGATTGCTTATTAAGTGTTACTGATTTTTACTACTGCTTTTCAATCTAAAATGAGAAACTTTCATTTCCAGCTGAAAACTTTCTTCTACGTCCCTTCTGATAACGAATGAAAATCTTAGATCTTGAATTTGGAAGCATTATTACAAAACGCAAACTAAAATTATCCTGATTTGAGCAATATATACCATTTAATCTGGTTGATGTTGGATGGTTTAATGTATCAACATAAGAATATTACTTTCTCCTACAAGATCCTAGTGTGAAGCCTTGTGGTTATAACCTACGTAGATAAATGAACAATTTGTTTTTTAATTCCTAAAGTGTTAGGTTAAATGGTTGCAACTTATCCGACAACTGCAGAAGGTAAGGCCTGGTGACAGCTTGGTATTGGTTAACTGAAACCACTGATTTCGGGGCGATGTATCGCTATTATTTAACATTGAATATCTTTGTGTCGTCCCTTCATAGGGAGTAATGCTGTTCACTTATATGGTGCCTCCATAATAAAATGGACAGTAAACTGCGGCGTAGGGTAGGCGAATGTTTGGTGGCAAGTGCCTCCGCTTAAAAATAAATAAATAAATAAAAATAATAAATAAATAAATAAAAAGTAAAAATCTTGCCAGCCGATAGATTGGTTATCGGTTTGTTCCTTATTTGAGCCAATATTGATAAGCCAGAAATTTGAGGCATTCCATACATGTCTGACATTGGCATACTCATATTCTACAATGTGCCATGACTAACAAAAGTCTTACTGTAATGTGTACGATGTTGAACGAAAGTACGTTTTATAAAAAAGTCGTAATAACAATTGGGGATAAATTTGGGTTTTTGACGACAGATCAATCGTTTATTTGGTAAAGGAAATACAATTTTGTGCATATACTACACTGGTGAAATAAATTAAGAGAATTCGCATATTTTATCGAATTTCATGAAAAGAACTTAACTGAATGTAAAACCACTGCTTCTAGACAAAAATGCAAATCTTGTACGTCAAATACTTAAGCGTACACGTGTGTGTAGGTGGAGCCAGTAGAGAAACAGCCTTTATAAGCGCGCGTAGGTTAAGACGCATTTCGTTCGCTAGCACACCTCAGCGAATTTCTTGGTATTATTTTGCAGCAATCGGTTAATTTCAAATTGTAACAGTAAAAATGAGTAACCACCAACGTTTAGATGATGGAATGAGGTGGCGAATTGTGGGGAGGCTAGAAGCAGGCTAATCTCAAGTCCAAATTTATAGAGAGTTCAATTTAACGCCCAGCGTCGTGTGTAACTTATGGAAACAGTTCCAGGATACCGGATCCACCGAGAGAAAGCCTGGGCAAGGTCGTCCAAGAGCCACGACGGCCAGAGAAGATCGCCATTTGTCGATTATAGCGAGGCGTAACAGGAGTGCTACAGCTTCTCAGCTCTCTCGCGACTTGTATGCAGCCACAGGAACCCGTGTATCAAGGGTGACTGTTTCCAAAAGACTTAATGAGAGAGGGTTGTTGCAAAAAGACCTGCTGTTTGCATCCCGCTCACTTCTACGAACAGGAGAATCCTGTTATCATGATGCAGAGAGCATAGAGATTGGAGTATGGATCAATGGGTGACCGTTCTCTTCACTGGTGAGTCCCGGTTCAGCCTAAACACTGATTCTCGCCGTACGTTCATATGGAGAGAACCAGGGACCCGCTACCTACCCTCCAATGTCAGCAAAATCGACCATTATGGCGGAGGAGGTTTAATGGTCTGGGCAGGCATCATGTTGGATGGCCGCACACCTCTCCATGTCTTTGAAAGAGGCATTGTGACTGGTGTGAGGTATAGGGATGAGGTCTTGGAGCCCTATGCTCGCCTTTTCAGGGGTGCAGTTGGCCCAGAGTTCATTTTAATGGACGATAACGCGAGGCTACATAGATCTGTTCTTGTCGACGAATTTCTAGAGAGTGAGGATATTCGCCGGATGGATTGGCCAGCCAGATCTTCAGACCTTAACCCTATAGATCATGTCTGGGACGCTCTGAGGAGGGCAATTGCAACTTGTAACCCCCCTCCGAGAACCATTCATGGAATGAAAACAGCGTTGCTGAACGAGTGGGACCAATTGCCACAGGAAATGATAAACTGCCTTATTTCAAGTATGAAATCACGCTGCGAGACCTGTATATCTGTAAGAGGGGACCATACCCCCTATTAACCTATCTATTAACCCATTTTTTTGTTTATTCTGCAACCGCCGTTTCATACCTTCCGACTCCAACGAGTGTTACGCACGATCATGCGTGTGTATTACAATTATTGAATGGTTATTTGTTTTGTATTGTATCAATGTATGTACACATCAAATTTCATTAAAATCGGTACAGTAGTTCTAGAGATAATCGACCAAGTCTGCAAATTCTCTTAATTTCTTACACCAGAGTATATCGCCGAGTGGGACAGGCTGAGATTTAAGTGTGACAACACTAGTATAAGAGTAACTAAGAGATAATTGAGACAATAACGACGAGTCTCTAAATTCCGCCTGTCTACTATTTTATTCCTAGAATTTATTTATTAGTTGTTTATCTATTTGTTTCTTTTAACTTCTGCGATACAAAAAACAGTAATTTAAAGTTGCAGGTTTGTGGAGAAACTAAGCAACTAAGAGATAATTGAGACAATAACGACGAATCTCTGAATTCCGCCTGCCTCCTATTTTATTCCTAGAATTTATTTATTAGTTGTTTACCTATTTGTTTCTTTTAACTTCTGCGATACAAAAAACAGTAATTTAAAGTTACAGGTTTGTGAAAAAAACTGTTTAACAACATAATGATTTTGAAGGATCTATAAATTACTATCAGTCGTCAAGTCCGATATACTTCAGTTGGCAATTACACTTTATGGGCATGTTAATGAGCTTACCTGCGTGGACCATAGGTTCAGATATCGTAGAGATGGTAGTTTGATGAGCTGTTCGGCGCATGCACTTGTTACCTGAGTGAAGGCCAAAGACAGGCACTCGAGATTTCCAAAGGAACCACAACTCAAAAGTTTCGCTACATCAGCATCCTAAAACAACGAATATAACGTCAGTGTAATTTTCTAAGAAAAAGAGCATTGAATCAATAAATAAGTACAGTCGAAAAACTACTTTTGAAAAGAACATATAAAGCATTTTTGAAGGATTACGTTCATGTATTAAGACCAAAGAACTTAAAAACTGAGTTTTCAGGTTAAAAGGGCAAAAACTTTGACACTTAAACGTCATCTGAGAATGAGGAACCAAGGAGAAACAATTAAAATAATTTATTCAAGATTTATATGAATGCTAGATTCTTTCACAAATAATGAGGAACGTTTAAGTTCATGTAAGAATTGAACATTTTCTATTTGTAAATATTAATAGTTATTTAAAACAAGTACGTTTTCGATAAAACATTCAGAGGTATGTATATTTAATTACAATATACTTTAGTGTTAGTTTTAATCAACACCAAATTAATGAACAAGAGATAATGATGATAATTCAAACAAAATCTCATAAAAGTAAAGCGTAAATTAAAAGGGTAAAAAAGTTACCGTTGATCGAGAAGGCAGCGTCAATTTTCTGGGACCACCTTTCTGTTGCTGAAAATAAAAATAAAAAATTTATTTAAAAACTACCTTTAAGAAGAAACAAGATAAGAAAAATTAACTCTGCTAAAAGAGCAAATTATTTTTTTTTCACTAATCTACAAATTATTGACTGATTTTTACGTTTCTTTTCCATTTTATGACACTCAGTAATAAACTGCTTCGAGTGGCTTTGTCAGTATGAAATAATGTAGCCGAGAATACAAATTCATGGAATGGCTGTCAACCTTAAAAGATACTCCCCAAAAGAATAACAGTAAAGCTGAAAGCACCGCAGGGGATAAAATTTAACCCATGATAACATTAAAGTTTTAAATGGACTCGTAACCAAACAGTATCTGCACTGTTTTTAAATGGTATTTTTCCTCATGGATACACTGGCATTTTCCTTCAAAAGTTGAAGTTTGATGTATCGCATTTGATTTCTCCATGATCCGAGTAAATTCTGTTATGAGACTTGATATACAGGCTAAATCACTCACCAGTTCTCTGAGGTGCATCTGCCTGTGGCAGAGGGCGGCGTATTGCTGCTTTCCCGTTGGAGTGGATTGAAGTGTGGTGATCATCTGCATCTGCAGGTCACTGTTATCAACCACCTCCATCTCCAGCATGGAGCACAGGGTGCTTTGGAGGGTAGGATCGTCCCTGAGTGCTCGAAGCATGCACGGACCTAGGCTCTTGGTGAGCGTCTCCAGGAACTTCTTCCTTCGGCAGCAGCATTCCAGAAGGTGGTGAAGCTGTGAAGGAAAGATAAAAACACACGTTAAAGGGCTATATAAGTGGCAGACGGGAAATGTTACAAAATATAATGAGCAAAATGTACATGCAACCGAAAGTTAAAGAAACGATCTTCTCCGGAGAATCTTAAAACAACTGAATTCATCATCTTCAATTAGACAACCGATATCTATAATATATACGAGGGAATGTTCCTGAAAATTTTCTCTTTGCCGTACAAAGTAAATCAAGGCTAATTGTTCCTTCAAAAGACGGTAGATACAAATGATTTCAGAAGGTCATTTAGAAATAACAACCTTATCTCATTAACTTCAAAAGCTCATTAAAATTCGATCCCTTACTTTAATTGAAGAAGATGATCTTCCCCGAAATTTATAAACCCTTATTTATTCTGTTTCATTTCCATCATTAAAATGCACTTATTTATGCTCTTACCCGTTATTTAAATGTAATATGAACATCCCCAACAATGTTCCAGGTGATTTGCATGTATTCTGTGGTCGGAGTCGTACAATATTGAAGCTATGGTATCATTTATACTGAAAACCTTGACGAATGATACTTGAAATTTAGAGAACAATTTGTAGTGACTCTCTTAAACTAACATCCATCATTTAAGAAAAAGTTATATTATTTTTGAACTCACGAAAACGCAAAACCTTATTGAATTTAGGTATTTTACATTTGCAAAAATAGTTTACCATTGAAAGGTTGGTTTGCTAATTGAGAGGCTATGGCCATCTTTTTCTATGCGAAGACTATTTAAACTGGGACCTACATTATTAAGTCGATTTCGACCAGCTACAAACAACCATGCCAGTAGTAGAATTTGAATCCATACCGACTGTCACCACCCTACCACGCCTTTCTACGACCGTAACAGTTTTCAATAAAGAACTAATTTTAACAAATGTTGTGGCTTATGAATATTTTAAAGCTACAATTTCATTTAATCCTTCAGCGGGGGCGCCCTTTTACAACATTTTCGTATTTTTGAATGGTTTGTTTTTACATGTAAGGTTTGAATGTTCTAAGACGTTTCTATTTATAGCTACACCCTTTCTAACGCAGGTCCCATTTTCTGACCCTTGTATTCCTTTAGTCATGATTTAACAGTGGTAAACTAGCTATTATACTGGATTCAAATACGATAAAAGCAGGAGTTGTTGTAGTCGATCAAATGTGCAGATATTACACGGCATCCCGCATATCACGAAAATGAACAATCTCGTCGTTTTTTTAGGTTTTTGGACATAATAGGAATCCATTCGCAAATTGTCCTTAGATCCAATAGACCGGACAGTTTTGAAATAAGGCGATTGTATCCGCATTCTTTGGCGTTTAATTATAAATATATCTCAATGTTATCAGAATTTTATATCTTGTCATAAAGAGCAAAATTTTTATTTTCAATTTCGAAAAAAAAATCTATTACAAAAGGAATAATCAATGTTGAAACATACGTTTCACTTTGTGCCACGCGCGCCTGCTGGTGTTCCAAAAATTGGCGCGCCCGCTGAAGGGTTAAAAATATACATTTCTGGAATCGGAAGGAAAAAGGTTCAATATTTTAGCAGCGAAAATAAATGGGTGTCTTTCAAACTAAAAAAAAAATGGTAGTAATAATTAAAATATTTAAATGTAGACTTTAAAATCAAAATAATTTTAAAGATATCTTTAAAAGAAATTTTTCCGCGAATAGTTAATTCAATATATTTTGCTAACCAAAATATTTTTAAACAAGTAGAACAGGTTTAACTTTTTTTTCTTCTCCTATACAGTTCTGAAAGAAAATGTACCTTGTTTTTTTTCTTCGAAATCGGTAACGCAAGTAAAAATCAAAAGTCTTGAAACTCACCATTTTGCTCCAGAGATCACCCTCGTCATCACAGGCCACGCCTCCGGGACAGTAAAGATGGACCCAGCCCTCTTTTTCATCTCGAATGCCTAGTACCATAAGATGAACCTCGCAACGTTCATCCGCTACAATATTCTCCAGTACAGGCTTTAGACTCCTAATTTCGAAAAAATACAAGAACAGAAACTTATCATCAGAATAGAATCACTTAATAATGGGATTAAAAGGAAATGAAAATGTAAACTACTCGTAAATATTCATTTATTAAGTTGTCCACCGTTAAAAAAGACAGCAGTACAATTATGAATTTTCCTATACCTAAATACATTACCCTTGTTATTTATTTTTCTCGAATGCGGCAGACGGTATTCTTGGACATTATCCTTGCCGTCATATGACACCGCGGTTTTGCTGCCCACTTTTCTCGGAGCACCGTATACGTGGCCCAGCATTACCCCCTCTATGGACCGGTCCCGTAATTTTGAACCGAGTTGTCAAGTGACGAGACCGGAACACTTGAACCCTCACCTCCAGAGGTAAATTTGAGAACTTGAAGGACATTGCAGCCACGACAGATTTTACGTGCATCAGCGGCCATTTGTGTACACGGCGGTGGATTTGTCAGCGACCGGTATCGAACCCGCAACCCTCAGATCAATGGATTGACCCCTTTGCCACTGCACCCTCTTACCCTTGTTATAGAACTGTCTTTTACAGTATTACCGTTAATGAACTGTAAACGATATAAGAGCGGATGTTCAGACTGTGAACCTAGAATATTGTAGTATTATGCGCCAGCGTAATCAAGTACATTGTAAAAATATACATCTCTAGTATATCAAGTAGTCTTGGGGCCCCGGGTTGCCCCAATTGGTCGGCAGATCTGTACTGCCCGTCCGGCTCCCAGGCCCATACTACGTAATTTGAACCGAACAGGGGAAATAAACCCTCGGCTGAGTTTGCATGTATTGCTACCAACGTCTGGTCTTCAGGTTCTTGCGTATAGACTAACCGTCCGGGACGTTTATAAATGTGGAATATCAAGTAGTCTTGGATGGGAGCGGTGGCTCAGTTGGCAAAGGCCAGTGATCTGAACAGCACTGGTTCGATGCTAGTCGCTGACAAATCCACCGCCGTGTACACTAATGGCGGCTGGTGCGCGAAATATCTGTCGTGGCTGTAATATCAAGTTTCCAAAATACCTCTGGAGGTGAGGGGTCAAATGGTCCGGTCGCGTCACTTGACTCGGTTCGAAATTTGCGGACCAACGTATAGAAGTCCAACCTCTCTGGAGGCAATGGCACCCCCTCTTCTGTGGATAGTGTTTCGCACTATTCGCAGACACGACAACAAACAAATAAGTAATCTTAGACACAGGTTTCGCCTCTGTTAATGGGTTCCTCAACGTGCCATAACCGATGAGTGGGCTGGTGGCAAAAGAAAACCCAAATGCAGAATTTCCCTAATTTTTTTTCTCGTGACTGACACAAAGTGCAGTCATCCAACCCACTTCGGAAAGACCTATCGTCTATGAAGAACTGCGGTACAAAAGTTAGACCGCACAAAGATGACAAATGGTATGGAGACGAAATGTAATTTTTCGGTGAAAAATGCGTAGAAATGCATTTTTTATTCGCGTAATGCAAGTACGGGTGTTCTCTGTGAATTTTGTTAATTTTCCAATGCTTTTTCCATGGATTTAATTTGTACCAGGGCCATTTAGAGCACCATTTAGCACCAATGAAAAAATTTCAGGTAGTCTCCTCAAACGAAACTACCGCGGGTTATTAACGGAGGATTGCTTATAGTTGCTTACCTCTTTTTTCTATATATATATATATATATATATATATATATATATGTGTGTGTGTGTGTGTGTGTGTTAGTTAGTTATTTATATATGTACGTATATTTATTTATATATATATATATATATATATATATATATATATATATATATATATATGTATATATATATATGTCAAAATTTTGACGCATTTTGGTACTTTTCTGTTTAACTGTTTACTGCTTGCCCAAGCGATACAGACTGGGTTTGGCACACTGCCAAAATTATAACTCGCGACGCAGGACATCTGAAATTTTGCTTTCCGGAGGACTGTTATGGAGGAACGTAATCCTACGTTAAAATTCTAATCGCATTAGTATCACACGAGTGAGCCCACGTTCATAAATGTACTAATTAGTTAAATTATTTAGCAAACACAGTAACACGATTTATATTAATGTATATCTCTGATTGAAGCACAATAAAGTGTTATTACACGCTGTAGCGATCATCGTTACATGAAAAAATAGAGGCTGAAAAGCGATCTAAAAAGCTCGATGGGGAAACCACTTATTTGGGCTGTATCCTCTCCATGTAGCCTCTGATTGAACCTTTGTTGTTCAGTGAGTTACGGTTGATTTCCATAAAGGAGGGTAAATATGCTTTTCACTATCATACGATATGTGCTGCAGTGTTTTTATTTTGGAAATACTTTATTGTTTATCAATAATTGTATTAAATCTCTTTTCTTAAGAGGCAAGCACAATATCTCTGTAAACAGAAAAAAGTTTTGTGCGTCTACTAAATATTTTAAACGTTCATCTATTTGCATAGTTTTGATTTATGAAATCCAACGAAATACACAAAAATATGCTATTGCTTATGCTAGTGCGCATTTGCATAGATATTGAACAATGAAACTGATTCACTTTGTTTAGCATTGTTACTATCCGTGAGTAGAAAAACATGTTCCTAGGGGAAAAAAATATTTTTATCGCAATAGATATGTGCTATGAATTGTAGCACTGCAGATGTTTCAGTTACAGATAAGACTTTCCGGGTATGAATCCGGGTATGAATGGCTTTTAAATGATCTCTGTATTATAAGGCTGTCACTTGTACTTAATACTAGAACTTATACTTAATACTAGAAAAATATAGCTGTTGCATTTCATTACACCAGAGAGATTACAAATCACCTCCGAAAATTTCACTGATAAGATTGATATAAGATTAATGAGACATCGATCTGTAAAACATAATCAGTGGAAAAGATTATCATTTTTTGATTCGCGAATTTACCAGAACTGTAGGGCAATGAGACAAATGCAAAGTTTAAGTTATATAAATTTCAAGTTAGACAGGCAGCAGACATATTTTGCAACAGAAAAAAAGGCAATCTAAATTTGTCTCGGAAGTGAAAGAAAAATACAATTTACAGCAGTGGAACGCAGTCAAATCCCGATCAAAGAAATAGCTCTAAAAGTTAATTAAACGCAATATATTCTGATACTTAACAGGTAATTAAAGTTTTCATTCTCACCAGTTTCATTTTTTTTTCCCTCTCGAGGAGGCTTGGAATGACAGGAATTCGGATCCTCTCTGGTGTTGTAAGCCGAGTTTTCCTGTTGCTTAGCAACGTACAACGAGTAATGTATCCAGGCAGAAAATTACTTTGAAATTTTCACCACATTCGGGGAAAATCAACCGTGGTGTGAACGTCATAGACGCATGGCAGAAAATTTGTGCCCAAGATAATACGGGGCATTAAAATGAAAGGAGATAGAAACGCGAAACATGAGTTCTTCTTTAAAATTAGAATGAGGATTATCGGAATGTTAATTTTTGTTGAAGAGAAATTGGGGTGGTAATACTTGCTTTAATTGCTTCCGACACATTTTTAAATTTCTCTTCTGTATTTTCCACACGCACTCATGTTTATGCATACGATAGGGTGGGTGTCTCAAATATCGCCCCTGTGCCTAATATCGCCTGCTCGTGTTTCTAAAGTATGATTCGCACTATGTATGAGAAAATGCAGTAACTTCTTAGTTCTGGGTTTGTACTAACAGCGACGATAGCGACAACGCTCTTATCACTGACAACAGAAACTATATGGCGTCGGAAGTTGTTTTGGCTGTTGTCTTTGTAAACTTTGGCTCCAATGAATAAGAATCCAGTGAATGACCAGGTAGGTGCATACAAATTCTAATTTTCCTTAAACCATTTGAAAGTGCATTAAACAGAGGCATTGCTAGCAACGCCTTTTAACAGGTGCTCCTAATTTCGCCTGGTAGACGGTAAGAGGAACAGAGGTAGGCAATATTAGGAACCGCTCTGGAGTGCACTGGAAATTTCAATTTTTCCAATTTAGCTACATAACTTAAACTGGCAATGGTTTTGGAGCTGGTTGATCTCAGGATACCAAAGGAAATAGCTCTTAGAGATGTTCTTTGAGTTTTCAGCCTAATCAGAAACTAAAAGGTGGATGAAATGTCGAAAAAAAGTTGATATAAAAATAGTAGGTGATATTTGGGGCACCTACCCTGTATGTTTAAGTTATAAATATAAAATTACACACAGGAGTGACAAGTTATATAAGTTAGTTGGTTGTTATATTGGTGGGTTGGTATTGTTGCCCCTGGGTGGAGCGTACCTTCCGCAACTACTGACCTTTTAGAAGGACTTTCCGGTCTACGGATTAAACTTGCCCATGTCCGGCCTAGACACGAAGATATTTAACGGCGTTTGTCGGGATTCGATTCGTCAGTACCGAAAACCGACGCGCTATCGATAGGCTACCACGGGCCGGGTGGGTTGGTCGAGAAAGCTAAGATATTTCGCTACCCGAAGGTTATCTAAACCGAAACCTACAGTTTATAGCCTTTTCCGAGCGGCTACAGTTATCTCAGAATCCACAGACTCTGCAAACAGTTAGGAATAGCCCGTAGTTAGGACTTAGTCAGTCGACGATTCCCAAGGGCGATATCTAAGGTTTGCTTTCCGCCGATACGTGTGACACTCCAAATTGAACGGATTTCTAAGATTTACGAGCGGAGAACTGAATAAGCGGTGTAGGGCTTTCTGAGAGCAATTAGGAGTGTGGTGACTTTGACCAATGGTATTTGTGCACTCGCGAAAAATTCAAACCATGAGTAAGCTGGAACAATAGTTTAAACCATTTTGTCTAATTTTGTGATCCTTCATAAAGTACTAGCTGTTTACCCGGCGTTGCCCAGGTATTTATTAATCTCATTATTTTACTACACAAGAAAAAGAATGAATTCTACCTATAGTGTAAAATCTAAGAAATGTTATTTAAGGTATTTAAATGTATATGTACAGTACAAAAAAGAAAGTAAAATTACATATTCACTCTATTATTATTTTAACTCAAAACTTGATCATAAACAACATTTTTAGTTTCCTATATTCCTCTCAGTGACTTCGAAAACTATGGATTCAACAGTACTGTCGGTCATTTTGGACATTTTATTTTTCACCCCTTCTTCCCTCTCCACCATATGCTGATGAGAGATGGGGGGGAGGGGGCAAAACTTGCACTTAAACGGCATCGGGAGTGTCACTAATCACCACAGAGATCCCCAAAACTACGGATTTGACACTACTCTAGGTCATTTTGGTCATTTTGTTCCCCCCTCCTCTCCACCCGCCAGTGCTGATGGGGGCTAAACTTGCATTTAAACGGCATCGGGAGTGTCACTATTAATCTCAACGACCTCGAAAACTATGGATTTGATACTACTCTCGGTAATGTTGGACATTTTATTTTTCCCCCTTCTTCCCCCCCCCCCAATGCTGATGGGGGGGATTGAACTTGCACTTAAATGGCATCGGGAGTGTCACTATTCATCTCAACGACCTCAAAAACTACTTATTCGACAATACTATTGGTCATTTTGGACATTTTATATTCACTCCTTCTTCCCCACGCTCCCCCCCCCTTATGTTGATTGGGGGCTGAACTCTCACTTAAACGGTATCGGGATAAAAATAACGCGATTAAAAGAATAACAATTTAAAAAGTTATTATGATGCCTGTAGAAGCGGAATGGTATAATTCCCCGCGGTGTGTGGCCAAGAACAAATCTATTGTAAAGGCTGCAGAGGCAGGGGTAAATAGGGGCTTGTAAACCAGGAGGAAATAGAAGAATAGCTGTCGGTGTGGCCATTGATAGCGATCAAAAGTCTATAAATATTGCAAGATGGATGGTCGTTATTTTATGGCCCACAGTAATACCTTCAGATGATAAGGGTCAAAGTCGTATTGCAAATGAAAATTACGGTGGGGAGGTACTTCATAGACTATGGACAGGGACAGTATAATAAGGAACCTATTGGGGCAAGGAACTACTGAGAGAAAAACAGCCCGCTGCCCAATGAAAAAAAGGGGCGGGCCAGAATGCCCCCCCCCGTAAACGGACAACAGCCCCTCCAAGAAAGAAACAAAAAGGAGAGAAGGTCCAGAATTTGCTCCGGCTGTTTTTTTTCTCCCTAGAGCTCAGATCATACAGAGTCTCGACTGCCTCAGAGTCTAGGAGTAGTGCCGGTAACCCTCCAAGATGATCCGGTATATGACGTGATTTTGAGCCCCTGTCGTCGATGCCATCTTTCATCTTTCAGCTGTAGTAAGTGCGTCCCCATATACTATGAAAAATTATTACTTTGACCAGATAGTTTGCCTCTGCTTCTGAGTCCTCGTATGTAAAATGCTAATATGAAAGGGAATATTGTGCTAGTAGCAATTACACTTTAAATGAATTTTGGGATTTATTAAATAAATGTATGTTAAAGGCCAATGCTCTGTCTTCCTTGCTTGCCCCAACACACGCATGCATCCATTGTTTTAAAGTTATTTAACTACCTAAACTCTCATTTTAAATTTAAACTCATTTAGTATTAGGTCTACGATTATATAATTTTTGGTTATGAAAAAATACTCCAGGCTTTTTTTGGGGAGAGGGCAATTGCCCCTACTGCTGCCCCCCCCCCTTGGAGCCGCCCTTGGCTAAGAATCTCAAGAATAACAGGAAAAAGTTAATAATCTTGTCTGTAGAGTGTCAACAGAAGTAAATTTAATTATCTAATGCTCAAAGAATAAGCTTTGATAATATTATTAATCCAATTAAAAGGGAAGAGTTGAGAAATTTAAAAGTCCATAGTGTCAGATTGATTTTGGATATGATTAATAAATTTTAATAATCGATAAAAATGCTGTTAACTATCAGTTCCACAACATTTACCCGAAGAAAAATAATAAATCTTTTTCTTCGTACAGCACACGGAATATATTAGAAAATAAAGTATTTAACGAAGACAATTATCTACAATAAATTGCTTATTATAACAAAGAACGGAAGATGGAAAAACAAACGAAAAATTATATCTATAAGAGGAATAAAACAGACGAGAACCTAAATTACTAAATAATTGCCATAAAATTATTGTAATATTTTTCTTCAGATAAAAATAAACTTATCTTTTGTAAAAGTATAACCATTTTAAAGTACTGAAGTGAACAACTCAATTCTCAAATATATATAAAAAATTTCTGTTACTGATTTAATTATTTTAAAGAGTATAAATAATAAATATAAAAAAAATAAGAAGGAACTTCGGGGAATTTTATTCTTGAATGACTTTCGATATTTAAGCGAAATCATTAAATTTCAGAGAGTAGAGCTGGAGGCGCTTTTGTTAAGCAATCAAGATGATAAATACTTTAAGTTGGGAGCAGTTCAGCTAATAACTGCTCATCAGCTGCTCAATTAGAAAATGATTCCTTATTATTTTAAATATCTTTCAGAAGTTAGTGAAAGGCTTAAATATTATAATTAAATCAGACGTTTTAAAAGCATATTTAGTGCGTATAGTGATGTTGCATTTAAAACAATAATTAAAAATTAATGTGTTCATAACTCTATAAGCACAGCTGACTCATTAAACGTCTATCTTTTAATGTCTACTAAATCCCTCACTGGTCACCCACTGTTCATAGGTTGTCAAAAATTTAAGCAAATTTCGTTATTTTAAGGATATGAAGGCTTACCTTGAGAGGAAATTTAATTTAATACTCCAATATAAGAGATAATTCAAAAATTTAAGTTAATTATTCCTCGTTCTTTCGAGAAGTAATATGTCTGAGCTCAATAGAGTGCATCTTTGAAGACATTTTCTGTTTATTTACTATTGTTTTAAAGTACATGAACTTTTTACTGGCTTGTGGCTACACAAATCCCCATAATCAAGTTTTATTTCTGCAAATATTTTTTTCGTAAACAAAATGTTTTTTCTCTGATATATTGCAGCAATTAAATTTGAATGAAACCCACTTTTCAAGTAAACTTTGATAAATACCCTATAATATATAATTCATAAAGGTTGTAGTTCAATATATATATATATATATATATATATATATATATATATATATATATATATATATATGTGCCACTGTTTGAATGATTTCTCATCAAGTTTCACGACTTTGAATTTAATGTAAGATTCCTCTTCCAGTCGACAAATTACCGCATGAAATTTAAAAAAAAATTCGAATAATATTAATGATTACTGATACATTATGAAATATGATAAAAAAGTGGCTGTTGTTTCAGTTAGCGACCTTTAATGTATAAAGTGATTTCTCGCCAAATTTGGGAAATAAATTTTAACTTTATAATTTTTTTAATGTATTCATCTCATGTTCGCCAAAAGTTAATGCAAAACTAAAAAATTGTCATATAGGGGGGAAAAACCGTAAAACTGATTCCCAATCGGATCTACAGCCTCAAAGATACAGTGAAACTTCCCTAGCCGGCCACCCCTATTCAACGATCACCCTCTACACGGCGATATTTTGATAAAAACTGATTAAAAACTCCATAAAGCCAATGCTATGGAAGAAACCTCTTCTCGACTACCACCCCTCAAAACGGCCACTTTTTACGGAACCATCACTGTCCGATATATAGAGAAGTTTCACTATATATATATATATATATATATATATATATATATATATATATATATATATATATATATATATATATATATATATATATATATATATATATATATATATATATCTGCTCACCTACAACGTATAGGCCTTTCCACCACGCCTTTTTGTCCACTTTGTGATAATGGAGAAGAAATGGGCGGGGACCACTTGATTCGATGTGGGGCCCTCCGCGGACACACTGTGTTCTCGAGGTATTGGGAAGCAAGAGAACTTTTAAGGCAATGACTCCGGTCTTATACCTTGTTTTCAGTTTCGCCATCTCATGTACATGTTTATATCTTTGTACTGTTATTTTTATATGTATTGGTATTTTGCCTTGCCATTGGAAAATATATATATATATATATATATATATATATATATATATATATATATATATATATATATATATATATATATATATATATATAGTGAAAATCGAGAGAGGTTGACTGAGAAAGAGATATACTATATAATCACAATTCGGAAACCCTTGACCTTGATTTAACGAATTTTTAAAAAAATTGTATTTCTTCTTAAAGGGACAAGGGACTTTATAGAGAATTTGCAACTTCTATCCTGCCTTT
The DNA here is from genome assembly GCA_907164885.2 of Dolomedes plantarius. Taxonomy (NCBI): domain Eukaryota; kingdom Metazoa; phylum Arthropoda; class Arachnida; order Araneae; family Dolomedidae; genus Dolomedes; species Dolomedes plantarius. The sequence continues at coordinate 91,161,815 of OU015491.1, read as the reverse complement.
GGGTATGTATATCTTGACGTAGCACTCTAAATAATTTCATTCAAACACAGTTCTTACATAACAACAATGTTTATTCAGACATTTGCACATATAACTTTCTTTCCAACCTTAATGATGCGTACTACTAGTACGAGATATATAGAGCATTCATGCAAGGGAAATACAATTCAATATATTCACTTGTATAACTACTCATTCACGAACAATACATTTTGCAATACTCAGAGATACTTTGAAAGTCAACCAGCAGTGCTGCCTTGTAAACTTTAGGCCACAGAACGCTAAATAACTTTCGTCTAACACGAACTCGCGTAGGTTAGCATCAACCTAGCTAAAACGCCTCGAGCGGCTGCTCGCCAACTCCTTTCACTTCCTTCGACCCTTCCTAGCTCCTTCCTCTCACTTCCTTTCGCTTCTATATCTCTTTAATCTAACTGCTTGGTATTTATACCAACCGCGTATGCCGCAATTAGCATATCTTAAGCGGCTTCTTTAGATTTATTGACTTACATGTTCGATTATTGTGAATCGAATCTTATGTAAACCTTACAATTTTTAACCTGGTTTTTTTAAATTTTCAATATTTTACTCTGTATACAAAACGATAATAATTAATACTGTTTTTTACTGTTTTTGACGACATTTAGAATGCACAAATAAGTATTTTGTGAAAGAAAAAGACCTGTTTTTCAAAAAGTTCTTCAAAATTGCTAGAAATTTTCAAATTCTTCCATGCGCCGTAATTTTCTTCCGATTTCTTCGATGTTTCTCGCTATTGTTAATTACTGTGTTTGTCACAAAACAGTGCATCATTCTTTGGAACCACAAATATTTTTCAAATTCATAGATCATGAAATAAAGTAGAAACATGCAAAAACATAAGAAAATAATTGACAGATAAAAAAATTTTTTTTGACTTTTAATTTACACAAAAAAAATTAATGCACAATTATGTTTATATGTATATGGTAAACCTATATTAAAAAATTGAAGCCTTTTAAATCATATAGGATGCCCATGGAGCATTTTGAAAAATTCCAGCAATTTTGAAAAAAGAATTTAAAAACAGGCATTATTATGCCAAAAAATCCTTATTTTGAAGTCTAAGACTCTTCATTTTATTAAAAAAGAACATTTATTATTATCATTCTGTATATAGAGTTAAAAATTGAAAATTTTAAAAATTCGAGGTTGAGGGTCGCTTGTCCCCTGAATTCAGAGGTACCGCATTCTTACAAATACGGCTCAACTGTGTAACGTTTCTGCAGCATAGAAATTATTGAGAAATAAACTCAGTTCTGGTATTCTAAAAGTAGAAAAAAAAGTTCATCGGATATTTACGCAATCTATTTGAGCAGTGCTCAACAAATTTTGAAGAATGGTCCTGCTTACAGTATGTTTGTTCCAATTAAAAATTAAGAAAATTAATTGCCCAGAATTTATAATCATTACTATATTTAACCTCTTCCATTAATTCTTAAAATAATATCAGAGAATTTTTTCTTTTACTAAGATCCTGATAAATATTTCCCATTTCAAAAGAAAAGATCAAAGAGCCGCAAGTTCAGGAAGGGGTGCAACATGGAAAGAGAAAATTCTCCTTTTCTATTTTTAACACCCACGCGCACATGCTTGTTGTTCCAGGTAAGAATGCAAACCCTTTATGCCTGAAGGAGTTCACCGACCGGGAGATGCCATAGAAGATTAAAAGCATGTGGAGGTGTAATAAAAAACCCAAGTAGTATTTTTTCGAGAAATGACAAAAGAGAGACCATAATGTTGATACTCACCCAGTAAAAACGCTGTCGGCTAACGCACTGAAAAAAAAATAGAAGAAAATCATTAGTTTTTGAAGCTACAAATAGATAGGTACAATATATTTCAGTGCACAAAGTATGGTTTTCAATTTTAAAAAGAAGCAATTTTAAAATGATATGTTTTATTCATACTGCAAACAATCATACAAATTTGCTGTATACAGAGAGAAATATATGCAGAAGTCTCAAACAACAAATTGAATTTCCTCTCGAATAGGAAAGAAATTATTTTAAAATTTTGGTGAATTAAGGGGGCGAGGGACATCCAACCTTGAATTTTTAATTTTCAATTTTTAAATCTATATACAGAACGAGAATAATTAATATTCTTTTTTAGTGCACTGAAGACTCTTAGAATTCAAAATAAGGATATTTTGTCAAATAATGCCTGTTTTTCAATTATTTTTCAAAAATGCTAACATTTTTCAAAATGCTCCCTACGCATTCCATATCATTTAAAATCCTTAATCTTTTAAATAATACTACAGTTTACTATAAACATACTAGTTTACTACAAATATATATATCATACTAGTTTACTATATATATATTATACTAGTTTACTATATATATTATACTAGTTTACTATATCTGTGTTTTCTGTGTAAAGGGTGTTAAGTCCTAAATGAGCTAAAATGAGTTACCAAACCAGGCATGCTTGAAAAATCAAGGGCTAATGCAGGGTACAGATATCAAAGTCCAGTTCCACTCCTAAATATTTTTGTTCATCAGGGAAAATTTGGGATATGTGAAACACAACACAAACATGTTTGTGTTAAAGGGGTTACGTCCCAATTAAGGGCTTAAGACTCTTTACTCAACAAAAATGAAATTGGAAAAATTTACTTTAAAAAATTAAAAATTAAACTTAAAAAAACTGACTTTACAAAAGCCGTTTTTTTTTTTTTACAGTACCGTTTTTATCAAAACTACGATTTTGGACTTGACACTCTTTATACTGCAAACATAGGTATACAACCTTTTATTATATCGCTAGAACAGAATTTTTTTTTCAAATTTTCTTTCTCGAATTATATTTTTTCAGTTTAAAGTCTCATATTTCAACAAGAACTGCACATACGTAACTTAAGTGTAATAATTACAAGGTAAAAAGAACTTTTTATATACCATGTTTTTAAATTTTCTGTTGAATCATATCAACTTGACAATTCTACGTATTAATAAATACTTTAAAAAAATTTTTGATGAATTATCCCATCAACTTGAAAGAAAATGAAGTTAATTGGAAGTTAACTTGCGTTTAACTTTTCTTTCCCGTCCCGGACAATAGATGGCTGCACTAGTCTACAAAACAAAATTAACTGAAAATAACTGAAAATGAATTTAATTCTGCTTAAGGATGGATAAAAGTATTAAAATAATGCATTGTCATCGTGTTCTGAGCTATTCTAAAAGTTTAAAATGTCTAGCTAGTCGGGAAGTTAGTTAAAAATCGATTGCAAGATTTGTACGAGACAAACACACAGACAAGAAAGCGAGTTAATAAAAACATGTAAGAAATAAGAGAAAATTATGTGGAAAGCAAATAGTTCTCTAAGTTGAAACAAAGAGTGTTTAATAAGGGAAAAGTTGACCAACGAGTAAATTACATGGAAGTGTTAAGGTCTTTTAGAGCAAAAAAAAATAATAATTTTATCGAAGTCCTGTGATCTCGTTAAGAAAGTTGGGTAGAGAACGTTCATTAATGTTACTTAGTACTTGGTTTTTGCACAGTAATCATTATTCAATTCCATACTGTCTTCTCACTAGCAACTCGCAAAACCTAGTGTTTTAAGTCACGAATGACATGTATAGAGAAAGCAGTTACACAGCGAAAAGGGGAATAGATGATCTCGACTTAGTGGACAAAGACTCGTTCAATGTTGTGTTTGGCTTTAATGAAACTACGATTTACTGGAAAGATGGTTAAGTTAAAACGAATCCTGTTACTATTACTATTACGTGGAGCGTAAGGTAATATCATTAGAAAAGATGAATGCAATCTAACATAGTATTTTAAGCAAACGTATTGTTAGTTTTCAAAGTGTCATAATTATTTTTGGATGAATGACTCCTTTTGGGTGTCGAAAGTAAATAAAACAGAGTGTTATATAGATTTATATGCAGTCTAACATAGATTTATATGCAGTATAAAAGAGTAATATATAGATGTATATGCTGTCTAACAGTGTTTTAAGCAAACGTATTGTTAGTTTTCAAAGTGTCATAATTATTTTTGGATGAATGACTCCTTTTGGGTGTCGAAAGTAAATAAAACAGAGTGTTATATATATTTATATGCAGTCTAACATAGATTTATATGCAGTATAAAAGAGTGATATACAGATGTATATGCTGTCTAACAGTGTTTTAAGCAAACGTATTGTTAGTTTTCAAAGTGTCATAATTATTTTTGGATGAATGAGTCAAGATTACTGAATGACGCCTTTTGGGTGTCGAAAGTAAATAAAACAGAGTGTTATATAGATTTATATGCAGTCTAACATAGATTTATTTGCAGTATAAAAGAGTGTTGTACAGATTTATATGCTGTCTAACAGTGTTTTAAGCAAACGTATTGTTAGTTTTCAAAGTGTCATAATTATTTTTGGATGAATGACTCCTTTTGGGTGTCGAAAGTAAATAAAACAGAGTGTTATATAGATTTATATGCAGTCTAACATAGATTTATATGCAGTATAAAAGAGTGATATATAGATGTATATGCTGTCTAACAGTGTTTTAAGCAAACGTATTGTTAGTTTTCAAAGTGTCATAATTATTTTTGTATGAATGAGTCAAGATTACTGAATGACGCCTTTTGGGTGTCGAAAGTAAATAAAACTGAGTGTTGTATAGATTTTCATACTCATTAAAACCATAAAATTTCCAGTTTAAACGCAAGAATCTGATGTTTAATTTTTTTTTCTAACACGGCAGGCACTTTGTCTATTACGACATTCGCCCATCCACACCGGAAATTTGTCAGTTTCTTTATTATGGGAGCACCATACAGGTGAGCCAACGTAATTCCTTAATGTCAGCCTTATCCTCGGACAACCGAGAATCGAACTCAGAACCTGGCCGTAGAGGCATTCAGGGAACGGCAGTTGGTCAAACCACTGCACCACCCGGCCGACTCTGTTTAATAGGAAAAAAATCGACGAAGCAATATGTTAGTCATGAATAATTAGTTTTTGAAAACTAACGTCAATTTCAAATATAGGAGATATCTTTCTTGTTAAAAGTACTATGCGAAATTTCCGTTGAGATTCTGTATGTTCTTGAAAATTCAGTCATTATCAACAATTCTTGTACTACTTACTTGTGCATTTTCTCTTCTTCAATATAAATGTCGAATATACATGTGCATATAACACAAATAACGTAAATAATTCAACACGAAATAATACATATAAAGAGAGCATAGACAGCCGAACAAATTAACAGAAAAACCTACCCTAGCGTTAAAAAATTTTAACTTTTCAATAAAAAATTTTAACTTTTCATTAAAAGATTGTACAGTTGCAACAAATCCTCATATTGAAAACAGACAAATATAAATAAAAGTAAATAATTCAACAGAAAAAGATAATTACTAACAGGAAAAATGCAGACAAAATAAACCGAAATCACGCACTTAGGACTCAATGCACCATAAATGCAAGATTCTGTAGCAATTAAAGAACTAAACCCATGTAACGAGGAAACCGGCTGGTCTCTTCATCAGGAAGCCTGACAAAATCAGTTACTTCAAGGGGGAACTTTCTGAATAGGATGCAGGTCTAAACAAATCACATCCGAAGGCCTCGAGATCTCCACGTGAAACGGAAAGTCAAAAATATTAGAAATCTATTTCAATGGGGATCTCGGGGCGTTGGGATGTATTTTGGTTATACCTGCATCCTATTCTGAAAGTTCTCCCTTGAGGTAACTGATTTGGTTAGGCCTCCTGATGAAGAGTCCAGACGGTTGCCTCGTTATATGGTTTAGTTCTTTTACTGCTACAGAATCTTATTGCATATATGGTGCGT